>CM076575.1:1413821915-1414228694 GCA_034641835.2 Pinus albicaulis
CACCCAAAAATCGCAACAAAACAATGAAAAACTACTAAGAGGATGCGGAGGAGCAATCAGAAAGTCGACTGGACAAACGAAACACCAAAACTCCCAAGGAGGGCTCGATACACTAAGCCACTAGATGCCCTAGGGCTCAAAACGTGAAATCGATAGATAAAAGCAAACAACCAAAGGACAGAGGTGAATTCCCAGTCAAACAGGACTCCAACACACTCAGGTAGTCGGAAAATCAAGAAGAAAAGCACTGACCAGATCCAGAGAGCTCAAAACTAAGCAAACTCAAAAACCCTACAGGAGTGGCGCGACTGTAAGGCTGCAACTGGCGTCAGAAAGAAATTGGCGCGGGCTAAACAAAAGCAACATGCGCCAATTGGCGCGACTGTCGGGCTAAAAAGCGCGCCAGTCGAGTTTCTCAGCCAAAATTAAAAAAGAACTACTCCAGAAGCAGATCAATGTAAACTAAGCAAACCAAGAAGCAAAAAACAGCAAAAGAACCCAGCCCAGAAGGCTAACCAAGCAAGGAAAATCATAAAACAATCAAACGAGACAATCCAAACGAGATAGTGAAGTCTAGACGATCCCCAGTGGAGTCGCCAAATTGTTGAGGAGGTAAATCCCCTCTGCGGACAGAGGCGATCCCTACTAGCCCAGCAGGGGTCTAGCAACAATCACGAAATGTTACAACGCAAGTTCCTAGTTACGAATGAAAATACCAAAGATGGAGGCCTACCTGGAATCCAATGCTACGATCTGAAGAAGAGAGCGTTCCCGTTCCTCAGCCTCGGCAGATCACAATCCTCCACGATCTCCGCGGATGGACACCTGCACATGCAAGAAACAAACAGATGCAAGCATAAAATCCGGCATACGTAACTAAATATCAGTCAGAAAGGATATTACTCATATTAACATAATTGAAAACAGAGTGGAACCATAATCGTAATCATTCATTAAATAACAATCGAAAGAGATTACAACCAATGTTCTGACGTCGTGGTCTCCTTCGAATGGGTCTCCAGTCGTTCACGTCTCGCAAAGCTCGCCAGGGAAAGGGAAAACCTCTCCAGAGTCTCTCGACGATAGTCTCCTTACTTGAGTCGGCCTTAAGGGAAGAAAGAGGGCTCTTACAGCACAAAGGCTCTTGGGAATTTGGAGATTCAAAGCTTAGGCACTTCAAGACTAGCTTGCCATGGAATTGAGTAGGATTTTATAGATGGGGAAGGAGGGAGTTGGGATCCCTATTATTGTGGGATTGGCCCTATCAACAAGGAAGGTTCCATGGGAGGTGGCAAAACCACTTCCCTTCCATAGAACTTCCGCAGCCAAACCTCCCAACCCAAGATAGGCAATGGTTTCTGAGTTTGTTGAAACACAACTTCCGCCATATTTATTTAAAAAACACTCCTTAAATTGGCTGGCGCGACTACTGCTCTGGGACAGAGCGCCAGTTGGCGCGGCCTCTTTGTAGGATTTTCCCCATTGGCGCGAGTGGTGAACTGTCTGCCCGCACCAATGCAAAAAGAGATGTTTTTATGATTTTTTGCAAGGATATTTCTTTAGGGCAATTGAAGCTCATGCTTAGAGGAATGCATTGATGATGTTTTCAAGGCATGACAATGTTCACAGGTCACAAAATGGGTCCTCCATTGTGCGGGACGGGGAATGGTAGGGACGGTGACAAATTATTGTGTAACACAAATCGCAGCGAGCACAAATTTAATGCTATGTCATTATCAAGGCCCTTTGTTGTACGCAATACAAGGTATAGATAACTTTTTGTAAACCCAAACCACCATGATTTACCAGGAACCCATATTTGAATGGGTTTGGCCTCCCTTGATAGATTTCAACAACTATGGATTTGAGTTGTATCAACTCTAACCCATGTCCCAATTGGGCAATTTCTTTACACCACTCAACCACCTCGGCCTCCTCCTATTTAGTCATAACTGTAAGAGGCCCTCTACATTTTGGATGAGTGAGCCCATTTATCCAATAATGTATTGATTAAGGAGGAGTACCATGTTTCTTTACAGATGCCCAAATTGAATATCCATTAAACTCTATGTCATCAATTGCAGCTAACATTTCTTCTTTTTTCCAACCTCTTATAGTGATGATATTTTTATTTGAACTTTCCCCTTAGACTATGGTTGACGATGGCTCTGTTGGTGATGGGGTGACAAAATCAGCTTCAGCCACATGGTCATCCTCAACAACATTGTTTGGAGCATTGTTAATTTGTTGACATTCACATCACCTGTCATTTCCTCATCTGATGAAGTGCATCGCAGCTGGGAACCCCTGGTCACTCTTCTGCCACTTATCCTTGTATGAGATACATAACTAACTCGTATCTTAGATGCTACTACCTGCAGAATTATCACATGCTTTTAATTAAGAATAATTGAAAAGTAGGCTTTCATACAAGACAAATATATCTCTACTTTACTACAGGAATTATCAACATGTATGTTAGTAGCAGCTCAAGAGATTTTCATACATGTGGATTTTTGATAGTATCCTTAAAAAAAAAAACTACATAAAGAATTAGTTGCATGTCTTCAAATATATCAGTGATTTATTGTTTCTATAACTTTTTTTACAATTAAAATATAATGATTGTTTTGATAACTTGTTTGTAAAATACAATGACTGTAAAGTATGACAATGTTGGAGACACTCACAAACATCCTAAGTTTGGATTGAGAAGACATGGTAATTTTGCAAGTTGTTTGGATGTTGAGGGTAGCCTTAGCTTTGTTCTCGGACCTATTTATAAAGTGCACTACCTAGACAAAGAAGTTTTTATTGTAATCTAGTTAATTTTGTTATACATTTTGTTAATTTTGTTACTGTATATGTTCAAAATTACATAGAATTGAGTTGTTGATGTTTTTTAATAGCATCACAGTGACAAAATTATTGTACAATAAATTATACATGCTCTATGAATAGATGGTAGCCAAAAATATTTAGTAGTGATAATTTTCCAGCCATTTTCACTCCCATTAGACTTTATCTCTCACCATTAAGTTGTAAAAAAATACATAATGGTCAACTCAATATTTTGATGTTGTTCTAATATAGTTACTGTTGTTTGAATTAAATTAAATCATTAACTCTTGAAAACTGTACAGTCTCCATTTAAATTCCAACAAGGTTGGAGACACTAACAAACAACCTAGGTTTGGATTTGAGAAGATACAGTAATTTTTCAAGTTGTTTGGCTGCCGAGGGTAGCCTTAGCTCTGTTACCAGACCTAGTTATAAAGTGCATTTCCTAGAACTATTGATAACGTTGATAACAAATGCAACTGAGAGAAATGACAAAGATCATTGTTTTGGTCAGAATTTGGTGAATATTTTTTTTTGCAATATGTTTACTCTGTTGTTTTAAATATTGACAAGTTGTTATTCACAACATTAATCAAGCTATCATTATCAAAAATACAGACTTTACAAACCTATTGGATACTTTCTTGCACTTAGTAGGACTAATATAATGAGAGGCCTTCCCTCATTGAAAAAGACATGATTTTTTCTCTAATTATTTAGACAGATAAAAGAACATAAATCCCACAAGTACATATTGGGGAATTTCTCCATTGGACCTAGTGCACATTTATTTCTATGGATGCATGAAACCTAGTGTTAATGTAACTCAATATTTTCATATTTTTGTAAATGATCACTGGAAACAAATGTGGGTATACAACTTGAAGACAAAATATCAATCCTTTCAAATCTTCAAAGAATTCAAAGCCCATGTGGAGCGACAATTTAGTTGCCACATTTATCTCCTCAACTCAAATCAAAGGAGAGAATACACTGATTAAAGAGTTTTCAGTGAAATCTTCAAAGAATACAAAGCCCGTGTGGAGTGACAATATGGTTGCAACATCCATCTCCTCAACTCAAATCAAAGGAGAGAATACACTGATGAAATAGTTTTCAGTGATTTATATCGGTGTTATGCTTCGTATGGATAATGGGGATCTCATGATAAGGACTCTGGCACATAACAATCAAATACTCACAATGGAATCATCCTCTGCCTCCCAACTGCATAAACCATTAAGCTAAAGGGCATAGAATAATAGTATAGCAAGAGGGATAATAGTAGAGTGACTGATAGACTGACACCAGGGATGATGGTGGAATGGGGGGTACTGAGTAGCGGGCGAACTCCTTCCCTTGTTAGATCATAAATGGCATGGATGACCTAGCAGCTACTAACTCGACTCTAGAAGGGATAGGGGACAATATTACTGAAGGCCAAGATGTGTGACACGAGAGAGGTACAAAGAAATAAAGAATGGAAGGCTGTGGTGGGAGAAAAATGAGACTCAGGACAAACTCCAAGAATGTGATGATGACTCAACTCGGATGCTCTAACAAGGGCGACTCGATGATGCTGCCACACAGAACAGGCCCGGTGGGGACCCGAAAATTGACAAGATGGTTACTCACGATGAAAATTGACCCGAATGTGGACAAGTATGAAGGAAAGGTGGTGCCCCAAGTACAAGTGTTTCAAGTGAAGAAATTCGATTTTGAGGAGCGGTGAAGTGACTCTTCTTGGCAAAAAATGTGTCTGGGTGAAGTATCAAGTCACCAAAAAATGAAAGGATACCCATTTGAGAGCTCGGTGAGAGCTTTCCAACGGTGTTGACGATTGGTCAAACTGGGCTACGGTTTGGTCGCAGTTAGTGAAATAAAAATATTGGGTTTCTCTTTTAATAAGGCATTTTCTCTCCAATTTGATTCATTTGCAAGTGTAGTTGTGGTGAATGTAGATAGGAGAAAAGGCCCTAAATATTGCGGCGATCATAGCAGACAAACCGACCGTTGGAATCAAGATCTGTCAGTTGCAAGTAAGAGGCCTAACCATACTCTTTCAATTCAATGGATTAAATTTTCAAATTAGGCACCTAAAGCCCAGGAATAGGCCAGGTCGCAATTTTTGTGGTCTGTTCTGCGACCTAGGTAGCAGGTACTGGCAGAAAACTGTGACCTGTCCCAGAAAATGACCTGAAAAGTGCGACTTGTCAGAGAAAGGGGGTTTCAGTGCTGTTTTTGGCTTAGAGCTGGGATTTTTATGGTTGAGGGGCATAGGTGCCCCCAAGCATGTTATGGTCATGCCAAATGTATTTAGAAAAGTGGAACCTAAACCCATTTTTATGATGCAGTACACCATTTATTTACATTATGGTTATCTTCTGAGGGAAGAATGGATAAATGCGGTTAGAGAAAGGACATGAAGGATTACCAATATCATTTGGAACTACATATATGAATAAAATGGACTAAATTTCTTGGTTTGCATACATGGTGTTACTATGCCAGAGAGTGTCCTTGGAGATAATGAACTAGTGCTCACTGAGAAAATATAGAGGTTGGTCAACAATAATGTCTAAGGGACTGGGTTGTTGATCTAAGATGAAGGAATGATGAAGGGGATCATCCCTTGAGCGATCTGAAGTGATATGAGAGTCTAGAGGTTCTTCTAAATGGGGAAGAATAATAGTATTAGATTTGACATGACTAGATGCACTAGGAGGTTTGTGGAGAATTACTTCTCCTGGAATCTCAAATATGGGTGCCCCCTTACCCATACATTGGGTGTCAATGTAATGGCCACAAGGTGTATGTGGTTTGAATGCACGGGTTCGATGTAAGGGGGGATAGATAAAGTCAGGGGTGGTGATTGCTTCCATAATGTTGTCATCACAATAGAATATGGAGTGACTGGTGGAAGAAAGACTACCTGACGTAGCGAAGCTACCTGACTCATCATCATGAGAAATGAGGTTCACATGTGCATTTTCACAGAGGATGACCAAAAAAAAAGTAGATGAAGTATCCACCAATGTTGAGCCTAGGGTCATCGTTGAAGGGAGGTCAGGCGAAACAGAAGGGGAAGTCCCAAAGGGGTCTTCCACCGTGGATCTCATAGATGATGATAGGTAGAGTATAGTATCGGAAGACTCCGCCATATCGACATTGAGAGGGGGAATGTCAATGGGAGTGGATGTGTCCTCTGGTTCTACCAAAGAAAAACTCACAAATAAGGGAT
Source organism: Pinus albicaulis (assembly GCA_034641835.2). Classification (NCBI taxonomy): domain Eukaryota; kingdom Viridiplantae; phylum Streptophyta; class Pinopsida; order Pinales; family Pinaceae; genus Pinus; species Pinus albicaulis. The sequence continues at coordinate 1,413,827,998 of CM076575.1, forward strand.
AGGTGTACTCATTACGCTTGGCCTCGAATTGGCGAACCGCTTCCAAAGAGGTGCAGTATTCTGCGAGGCGAGGACAGAGGTGAGTATAATGGTCATGGAAATCACACAAAGCACAAGGATGATTTGTGCAAAAAGTATTGAGTTTCGAGGTTGAATCAGGTAAAGTAACATGCACCTCTGGGATATCAAACTCAGGAAATGCTTCGTTAACCATGGGCTTGAGATGAGGCAATTCAGGACAATTATGGGTGGCATGACCGACAACATCACACAAAGCACATGACAGTGTATGCTTTTTAGGCTGAGGAGGAGCAAGGTTTTTTTGGGCAGCCTTGTCCTTAGGTGCCTTTTGGGGGGCTTTGCCCCCCTCACCAGAGGCTTTCGCAACAAGAGTAGGTTCCTGTTGAGGTGGCTGAGGCACAGAAGAAAAGGGAGGGGTCATAGCGACCGGTTGGATCGGGGTCAAATCAGTGTAAGGTATGGGCTGACCAGGCGGGGTAGTGGCTGGGGGATCAATGTTACTAGACTGGGATCCCCAGGGTCATTTTGGGAAGGGACAAGGTAGCCATAACAAGTACCAAAAAGACTCCAAGATGGGGATCAAGAAACGATATCTGAACGGAGGGGTAATGGCAAGGCGGGACAGCTCCGAGATGGTTAAGGATAGGGGGAATCGTTCTAGGAGGATAGATAGAATCATGGACACCAGCTACAAATGAGGGGCCTTGAGGAGGGGGTCCTAAAGGCTAAGTCGAAGTACTAGGAGCAGGTTGAAAAGGTCGAGGCTGCTGGCTAGTTGAACCAGACCGTTCGAGGTCGGACTGAGACGATTGCATCATGCAAAAATTCAATGAGCTAGGGTCAGAGATCGGAGGTGGGAGACTAGGGAATGAACCAAGCAAAGATGAATATTTAAAGACTCTGGGTGAGACACTAGTCGGAGGTTCAACTGCTTTTTTATTGGCCACTGAAGAAATAATGGGCTCTGGAGAGGTCTGGGACTTTGGTTCGTAATATGTCAACTGGTCTATGGTGATGATATTTCTGTTATAAGGAAATCACATCTTACGGTGAACCGTATATGGGACAACATGCATTGCATAAGTGTAGCTACAACACAATATAATTTTGTAGTCTAAGGGGGCATCAATGACTTCAATGTCAACACAAACAGTCTTGCCCGTAAGAGTAATAGGACAATTGCGGAACATGCCACGGGGCTGGGAAGAGTGGCCATCCCACGCAGGGAGGGTGATAGTGGAAGGGGCTAACTCAAGGGATCCGAGCTGCTTCCAAACAAAAGCGGACATCCCATAGGTGGATGCCCCCTTGTCAATGATACAACGGGAGACATTGGCATTCCAGATCTTGACAGGGATTTGGAAGGCGACGGATGCAAGATGGGGGGGATGCTCTGACTTTTCAATTTCAAAGACAATCAAATGATCATCTGAAGGATCCACAGTGTCCACAGAAGTTAGTAGAGATTTTTTTTGTGAAGGGCACGACTGTAGGACTTCCAGTGTTAACATGGTGGTAGGGGATTGCGCGAAGTCATCTACTATATTGTAGGAGTGGGCGGCTTTACCTGAAGTAGTGTTTCAGCGTAATGGTCCCTTGGGGATCTTGGTATGAACCTCTGCCTTAGTCTAATGGATCAGTAAAGGACCATTAAGTGTGGAAAGAGGCTCTGTGGGACCTAAAGTATGAGGGATCGGTAGCAGACGTAGCGGGGGGCTTGTTGTACTAAAAAATCGAGTCTGAAGGTTGAGGTCAGCAGTATATGGTCATCAGAGTTCATCGTGAGAATCTAGTAATCAAAGGTACCAGATGGAGGAGGTTGAGTGGTCACCTGACTTTCAGGGGGTTGGGCAGCCACATATCCTTGCTGGGGGAAATGATTGGTAAACACAACCGGTTGAGTAGGGGCAGCATTAGGAGGAACTGAAGGGGAGGCTTTTTTTCCTCAAGATGTTGCTTGAGCTTCCCACATCTGACACATCTGAGGTAAAATGGGACAATCATGGGTATAGTGACCATAAACACCTCAACAAGAACAAGTTTTATTCGTGCAAATAGGCCTGTTCTGATTGGGCTGAGTGCCTTGTTCCTGGGTTGCAGTTTCAGATGTATTCCCTTGGGGATTTTTTCCTAGATTACCCTAGGAATATTGGTTTTGGTTGCCTTTCCTCTTCTTTTTGGAAGTAGGAGGTTTAGTCGCACTCTGTTGTGCATATACATACCCTTTAGGGGCGGTGGTTTTTGTTGCAAAGTTTGAGAAGGCAAGGGAGGCTGAGGTTCTAGTGTTGGAGGAGTTGGAGCACTAGGCTGCGAATACGGATAATAAGGAGGTTGGGAAACATTGGGGTAAATAGGTTGGGAAAAAGGAGGAGGCATGTCGTATCTTGGATACATGCTTTCGGGAGGGGGGAAAGAGCTGGAGGAGCTGGCCCCTCCCTGAGGGAAACCATAACCCATGGGAGGATGAGTGTACTGATGTGAAAGGGATCCAATGATACTGTCTATGGCATGGGATTCCCTCGGTGCATTGGCACCACTGGGTCTTGGGAGATCAGGTAAAACAGTATAAAAATAAACAAATTGTTCGTAGATCAGGTCATATTTCAACGCAATCTAGAGGGAAGCTTCCTCAGTCTGAGGGAAGTGAGATGCGACATCTTTGCCAATATCAGGCAAAAGGGATCTAAGAAACTAGCCCATGTAGACACGGTCTTTGAAAACAGGGCTCGACATAGGCTCTTTCTTCTGCGCCATTCTTGAATATGGTCAGATAGGTGGGTAGCAGAAGTTTGACAGAAAGAGGTCAAGAGTTATGTACCAATGTCATAGTGAAGGGGAAGCTGGAAGTAAGACATAAAATCCTTGGAAAGGGTCACAAAAGTAGTATGAGAGGAGGAGGCCTAGTCGACATATCACTTGGAAGCTTCTCCAGTAAGTCGTTGGAATAACCGAAGACAGATAGAGTCATCGATGATGGAGTTAGATGAACACCACATGTGGAAATAACGAACATGGTTGGTAGGATCCTCTCCAGCATTTCCTTCAAACTTTGGGATGTCTGAAGGAAGCTTGGTTGGAATAGCAATCCAACCACGATCATGGTGTATGGGGTCATTAATCAACTGGCTAAAATCGGGAAGGCTTAGGCCTGCCATATAAGGAAGCAAGGGAGCAGCCAGAATAGTTCCTGTTGCGGCACCACTAGTAGAATTTTCAGCATTAGGGTCAGGGTTTCCGCCAACATTAGGTCTTGAACTAGACATGATGAAGGTGAAAGGTGGAGGAGAGTTGAGGATAGACCAAAAGGGGAACCCGATGAATCATAATTAAAGTCAAAATGGGGACTCGGTGGAGGATGAACACAAACCCTACGCGGTGGGGTAAGTCTTCCTAATGGAAACTAAAAATGAAGGCCTTGGAGTCTCTGGGATAAACGCCTTGGGAGCACAATGATGGTAAAGAGACACTAATCACAATAAGGAAGAAAGGTAAACAAGGGCAGGGAGGTGCAGGATCAATTAATTACAATGTTTAAAGTCTTTGCTTGGCGATGTAAACCAGATTCTCTTCACTTAGGGTGCACGTGTATGTGATAAGTGTATTAATTTTAATTAAGCCTAGATGTGTGTAGAAAAAAAAAGAAAAAAAATGTTGTATAGATGTAAATAAAATTGAAAATGATAGTAAATGAAACTTAATGCGACAGTAAAATAAACAGCTAAAGATGCATTAATTTAAACCCAGTGTTACACAGCAATTTGTCACCGTCCCTACAATCCCCATCCCGCACATTGGAGGGTTCATTCCGTGACCTGTGGGCAAAGTTAAGACTTGAAAATACTTTCATTGCATCCCTCTAAAGATGAGCTTTAATTGCCCTGAAGACATCCCCCTGCAAAAAACCCTAAAAATAGCTCTTTTTCCGTTGGCGCGGTTCCATAGTTCAGCCCTCGCGCCAAGAGGGAAATCCTCCGAAGAGGGCACGCCAATTGGCGCTCTGTCATAGAGCTGCACCCGCGCCAACCATATTAAGAGGTGTTTTTTAAAAATAAAAGGCGGAAGTTTCATCCTAACAAATTCCTGGATTGATTTCTATCTTGAGTTGGGAGGTTTGGCTACGAATTTCCATAGAGAGGAAGTCGTTTGCCACCTCTCATGGAAGTTTCCTTGATGATAGGGCCAATCCCATAATTATAGGGATCCCAACTCCCCTTCCTCCTTCTATAAAAGCTTGCCCATTTCCATTGCAAGCTAGTTCCAAAGAGTGGCAGAATTTCTAAGTTCCCAAGAGCTTTCATGCTACAAAAGCCTTCTTGATTCCCTAAGGCCAAATCCAAGCAAGGAGACTATTGCCAAGTATCCGGAGAGAGAGGCTTGTCCCATCCCTGACAGGCTTTATCGAGACATGTTGTGCCGACGACCCGCTAAAGGAGAGTGCTGCGTCGAAGCTATGGTTGTATTCTTCTTTTGACTCTTTAATGATAAGCGACTATCGGTTATGGTTCCACTCTTGTTCTTGATCATGTTCATGAGTTATGTCCTCTTCGACTGATATATAGTTGTATGTACTGGATTTTATGCTTGCGTTTGTGTTGTTTCTTGCATGTGCAGGTGTCCGATCACGGAGATCGTGAGGGTTGTGATCTGCCAGGGCGAAGGAACGGGAGCACCACCTCTTCTACAAACGACAACGTTGGATTCCAGGTAAGCCTTCCTCGCAAGTCGGTTTATTTACAATTAGGAACCTGCACTGTAGCGTGTTTGATTGTTGCTAGACCCGATCTGGGCTAGTAGGGATCGCCTCTGTCCGCAGAGGGGATTTACCTCCTCAACAATTTGGCGACCATACTGGGGACTCAGCTTGTTGTTTGATTTGTAAACTATAGACGGAGTCTGAAGCATAGCCAGATAGCCTTCGAAACACTTTCGCTCTGCATTAGCGGAGTAGATCAACGCTGCTTCAGTCGATCTCCGGTTTGGTTTACGGACTGGACAACTTGGAGTTTTGTCTTCTCTTTCCGGTTAACTTCTTGGTCTTGCTTGCTTGGTCGACTCTTTGGACTGGATTTTCTTGTTTGTTTGGCTTTGTTTTAGCCTTGTTTTCACTTGTCTGTGTCTGAGATTGCTTGTTTTTTATTTTTTCCATAGTAAACTTGGCTGGCGCACTTTTTAGCGTAACAGTTGCGCCCATTGGCACAGGTTGCCTGTGTATCACCCGCGCCATTTCCTTTCTGGCGCTAATTTCAAGCTCATAGTCACGCCAATCCTGTGAGCTATTAGGGTTTGTTGTGTTTCAAGCTTTCTGAGGCTGACTTGTGATTTTGATCTTGTTTTTTCGGCTATTTGAGTGCACTGGAGCCTGGTTTGACTAGTTGGAGCCTCCTTCCTTTGGTTGTTTGCCTATTTCTTTCGATTTTGCATACGAGCCCTAGGGCATCTAGGTGCCTTTGTGAGTCGAGCCTCCCTTGGGAGTTTTTGGTTTCCGTTCGTTCAGTCGGCTGTGGGATTGCTTCCTTGCATTTGTTTGACAGTTGTCTATCATATTGTTGTGTTTTTTGAGTGACTGAATTCGTTTTCATTCGAATTTTGCTTTGCTTCATTTTGGGCCTAGATCACACGGCTCATTGGTGTCTTTGGGACTTTTCTTGGTTTTGAGAGACTTTTTGTCGATTTGAGATCTGATTGTTTGTGCCATTGAGTGAAATTTGTTGGTTTCGCTCTCTTAATATCATTTCTTGAATTGCTTCTTATTTGTTTTCGGTTTGTTTAGTGCATCTAGCTATCAAACATTGAAAATAATAAAAAATCTCTTTTGCTTTTGGTTGATTAGTGCAAATTGAAATCTTTTCGATTTTACTAGTATTTAGTGAATTTGAAAGAAAAGTTTTTAGTTTCATTAGTTGCATTAGAGATGTCATTGATTGTCTTCTGATCATTTTGTTTGTGTAAAGAACTCTCAACTCTTCTGTAGCTAGTTTTCATCGAACGAAATGATGCACTGTGGCATGTAGTTTTGCATTTAGGAGATTTTTGAGACAGCACATTCGTTAGGGCCTGAAAACTGAAACGTAATTGAAGATCAACTTTAAAATCTACTCAATTTACACTAAGGCAGCATTGAAATCTAACGAAACACATTTAGAGGTCTAGGCTAGAGACGTGTTCCGGCGTCTTAAAACCTAGCAGTTGTCGTTCGCCTCTTGGCTTTAGACAGCGCTAGTATGGACTTGTGCTCCCCGTACCATCGCGTATATAAAGGGAGATCCCACTAGGTTTCATTCCTTTATCGATAGGAAGCCGAGTCTGCCGCCCTATACTCGTGATACACCGAACACAGCATTCGGGGAGATTGCCTGCACGTACGGAAAGTCCTTGGTTGATTTCTTTTTCATTATTGAAACCAAGGTGTATATTGCAGTTCACGGTTATTTGGTACACCCTTTTTGCCTAGTATTCCTGAGCAGTCATTTGATCTTTTCTGACTCCCTAAATTTGAAAGGATCACCAAGCGCTTGTCCTTTCACGCTTGTGTCAAATCTGAAAGAGATAGAGTCACCTTTTTTACCGTTTCTCAACTCTTAAAACATGAAACGGTGAAGTTTCTTATTTTTCAATGTGGTAAAAAATTAATCACCCACGATTACACGCCGTGTTAGATTTTTCTTGTTGACCGTTTGATCGTGTGTCTTGACTCTTTTTCAGCTCGTGTGTGTGTTTGATCTTTTCTCTTGTCATTTTTGTCACAATGGCGGAACCCTCGGTTTCATCTACTGGTAGTCCTTACACGGACGATTCATCAAAGGTTTCCCAATCCTCTGTTGAACCAAAACAGCCCATTATTTCCGAGTTTCCTGATGGGGGACCGGTTCTTTCTGAGCAACCCTTTGGGGGACCAGTCGAGTTCGATTGGCCCTTTTCGGACCCTGTGTCTGAATTGAGATTAGGAGCTGATTTCCTTTCTCTTACATCGGGTTCGCCTTTTATAGCTGTTGTTTTTCCTCCTAGTCCTCGCCGTCTATTGCGAGATCTAGCGGCAGGCTCAACCATGAGTGATTCTGGTGAGGAAATTCCAACGTCTGGTGAAGACTATCAGCTCTTCCCACGAAGATTGTTTCCGGGAGACAACTCTGAATCAACTGTTATGTCAACAGCCAGTCCCTCATTACCACCGAGGTACAGGTCTTTGGGTCAGATCATTTCCGCTGCTGCCTCTATGGGAGTGTCAGCTCCTTCTCCGAGGCCAGCTGCTCCTTCACCGGGGGTGTCTCCTCAGACGCCCGTTACTTCTGTACCCGTTCGACCCACTGTTTGTGTGGCCGTCTCTACACCCGTTGTCACAGCACCCTCCGCCAGGGCTATGCCATCTCCTGAAGACATTTATCTAGCGACTGCTGTACCGGAGAATATCTCTCCGGAGGAGTATCGGTTGTCCCTGCTACAGCCGAACCCCAAGGTTGGACCATCCTCCCAAGATCCCAACCGCTCTTACTTTTCGCACTATGCACAGGATGGTACACCCATGTATGATTTTCCAGGTCAGTATGATGAGCACGGGGACATTTTGCGTCTACCCGCTCCTGAGGCTTACCTCCATGCTCAAGGTTTACCTTATAACCAGGCTTATAACCCGCAAGGGCAACCTTTCCAAGGCCAACCTTCGGGCCAACCTGGCTATCCTTATGACCCACAGGGGCAGCCCATGCAAGGCTATCCTGCAGGCCAGCAAGGGCCGTCATACAGTCCGCAAGGACAGTATTATAGCCCTTCGGGTCAACCTGTACAGCCTCAGCCGGGGTACCAACCGGGACCGGTCTATGGTCCTGGGGGGCAAATCCAGCCTTCTCAGCCTATGCAACCGCAGTATCCTATTGTTTCTAACGTTGCATATCAGCCGGGACCATCCTATGGTTCTGCTCCAGGTCAAGCCTGTTACCAGCAAACACCTGGCCCTATTCCTCCACCAGGCCAACCGGCCCATCCGGTACAACTTGGTGTTCCGCCTCCAGGCCAACCGGCCCATCCGGCACAACCTGGGGCTCCTTTGCAGCCAGGTCAACCTGCGCAACTGGCGCCACCTGTTTATTCAGGTCGACCTATTCATTCAGGGAAGCCCTCTCAGTCGGGTCAACCTGTTCACTCAGGGCAGCCCGCTCATTCCATTAACCCTGCCCAACAACCGATTTATTCGACGTCGCAGCCAAATCAACAGCTGCGCCCTAGTTATCAGGCTCTGCAGGGTTCCACCTATCAGCAGTCGACTCATCCTCAGGGCATTTATTATCCTCATGGTCAATCTCAACCGAATTATAACCACCCCAGAGGCTCTCAGTATTATCCTCCTCCACCCGGTTATACCTATACTCAGCAGCCAAATCCAAATGCTGCTTATACAGGGCCGAATCCTAACCAGGGTCCACACTCTGGTTATCAAGCCCCACACACTAGTTACCAGCATCCAAATCAGTCTGGTTATACGACCTACACCCCCTACGGTCAGAATCCTACGGGACAGAACCCATGGGGGCAAGGATATTCACAACCATTGTGGAGTACAGGTAACGGTCCTCATCTTGGGTCTGGCATGCCGGTCAATCCGCCATTGCCGTTCCTGGCCACCTTGGAGTTGCCGGATGTTTCAAAGTTGACCAATGATCCGATTTTACATAATCCGTATTGGCCTCCGGTTCCCACCAAGATACCAGGTGATTGCCCCAAGTTTGAGGGAAAAGCTGGAGAGGACCCCCAGGCGCATGTGATGACGTATCATCTTTGGTGTTCGTCTAACTCTTGGGTCGACGATTCGATTCGTCTGCGCCTCTTCCAATGCACTTTAACTAGAGCTGCTGCTAAGTGGTACATCGAGTTATCCTGTGGTATCTTCCAAGATTTCAATTCCTTAGCCATGGCTTTTCTCACACACTTTCAGTTACCGGTTCGTTATGAAGCCGGGACGCACCTCCTGACTTCTCTGAAGCAGGATAAAGCCACTCACATTTCTGATCACATTCATGAGTGGCGGCGCCGTCGTAGACTGATCAAGTTTCATATACCTGATCAGATACTAACTCATTGGTTCACCACCTCCTTCGTGAACAAAATCGCCCAAGATATTGCGATGGGAGCGTGTGTGACGGAGGAACAAGCCATTGTGCGTGCCCAATATCTGGATCTTGTATATTCTCAGTCCGGCACGCTTTATGATATCTTGCCTGATGCCCCACGGTCCGGAACCTCTAAGGCTCCACCTACCCCCACAGTGGATGGTGTCATTGGTTTTGTATCTCAGAATTCGAAGAAATCTTCGAATGGGAAGCAGAAGTCTAATTCTTCCAATAATACTCCTGCTAATCCCGCCCCATCAGATTCTGGCAAAACCGTGGAGGTGAACGCCGTTCAAGCCAATCCTACGGAGAAAGCCTCCAAAGGGAAAAAGAAGGGCAAAGGTAAATCCAAATCCGATGCCCCGAGGCCAGAATCCAAATCTAGTACTGAGGATAGTTCTCAGCGTAAACCGAAGTACCCCTGCCTCATTTGTGAAGGATACCATTATACTAAGGATTTTCCACGACGATCTGAAGTTAGTCAACTTCTCAAGGGCTCAAAAGGGACTCCGGCAGTTCTTAAAGAGCCATTCCCATCTCAGCAGACCCAGATGGTTGAACAGTTGTCACCATCTGCACCATTTGGGTCCCAAGTTTTCATGATGAAGGTTGTTGCACCTATCTCTGTCGCTACGCGTTCGAAGGATTACAGCGAATCGCGGCAGGCACCCGGGAAGGCAGTTGCGGATGGACCGCCTCCCCCACCTGTCTCCGGTTCGTTGGAAATCGAGAAGCCTACTCCTGAACCCGTTGTGAAGCCACCTTCTAAAGGTGTTCTTCGAAGATCTTCTTATAATCCGAATGCTCGTGCTGCTCAACACTACAGCATTGTTGAGGATTTGGCACAGGCACCTTCTGCTATGTCTGCACTAGAAGTTCTTCAAAGCTGTCCTTCACAACGGAAGGCTTTACTGTCTGCAATCGGTGGCATTGATCCCGCCGATTCGAGTCTTCTCACCTTCGATTTAGAGAATCACTCCCCGACTTCCACATCAGATCGCTCTTGTTATTCAAGTCGGGATTAACGGTCTTAACATCCATAGGGCCGTCGTGGATGAAGGTGCTTCTACCTGCATCATGTCATCCGCTTGTTGGAAGGCCATTGGCTCTCCAACCCTTTCATCCTCTCCCAATGCCCTTGAGGCATTTGATGGTCGGGAATCCAAACCCCTGGGTGTTCTCGAGAGTTTAGCGATCACTTTACAGGGGAAGACTGTCAACGTGGAAGTAGAAGTAGTCAACGCCAGGCTCAACTACAATATACTTCTTGGCTGCAGCTGGACCCATGCCATGCTATGTGTGCCATCCACCGTCTTTCGACTTCTTAAGTTCCCTCACGAGGGAAAAATCGTCACGATGGATCAGTTGTCCTTCTTCACCTCCACCTCCGAGAACAACGTACCATACGTGGATCAGATTCCGAATCCCCCTGATAGTGTAGGACCCGGTCTCTTCAAAGACCCCGTCCTCATGGGTATCTTTCCCGCACCACCACCGCACACCGCTCAAGTTAACATGATTTCCAGGTCCGATGACCCCTGGCTTATTCCTACGCCTGAGCAGGTGTTTGAGTTTGGAGAATCAATGCCCTTAACTCCAGTAGAGATCAGCTACTGTGAAATTGTTGCCGCATCTGATCCTCCACCTCCTCAGCATGCTCCTTTGAGCATGGCTCTAGATGTTTACTCTCAATCCCCCTGGCTTGGTCAGGCCGATTCGCCTGATCCTCTCAAAGAGACTTTTCCTTCCGATGAAGCCATCATTGAAACTATGTCTCTCGAGGAGCTGCCTTGGGGCGATGGACATCATCGCTCCTCTTTTATGCCTAGCTTGGGGGCAATGTCAGATTTTCTGGAGCGTTATGCATCTCAGGTTCCTACTCCTCCTCTCCAAACGCCCATCTTGACGCACGAGGTTTTTTCGGAGGGAAACCTGAGTAATATCACTCAAACCATCCCGATCAACATCTCCATCAAACCGGGGATCGTTGAGAATATTCACGTGGGAGTGACTTGTTCTCCTAATGAGATTCAAGTCTATACTGATCTTTTCAAAGAATTCAGAGATGTGTTCGCCTGGTCCCACGAGGAAATGCCGGGGATTGATCCCAGTATCGTAATGCATGAGATTCCAACCTATCCAAGTGCGAAGCCCGTGCGCCAACGTTTACGCCCCATGCATCCTCGGAAAGTCGCTGCAATTAAGGCAGAAGTTGAAAAACTTCTGAATGCGGGCTTATTTATCCCATCCCCCTCACAGAATGGGTTTCTAACATTGTTCCTGTTGATAAAAAGCAGGGTACTATTAGGGTCTGTGTTGATTACCGCGACATCAATCGCGCCTATCCAAAAGATAACTATCCCACTCCGTTCATAGATCAGATCATTGACGAATGTGTCGGAAGTGAGATTTACTCCTTGATGGACGGTTTCTCAGGGTATAATCAGATCAATATTGCACCTGAGGATCAACATAAGACTACATTCATCTGTCCGTGGGGTACTTTCGCGTATAAAAAGCTCCCGTTCGGCTTGAAGAATGCTGGAGCCACTTTTCAGCGTGCGATGTCTTATGCTTTCCATGACATTCGCCATATCGTTCAGCCTTATCTGGACGACTTGCCAGCTCATTCAGCTGCGCGAGAGGATCACCCTGAACACCTCCGCCAGATTTTCCTCCGCTGTAGGCGCTACAATATTAGGCTCAATCCTCATAAGTGCGTCTTCTGCGTGGATTCTGGCCGTCTTTTGGGATTCATAGTCTCCAAAGACGGAATTCGCCTTGACCCTTTAAAAGTCGAGGCTATCATCAACCTCCCATCACCCTCCTCGTTATATCAGTTACAGAGTCCGCAGGGAAAAGCGAACTTCCTTCGACGCTTTATCCCGAACTACGCGGAGGTGGCTAAAGGATTCACACGCCTATTAAAGCAGAATGTTCCCTTCCATTGGGACGAAATTGCTCAGCAATCCTTTGAGAAGCTAAAGACGTTATTGGTTAATGCTCCTTTGCTTCGTCCGCCTGATTACCGCCGCGATTTCACTTTATATCTCGCCACCGCGTTTAGCATCATTGCTATGGTTCGGGTGCAGGATGATGATGATGGTAATGAACATGTCTTTTATTATCTATCGCGAAACCTTCTCGATACGGAAACGCGTTATGCTCACGTCGAGAAGTTGGCGTTAGCCGCAGTACACCCTGTGCAACGCTTTCACCATTACATCCTATTGCGTACGATAACAGTGGTTTCAGATTGCAACCCCATGACATATATTCTCTCTAGACAATTGTTGGGGGGAAAATACTCCAAATGGATTGTTATCCTACAGGAGTTTGACTTAGAGTTCACTACCGCTAAGTCGAAGAAATCACTTGTTTTTGCGGATCTTATATGCTCACTCCCGACAGACTCCACTCCACTTTCCGAGGATCATATCCCAGACGAAACTCTTTTCCTCATCAGTACTCGCGACCCTTGGTATGGCGACATAATCATGTATCTTCAGACCTCCACATTTCGGTCTGAGTTGACTAAAGATGCCCGACGTCGAATTCGGCATCAGTCTCAACCCTACCGCATCGTAGGAGATACTTTATACCGTGTTGGAGTAGATTCGGTGCTCCGTCGGTGCCTAACCTTGGAAGAGGCTGAAAGGGTCCTAAATGACTGCCACAGTGGCACCTGTGGTGGACATATGTCTGGATATGCTACTGCCCAGAAAATTCTACGAGCAGGTTATTTCTGGCCGTCAATATTCAAAGACTGTATCGTTGCAGTCCATAAATGTCACGCGTGCCAGGTGTTTCAGCGCAAGATGCGTACGCCGCCTCTCCCTTTGCATCCTGTCATTACCGTCGGCCCTTTTGCGAAATGGGGCGTGGATTTTATGACGTGTAACCCTCACTTGGCCGCGGGGCATGCGTATATCATTGTCGCTGTCGACTACTTCACCAAGTGGGCCGAAGCGATGCCTACGCTGCCGACGGTAAGACAGCTGCCCAATTCATATTCAACCATATCATTGCACGTTTCGGGGTCCTGCAAGCCATCGTTACTGATCACGGTACTCATTTCCGAGATTATATGATGGCCGAGCTGACTTCAAAGTTGGGCTTACGTCACGATAGCTCAACGCCGTATTACCCTCAGGTGAATGGCCAGGTTGAAGCAGTGAACAAGGTTCTGGTCACTATGCTTCAACGAACAGTTGGTATCCACAAATCCAATTGGCACCTCCAACTGTTCTCAGCTCTATGGGCATACCGGACATCTGCAAAGAGTGCAACTGGATTCACACCATTTCAATTGGTGTATGGTTTGGAAGCAACTCTTCCGGTTGAATGCGAGATTCCTTCGTTGAAATTAGCTGTGGAACTTCTACCCGACACTTCTGCCGAGGAAGAGCGTCTTTTGTATCTGGAACGGTTAGATGAAAACCGCCGCTTAGCTGCTTTAGTTATTGAAGCACAAAATAAGCGGGTCAAATCTCACTTCGATCAATCGGTTTCTCCTCGTTCCTTTGTTGAAGGAGACCTCGTCCTCCTGTACGATCAAGCACATGATAAGCTTGGGGCTGGCAAGTTCCAACCTATGTGGCATGGGCCCTACATAGTAAAACGCGTTTTGAAGAATGTGGCTTATGAGCTTATAGATTATGAAGGAATTCCGCTGGCGCAGCCCAGAAATGGGCTGTACCTCAAAAAATACTATGCCTGAAGTGATTTTTGGTGTGGTGTGTGTACATAAGTGTGTGTTTTTCATTTGTGTGCATGTGTGGTGTGGTTTTCAATGTAAACATCTTTCTGCTGATCGGGTCTTCCTGATTGTACAGATGTCCATTCATCCGTTTGTTGGTTTCATGGATGGTGCCTCCCGCAGTACCAGGAATCTGTCTTCAGCAGCCTGGGTAATCTACGATCCTGCTGGTGAGTTGGTCAACCTGCAAGGTGTGTGTCTGGGACGTACTACAAATAACATCGCGGAATATAGTGTTGTATTAGAATTATTAACCGAGGCTGTAAACCTTGGTATCCGTGAATTACTTGTGTATCTAGACTCGCAACTTGTAGTATTACAACTGAACGGTCATTATTCGGTCAGAAACCCATCCATCTTACGTCTGTATCTGCGTATTCGTTTACTGGAAAGAAATTTTGACTATATTACATACCAACATATTCCCAGGCATATGAATGCGTTAACTGATGCAGTAGCTAATTTGGTTTTAGATAGACATTTGCGCAATTTGTAAATCAACATCACATGAAAAGGAAGATCCATCCAGAAATAGATATGTATATATATATCGAAATGTTTGCATAGTGTGCATCACATTTAATCAAAAAATATATATGTTCATCTTAATACATCCGGAGACGACATGTCTCTCAAAAAATATGCATGATAAAAGTCCTAGGAGTCTAATCCACATGGTGCTCATGATAACAAGTGATTGCACGCACTAAGCATCTTAGAATTCGGTGGAGGTGACTGGGCACTCCCACCGTGTGTCTGGTACGCCATCGGTACATCCGCCAGCCAGGCGTAGTCTGGGATCCCTCGGGAGATGCCCTCAAGATTCTGGATTAACTCCCCCCCCTCTGCACCCTCTGCCTGAGGATCAGGTGCGGGAAGAGTCCTCCGTGCGATAGGAGACATACCGGCTGGTCTCTCTGGACCCACGTCTGCATACATATAAAATGTGTCAGGAAGAACATATATTTACAAAAAATCACAAAACATAAAAATCAAAAAGAGAAGAGGTCATACCCAACTCCTCGTCCCAATCATCTCCCTCCGGCAGTGGGAGATCTGGATCACCAGTGAAATCGGTTCCTGCATATGGCCAGTCTTCCACTACGATCAACTGACGCCGCAACCACCCAAAAAACTCCGGCCTCCAGGACATCTGTTGGCCTCCTCCAGCTCTGGGCATCAATGCTGCCCAGCGAGCCATTCTTGGCTCTCGTGGAATCGGCTCAGCTACTATGGCCCCTTGGCCCTGGAAGATTGGTAATCATTCCAGAATGAACGATACCAGGATAGAACCATAGCCAAACTGTTTCAGCTTGGCTTGTTTGCATTTGGTCAGTTGCCTCTTTATGTTTATCGTCACTGCTGTGGCCCAGTCGAACAATAGAGGAGTCATACACTCTGAGGCCAACAAAATTTGGGCCTTTGTGGCCTCGTGCGGTGCCTGCGACCCCGCAGCCCGCGTGATGGTATGCAGCACCACTCTCAGTGCCAGATCAGGAATGGTATGGATGTCCACCTTTCCACTTCCGGATCCCAGTTGTGCCCCACGGCACACTCGTGCCATCACTTGCTCCATTTTCTCACCAGATGGTCTGCTCCCGGTCAATATGGGCACCGAACCTCTGCGTGATAATCCGGTTATGAAGTACACGACAGCAACCTCTAGTTCTAACACTTGGTCTCGTATTTTGAATACTTGTTCATCTGCGTCCCACATATTGATCAAGTACTGTAGAAGCTCGGGCTGAGCTCGTAAACAAGGTGTTAGGAAGAACTTTTTTAGCCCACAGTTCCTGAGGGCGTTCATGCAAACTTCATTTTCCATGGCTTGTTCATCCTCTTCACCGTGCTCCCTTTCTTTCCACTCAATCACCATTTTTCTCAGTTCACTGCATCAACATGGTCAAAACCCTTAATTAGATCTCTGATGAGCTTCAAATTTCATTCAATTTGATTAAAATATCGAATTTTTAGGCGAAAATTAAGGTTTTGTCACTGGCGTGGCTGTTTTCTGAACAGTCGCGCCAGCTGGCGTGAGCCCTTTGCATATAAAAGACCATTGGCGCGGGTCCATGCCCGATACCCGCGCCAATGAGCGGAGCCCTAAAAATTTAAAAAGTTGCCTCAGAAGTCTAATGCATGATGGAAAACTATTAAAAAATGGATTGAAATGGGGTACAAAGAAGCACCTCTTACCTAGAACTGATGGAACTCTGAATGGTAGCCCGGATCGGTCGTAATCACTGTCAGAAGTTTGCACACCAAACTGGACCACTGCTGCTCTTTGGTGAGGTAAATAGTAAGAAGTAATTCTACTTTTACCATTTGACATATTTATAAATTTTTGAACTCAAAATAGGTTTTGAAAGTTATTTTTCTGAATATTTTAATATATTTGTGTCGAAAATGGGTTTTACACTTGCCTTTTTGTGCAGCAACAGGTCTTTCATGCAACTGAAACGGTGAAACGAGTTGTATTTTATACTTTTTCAGACTCGGTAAATACACGAAAAAGTCACTCTAGAGTCATCTTTCAGCTCTTTTCTGACTCTCTAAATATGAAAAGATCGCCGAGGCCCTTGTCGTTTCGATCTCGTTAAAATGGACACGAATCGACATTCACCCAGTATAAGTTTAACCCTTTTTCGGGCTGGGCTGGATCGATTACGAAAAAGGAATACTCTAGCCTATCGCGACTAGGAGGTTTTCCCGGATATTGTTTTCTACCTTTTCGGATCTAGGGAACTATTTACGAAAAGGGACCTGTGGAGTTTTCTTTTCCGCTGTCTTTTCAAACTCTCTAAACATGGAAAGACGCCGAGTTCTTCCTTTGTCAGACTCGTTAAACCCTGATGACATTGGATTTCGTCGAAATGACGTTCTCCGAGTTTCTCCTTCCTAGGACTCGTTAAATGCACTAGGATGGATTCGCCCGAAGGGCGGACTTATATCACAAGCATATGCTATCCCCTTCAAGCTTTTTATCAAAAATAATTGGGGTACTCGCCAGAAATGGTGGGGGAAAAATGGAACCATCGTCGTTGTCGTCGGCAGTATGTCGCTCTTGAACATGGCACTTGTCTGCATTCGTGTCGGGTTGGGGACATCTCATCTCGTTGCTTCACTTTGCCTCCATGGGTTTGGGTAATCCCTTTTGACCTCTCATCTGTTCATTGCCTCGTCACCATGACCTCTGATCCGTTGATGTCAAATACTGCCAAGTCCACTGTCGTGCCGTTTACATGTTCAAGAGAAGTTGACCTCTGCAAGTATCAACCTTCCTCTGATTCTCATATGATCCTGATTCACAAAAACATTATGTTCCTCTGTCTCGTGTCGATGATGTGGGAAACATTATGGCCCACCTTCGATCAAGGTCACTTCCTGTCGACTTCAGCTCATCAACCAGGAAGATGGTCTAGAGACTCTTTCATGGTACTTGGAGCCTGCATGCCTCAATGGCAGGTTCGTCGCATTCGACGTGAGGTTTTCATCATTGGCCTCTGATCGAGTGATTCTACGGGTGTTCGACACCAGCTCATTGATTCACACGCCGTAGATTGTACCTATAGTACCTTGAGGGCCATTGTCATTATTGGTGGTTCCTCTCGCGTCTGTTAACAACTTTCATCATTGGCTGGTAATCAGACGATGTTCTTGCATGTTCAACTTCAGCTCACATATTCGCATGTTTGAACTTGTACTTTGTTCGGGTCGAGATGGAGCGCAAGACCCTGGATTGTGTCTGTTGTAATCCAGGCTGCAATATTGTGGATTATTATGATTATTTACATGACTCACTGATTGGATGGCTGCGACCATACCTGAGTCTATTTATCAATCTTCACTGGATGGCTGCGTCCATGCCTTGGATCTAGATTATTGTACACTCTGTTATGGATGGCTGCGCCCATACCACGCATATATATCATGTATCTGAGACATCAGTTGTACTTCGCTCCGCAGGTTTTTCGATGGCGGTGTTTTCAGTTGGCATGTTCTCGTAAAGCATTTCACCCCTCTCTCTCTCTCGGGCCTCATGCTTTAGGGGGCATCTGTTACACAACAATTTGTCACCGTCCCTACAATCCCCATCCCGCACATTGGAGGGCTCATTCCGTGACCTGTGGGCAGAGTTAAGACTTGAAAATACTTTCATTGCATCCCTCTGAAGATGAGCTTTAATTGCCCTGAAGACATCTCCCTGCAAAAAACCCTAAAAATAGCTCTTTTTCCATTGGCGCGGTTCCATAGTTCAACCCTCGCGCCAAGAGGGAAATCCTCCAAAGAGGGCACGCCAGTTGGCGCTCTGTCATATAGCCGCACCCGCGCCATCCATATTAAGAGGTTTTTTTTAAAAATAAAAGGCGGAAGTTTCATCCTAACAAATTACTGGGCTGATTTCTATCTTGAGTTGGGAGGTTTGGCTACGGATTTCCATAGAGAGGAAGTGGTTTGCCACCTCATGGAAGCTTCCTTGATGATAGGGCCAATCCCATAATTATAGGGATCCCAACTCCCCTTCCTCCTTCTATAAAAGCTTGCCCATTTCCATTTGCAAGTTAGTTCCAAAGAGTGGCAGAATTTCTAAGTTCCCAAGAGCTTTCATGCTGCAAAAGCCTTCTTGATTCCCTAAGGCCAAATCCAAGCAAGGAGACTATTGCCAAGTATCCAGAGAGAGAGGCTTGTCCCATCCCTGACAGGCTTTATCGAGACATGTTGTGCTGACGACCCGCTAAAGGAGAGTGCTGCGTCGAAGCTATGGTTGTATTCTTCTTTTAACTCTTTAATGATAAGCGACTATAGGTTATGGTTACACTCTTGTTCTTGATCATGTTCATGAGTTATATCCTCTTTGACTGATATATAGTTGTATGTACTAGATTTTATGCTTGCCCCAAGTGTCCTGCGCATGTGCAAACCATCATGAAGATCATGAGGGCTTTGTGATATTAGGCTTAAGGAATGGGAAGCAATTCACCTTTGTGATGAACGACGCCGTCGATTCCGTGTAAGCCTTCCTCACAAGTCGGTTTATTTACAATTAGGAACCTGCACTGTAGCGTGTTTGATTGTTGCTAGACCCGATCTGGGCTAGTAGGGATCACCTCTGTCCGCATAGGGGATCTACCTCCTCAACACTAAGATAGCCACCAAAACTATTACTTGAGAAATAATATTGTGGAAGTTGTGTTTCTTATCAAATTTTCTTGATAATGTTCTTTCTAGAACAAACCTTAGAGTTTGTGGTAGACATTCTGGCCTCTGGTTAATAAGGGCTACAAATCCCTAGTCATTCTTCAGAACCGGTGTTTTTGTCACCATTTTCAGGGCATCTCATCCAAGATGTCTCTCATGGATTGTCGTATCTAGCCTACTGTGTTTTGGTTTTCAATCTCCTGTGGTTATCGTTTATTTCAGAAACTACTGTGTTTTATGGCTCAGAGGTTTGGGGGCCTTGTTTGATAGAGTTTAACTAGGCCTGAATAAAACAAGTCCAAACTCCTCTCCTTCATCCCATCATCAAGTGAAAACATGAAGTGCCTCAATATATCATCTTGGCTAAGTTTGGTGCACGACATTTTTGATCGGAGATAGTGTTAATTTTGGTCTCTTTTCTACATCGTATTTGGATCTTTGCCAATTCGACGAAGGGGCAATACATGTACTTGTACTTGGCCTATTTTTTGTTAGAGACTATTATTTCCTATATGATGGACTTATTATTGGCTTGCAGGGGTCTCACTTCTCATGGAGTCCATGGGAATTCAAATAGATTGAATCCCTCCATTCATATATTCCTTGAATTCCCCTAGCCATCTTCTAGCTCCTAGATAGTAGTTGAACCAGTTCATTAGGATGACATATATAGGCATTTTATCCAAACCACTTGGGTTAATCCTCCTTGTGGGTAATTCCAAAAGATGGCCTTCTATTTTTGGAGCTAAGAGATGGACCCATTATTCAACTGCAGGACACCCTTTTCCATTGGATGCACATTCTTCACATCCCTCTAGGCCAATTCAGAATAGGATCTCATAAGATTCAAGTAGAGATTGATCACCATATTAACAGGAAAATAGTATATTCCAAATTTTCCACCTTCAAGAGGTTAAGACTGAGAATTTCATCTTTTGCTAGCCCATTTTCTATGAGACCAAAGGGAGTTTCCATTTCTTATTCAGGAAGTCTTAGACTATCTCTAGTTTCTTCAAATTCTCAAATCTGATATGTTTGGCCCTTTACATGTAGGAGACCTTCCATCTCTGTTATCATTATATTTAGTCTCCTCCCATAGAAACCTCCACTTAGCATATCAATTCCTTCTTTACAATACTACCTTTTTCTCAAGGCACAAACAAAAAAATGGATAGTGACCCAAGCATCATAGATCAGTATGACATCAAAGGATCACCCACAATGCACAAAGGAATTAATAGCTTGGATAGTCCAAGACTCACACCAACATTCATCTCAAATCATCCTAACTCTAGCAGTGTGCCTCCTTCTCCAGATAGCAACACAACACATCATCAAAATATTCTTCAGATGATTCTTCTATTTATTCCTCTATATTGAGCTTCCTCCATTCAGCCTCAGATGTTAGGGGAGACAGATCTAGATCCAAGAGACTATGAGACACTTTGATTATTGTCTATTTCCATTTTCCATATCTTGGATCTGCCTATATTGTTTTTCTCTTAGAGTGACCCTCGGCTATGGATTTTGTATATTGTTTCCATATGTTATAGATTAGATTACATTCACAATCTTACTTTTTGCATTCTATTTTTATAGGTGCTGCTTCAATGCTCCCACTTTGTATCAACATCATTGTACCTAGAAGTCACTTTGACCTAGTTTAGTGGTAATTTTTAGGACATTCAGGAAATTATCTTATTTATTATTACCAAAATATCTTACTATAACACTATAATAATTTGGGCACTATATAAGTGAATTTTGTGTACATGTTTCTATGTTTATTGTACTAGTTTGCATAAACTTGGCATCCCTATTGTATTAATTTTATTTGAAATGATATGTGTTTTGGAATTTGGCATTGCATGTTCAGTTTATCAACAGAATTTCCAAATTTTTGAGTGGTTTCAAATTTCTAATGTTGTCTATTTTTTAGGATTGAGGAAGTAATAGCTATGGTGGGAGAGTAGATGCAAATTACCCTAATATGAAAATCACCATTAGGTTCGTTGAAGATTTCCAAACATCCTGAACTCCATTTTCTACATGAAAAAATACTTCATATTTTGTCATTATTGCTAACTAAATTGTAATTTTAAGATTTATCTGATTGTCGCTTTTGATACTTGGAAACGAATAGCCTTGTATATAGTAAACTAGGAAGCTCATTATTATTCAATTGTAAGGATGTAGGATTAGTGATGCATGGATTAAAAGTATTTTTGTGGGCATATTGTCAGTACAACAATTTATAATACTTGTTCTAATGGGTTCTCTATTTTTCTGATATTCATTTTTCTTAGTTATAGTCTTAGTATGGAAGTATAGACTAAACTGTAACGATTATGTCAATTCAAAATATGCACATCGGCTCCTTGTAATTGAAATGTGTGAAAATAAATTATGAGGAAGCCTCATCCTTTACTCATACATCCCATACTCCCCTTCCCTGCATGTTGTGCAGACTACTTAATCTATAGGGAGATAGGTAAGAGATTAAATGAAGTGGATTTGGTTTTAGATAATCACTTGCACAAGCAACTCCTCCTCCTCAAACCTCTGAATATGTCTCCACTCCTATAGCTATGTTATATTTGTATATTTACATTTATTTAAATCAAGAAATTCACACAAACATATTTACATGTGGGATAGAAAAAAGGGTTGTTACAGGCTCGACCCCCTTAAAGGAACACTATTCTCGGTGTTCTATAAAGATAAAACCCAATAAGGACATGATATATATATATATATATATATATATATATATATATATATATATATATATATCTTACACTTTGTTACATAGTAAATAAAATTGGATAAGACACCCTCATCAATTTAGCCATTTCCTAGGTGGTTGCATCTGGTCCAAAGTGCATCCATTGCTCCTTAACTTGCTCTATTAGTTAATTATGGAGTGTGGTTTTCCTCTGGTCCAAAATTCATTGTGGATTTTTTTGGAATTCTCCCTCAGATTCTACTTGAATCACAGACATATAAACAATATGATTAGCAGCATGTACATAATTTTGAAGAAAACATCATGTGCTTTCATTGTGGGTAGCAAGGCCAATCTCTAAGCCATTGGCCTGACTCTTTCCAAAATATGAAATCATCCACAAAATATTGGCACCAACTTAGCACAAGATCTCATTCTTGGTGAACTTTTTATTGGTTTGATATGGAGATACACATGCCCTCCCACTTGTAATTCTTTGTGCATTCTTTGCTGATTTGTATAACTCTTTTACTTATCTTGGGTTTTCTTCAATTTCTGCTTGATGTTAACTACCTCTTGTTCCATTTCCTTTAGCATATCCAGTCCAAGAACCACCCTATTCATTGGATTGTTGAAGAATGTAACTAGGTTTGGTCTTCATTATTATTAAAGCATGGGTTTCATGCTTGGATCAATTTAGGGTCAATCCTCCATTGCAAGCTTTGGGTTGTTTTAAAATTAATTTATTGTTTGGTCAAAGGCTTCTCCATCAATTCATCCTATTTAGCAAGGTTATCAACTCGGCCTCTTCATCAAATTCATCAAGGCAACCTCTTCAATTCGGCCTCAAATAAACTATCTTCAAGTTAATATACTGAATTCGGCCTATGTGGAGACACAACTCTTCAACGAATTCATGTCAACTCATTTCAGTTGGAAGCAGCTATAAATACAAGCCTAAGTTCCTCACTCAAGTACAGAAGTTCGGACAAGGATTTCAGAGACAATATTTCTAGTGTTATTACAGGATTTCAGATAGGGTACCACAGTTTGGATATTTTAGTGCTACCAAAGTTTGTTGTTATCACAACTATATGGATTTGGTACCATCACTATGGACTCATCAAATCAAGAAGGTGTAATGAATTCAGTGCCATTACAGTTTAGGGCTACTACAGGAGGAAATATTCAGTGCTACTTCAACAACAAGGTTTATATGCTTCCATGCTATCACTAAAATCAGATTTGGTGCTTATGCAGTGATAAATATCTCGGTGTTATTGCAGAGAGGAGGACTCGGTGCTATTGCAGCAATGAGATCTTGTCACTATAGCAAATATGAGTCCTTGATGACATTACAGTGATGATGTCTTGGTGCAAACATGGATCTTGGTATGATGACATAGTGAACGATGACTTGATGGAGGAAGTCTCTAGTATAAGTTGTATGGGTCTTAATCATCTCATCTTGAATCTACTGAAGGAAAACTTTTGACTGGGTTTTCCCCAAAGAGTGGGGTTTTTCCCTCGTAGTGTGCCTACTTATTGTGTTCTCTTCTATTTGTTGCTTGGAAATAGTCTTGATGATAATAAAAGATAACACATAATAATAATGAAAACATCACAAGATAATGTCATAATAAGAGAAATTTTTTGACTGCAACCTATTTCGATTTGTCCTCATGGTATCAGAGCTAAGGTCATGATCAAAGGTTGTTTGAAGACCACTTAGTAAAAGGTTATGTTTGAATTTGTCTTGAAGATCATTTCTGGGCTAATAGAACTAAGATTACAGTGAGTTAAAAGAAGAAGAATGATCTCGCTATACCTCAAGGTGAACAAGTTCAGATATTTTAGAATGGGTTAGTAGGATGATATCACTGTTTAAAAGGAAATACAACTACACAGAGAAACTAGAGTGCAAAACTCAGCAAGACAGTTCGGATACTTCAGGAGATCGAAGTTCAGTGTAACTTCAGTGAGATAATTTCAATGTCACCACAGTAAGAAGAATTTAGTTCCACCTCAGTAAGAAGGTTTTGGTGTCATCACAGTAGGAGGATATTAGTACTACCACGGTAGAAGAAGAAGGATCTCGATGCTAACTCAATCACCATGTCAACACAGTCTCGGTTCTACCTCTGTTCGGTGCTATTACAGTGTCCTCAATTCAGTAATATCACATGACCACATTGACCTCAACTTAGTGATATCTCAATGATTCTAACGAAGTGAATAAGACTCGAGTTTATCACTGTAGTATAATTTTCGGTGCTATGAATACGTTTTAGTATTGTTACAGTGGTGCCTGTCACAGATAATAATTCTTGTTAAAACTACAGTGATTCCTATCATAATAAGTATCACTACAATGGTAAATTCCATGGTCATAAGGATAATTCGGGCTCAAGTAATATATGGTCGAAGTACTTATATAAATAAGAGTCGAGGAATTGTTATGGCAATTGATATATGTAAGATCGAAACAATGAAGTAGAATATACTGCCTTCCACTCGTTGAATAAATAGAACTTCACACAACTACCTGTAGAAATATATCAAGGATCTGAGATGATAATACTAGCACAAGGAACTAGCTTGAAGGAAGCACTCTTTGAGGATCTCAGTACAAAGAACCAAGTAAGTATTGTTACTACGACAAGTCCAATAAGTTATCAAATCATAGGTATGTAATCACAAGGTACGTATGTGCATAAGATTTCATTTTTTCAATAATCCTTGTTTATGGCTAGTCTAGGGTAAAGTTTGAAACATGCATCCTTTTCTTCTAGAGATTACATGTAATATAGGATTTCAAGTAGAAGACCGTGATTGAAAGAAGGAATAACCTTTACATGATTCCATCATCATGTAGGAGATCTAACTTAAGAAATTAAATCATATTCATGGTATCCCATGTTTTTCTTGAAATTATGCATTACAGATATAAAAAACCATGGCTTTCAAGGAATTCCTACAAGGTTTGTCAAGAAACATCTCCAGGTATGTATTGGACCACACATCTTATAAAATTCTCTTCATCTTATTTTGAAATTTGTGTTACTAACATTGTTATTTCTAGATCTCTTGAATCTTAAATATTCTTGTTTAGGGTAATTCATCATTTGATAAATCTACCCATTGTATATCTCTCATTGTTTATATAAAATAACCCTAGACATGTTCTCTAGAAAACCCTAACCTAAGTGTATGATAATAATTTGTAAAACCCTAAACCTACTTAGGGTTATTAATGAATAAATTACTATTATGTTTACGATGTCATGTTTGGGGTTTTGGTATGATCATGGAAACTCTGACTTGTTAGGGATGAAATTATGTTGTTCGAAATCCCAAACCTTTGAAATTTTGGTATAATAGGGTTTTCTTTACTATGAACTGAAACAATAATTTTTGGTAAGGTCTACAAGAAAAATCCTTGTTATGTAGTTAAAGTCCTAGGAATGAAACCCTAGGTATGTGTTCATTTGGTTGAAACACTAGCTTAGTCTA
Source organism: Pinus albicaulis (assembly GCA_034641835.2). NCBI lineage: Eukaryota > Viridiplantae > Streptophyta > Pinopsida > Pinales > Pinaceae > Pinus > Pinus albicaulis. The sequence goes on from CM076575.1 coordinate 1,413,853,316, forward strand.
GGTCAGTATATGTTTAATGTGTTAGAGTCCTATAATTTATAGGATCTTGAGGTGATTGAGTATTTTATCTCAGAAATCTCATATTGTAAATAATTTTAAATCTATAAATTATTTCCAAAAAATATAAAATAAAATGAAAAGAGGGTATATTTAAAAAAAAATGAATAAAGAGAAAAAGAAGAAAAGGAAGAAACATTGGAAAAAGAATAAAATGAAATTAGAACCCCACAAAAGAAAATAACATTGAAAGTGATGCAAATTAAAATGCCACTACTAATAGATAACTTTCTTTTTGTCAAATAAAATAAGATTGTGTGCAGCTTGTTTAAAATGCCACATTGAACAGTTATTTTTTTAACCATACAGCTCAATCATGGTTAAACAGGTTTAAATTTCTGTAAATTAGATTAGAGAAATAAAGATTTTCCAAATAGTCTAATCTTGGTAAATCAATAGTTAGGTATAAAATGACATTGGTTCAAATGTTTAATCTAAATCAATAGGAGAAATCAGTGATAGGATAGAATAGATTTTAATCTTTCATAAAAAATAAAAATAAAAATAAAATATGGGTTTGGTAGTCTAAATGCACTCCTGGAAGAAGAAATAAAAATGTTAGCTTAGAAAAAGAATTTGAGTTTTAAAGGGTAGGTAGAAGTATTTCATTTGGAAAAATAAGGAAAATTGCATTTATCCTAAGTTTTGATCCTCATTATACATCAAGCGCAAAAAGGGATATGTGTGATTTATTTATGTTTTATCCTAACTTTGGATTAAAATCAAAAAGTGCAACCCGTCAAAATGTTTTGTTGCATATGCTTAAAAGGCTCGCATTTATCCATCACGTGATCCTTCCACTCTACAGATCGACGGCACATATTAACTGCGCCTCTTCAAACCCCTATCTCCATCCTCGTTTTACCGTCGGGGGGGGGGGTCAAAAAAACTAGTTTTCTCCACTAGGTCCCACAACCACGTGGCCTCCCCTCCATGTTTCGCACCCCCTACCTAAACCACGGACTGCTTGCTACCCCCTACGAAAACCATTTCCCCCTCGCTCCATTACCACTGTCCCTACCCGACACCTCCGCCACTATCATTCTGCCACATTGCCGAGTCGTTTCCAATCAAATCATTTCCCAGGGTTATCCATTGGGCATTTAATTAGCACTAGATAACTGTTAATCCAACGGACCCGTGCCAATTCCAACGGAAACTATGCATTTTTTTATATAAACCCTGTAACTAATCCCCTTTCGACCTTTTCTGTTACTTTTCCTCTGCAACTTGAATTATTCACAGGTTCTCTAGTGGGCCCAACATTTTTATCAGTTGATCGGCCTTCGGTCAAATATCAGTGTCTTGCCTCCCTCATTCAATCAATTAGATACTTGCAACACATTCTTGGTAGCCTCTTCCTCCCGATTCCAATTAAATTGTTCAGCAATAATCATGCCTCCTAAGAAGAAGAATCGGGAGGATCCTTTGAACCCTTTATTTCATCCTCCCATAGACTTAGATCATATTCCTTTAGCCGATAGGGATTATAAGATCACTGATACACAGTCTAAATTTGAATTGTTTGAACTCTATTGCTAGCTGGAGGACAAGTGTGTCAACAAAACAGACGAAATTAGACTATGGGAGTCCAACCTTCCACACTGCATCTTCCCTCACACCTTCCATGCCTTCGAATTCATCAGAAAATGTAAAGCATCATACATTCCCAATCAAAGAGCCATTATAGCCCCTACTGGTGAAATCCTTTTCACCATCACTGCCCAATCAATAAACCAGATGATGAAAGCTCCCTCTATGGAAAACAACACACCTTTTTCCTTAGAAGCCCTCACTAAAATTTATCAAAAACTTGATTTTTCCAAAAAAGCCAAGATTTTTGACATATTTTTACTATAAAATACCTAATTACCAAAGAAAAATCTTCCATACCCTTCCTCCATATTCCTTAATCAAGCTAAGCAGATCATAATTTTAATTTCATACATCCTTGGTTATTATTCTGACCAGTGGGTAGATGAAACCATTTTAGGCTTATTTTCCATCTTTTCCACAGATAGCAAACCATCCATTATATTTAATTTCATCTATTTCCTGGTTGATAACATCCATGAGCATTTTCTTGAATTTTAGACTGAATAAGTATTTAAATACTCTTTGATTTTGGTATATATGTTTTTGTATTATTAAGTAGACAGGTTCAAATTTTCCATGCAGAAGGTAGATGAAGAGGGCAACCAGTAATCAGTGATATTTTGGACATCTCTAGTGATGAAATAGCAGCAAGAATTCTCTTACAAGCAGTTCATTGAACATTTTTTTCAACTAGTTATGAGTGTTCTAAATAATTTAGCAGAACCCAGCATAAGTGAATACATCAAGAGAATTATTGACTTGATAGATCAGGCTAAGACAAGATACTGGTACTTGTACCATAATTACACCGAAATTATAGTCTATGGATGCAAGCTAGCACCTTATAAGCTACCAAAATACCTCCCCATGAGGATTTTTTCTCTCAAATACATTAGACAGATGTTGAATTTAGATGAAATTCATTTTGTATCAGTTAAGAATAAATCCCAGTTCAGAATCAAAACACAAATTGGTATTTTATTTGTAATAGCAGGTCAGCAGGAGAAGAGGCAACTAAAATTCTGAAGGAGATGAAACTCAGCCTGAGTTTCACCTGGTCCTATGACCCTTGGGGTATCATTTCCATGCTCAGAGTAGAAAACAAAACTACTCCTTACATTCATACCAAGAGGCCTGAGATACAGAGATATATGAACCAGTCAGTATGGGTTGAAAATACATTATAGGAAGTTGAGGAGCATCTTGTATCTACATCAACATCACAGACTCCTATTTCATAGGAGAAAACAGTTAAAAGACAAAGGGAAGAAGAGTCACCTTTAGTGACTATCAGTGCAGGAAAAGAGTTTAAAATCATCTACAGGAAGAGAACAAAGTTAAATACAAAGGTAGACACAGAAAAGAATTCAGAACAAGAAGTAGCCATGGTGATCAAAGAAACATCATCTTCCTCTCAAGTAGGTGGCCAATTTACTGCATCTCCCACAACATCTTCATTATCTCATGACTAGCAAGAAATTTTCCAAACAATTAAGGTTATCCAAGGATAGAAAGAGAAGACAGTATTTAATATATTCATGGAAATAAAGCTTAAGAATGAGATTCTTAAGAACAACACTTATGCTCAATTCTGGAAGCAGACTTCCAGCTCTCAAATCATGTTACTATCAGTGTTTGATTTAGAGAAGGGAAAGATGCATATGGCCTTCCTTGAGGTCCAAATTCCATAGCCAAAATCAGCATCCGATTAAAAGAAGACAACATTCGAGTTTCACATAAAGGATATTCATCCCATTGACCAAATGGATATGCATAAACAGACAGGTGAAATTATTTCCTCAACTCTAACTAATACTACCATGAATCTTTCTAAATTGCAGGTTTCATTATCAAATACCAAGCCACAGTTGAATATGGAGAAGATTTCTTCTCTTGAAAAGGACACAAGGATTAAATCCTTAGAATATTTAGTATTCAATATGGGATATGACCCTGCAAACATAAAATCTATAGAGGAAATCATCAAGAAGAAGAATGCTGACATAACAACATTGAGAAAACAATTGAAATTTTCAACCACTGAAGATCCCCTTACTAAATACATTGAGGAGACAGAGACCCAGAAGACTGACATGATGAAGCTCATCATGGAACAAAATTCATAGATAAGGCAAATGGAAACTGAGATGGAGAAGATGATTAAATAAAATGAGAAGAATGAAAACTTGGCTATGATTCCATTGGATGTTGTACCTCTTATAGTTATTCCTACAACAACAGCTACAATTTCCACTCTACCTACTACACAGTTAGCATATGGTGTTGAACAATTGACCAAAGCGGTTGAAAATCTGTCAATTCAGATAGAGGAAATCAAAAAAATTCAGGACCGGGCTTTACAAGAACAAAAGACAAGGAGTGAGGCTTCACACTTAGTTGAATCACAGAGAGCTCAAAAGTTAATTGAAAGATTGCAGAAATCTGAAAGGGAATCAGCAATTGGACAGACCTTGCCCCAAGCCAAGGAAATAATTTGGACAAACATCATGAACTCAATAGCTGAAATATGGCCATGTATTCGAATTATCTTTCAACAGAAAGATTTGATCAAGAGAGCAACAGAGGCTATAACAAAGATTAAACAAGAGTTGGGAGAAATGTCTGCAACAACAACAAATATCATCAAATTCCTAAATTCTAAGAACATATATGAACTAGATGATTTAGGAGTTGATGACAGAACAGAAACCATTATGGAGGTGAATAATATTCTTACCAAAAATAATATGGTTGTTTAGTTAGAGGAGAAGTTTCATAGCTTGGAGATAGCAGTGAACATATTTTTTACCAAAATTGAGCCTCTAACTCAGAAGGGGCTACCTAGTTTATTTGTAATTAATGAAAAGTTAATTACTTATGAAGATTATGTTAGAAAGTTGAAAGAGATAGCTAGAGACAGCTCTAAATTTGCAAACATCAAAGGCAACATGACAGATAGATCATTCTTGGAAGCCATGAGTAATGATTTATTCATCCAGCATTAAGTAAATCATATTTTTGTGGTAAAGCCCACATTTGCTATATATACCGAGGTTGTTGAAATTTTCTAGAAGGTAATAAAATTAACCATTCCAGATGAATATACATGGGATCAACTTTGTGAGTTACAGGACTAAGCATTAATTCAGATGTAGTCAAAATACAAACGAGCACATCAGTCAGTGCATCACAAGAATAGTCCTATTAGCAACTAATTCCTCCAAAACAGAGCCACCTTTCCACACTGTTGTACACCTTGCCTATTATTTTGTAAAATATTGATTTTATTTGTTTAGGATAATTCCAATAATAAATTGTCAGTTGAGATAGTGATTTTGTAAATCATTTTGTAATTTAGTATAAATACTTCACAGTTTGAAGTATTAAGGGTTGATTGTTGAGTATAATTTTCTCTAAGTATTGTAATTTATGGTTGTTGGAAGCATCAATAATACAAGGGAATTCTTCACAGTTATCATGTGTTGTACGAATTGGTGATGTTTTTCTTCTGTTAATGTGTTATTAATTTTTTTCTTTCTCTGTTATTTCTGAAAAAATATTAATTACATAACAGAAACTGTGACGAATAGGATATGTTATAAAGAGCACTCTATTCTGTTTGTTTGTAACTTATATGTTTTCTGTTGAAGTGAGGAATACTTCATTGCTCCTTAATTTCTACTAAACTTTACATTTCTTCCATTTCATAATTCATTTAAAATCCTGAAAGATCTAGCTAGTGCAACCTAGCTTTCCTTGTGAAACTCCTTCAAAATTTGATGCAAATCCAGTTAATATTTAGACTCCATAGCCCAATGGAATTATAACAATTTAATCAACCAAACAATCCAAATCAAATCACAAACAATCAGTATAGTAATAACTAGCCTAAAATTCACATAAAACATAGCTAAATTTCACAGAGAGATCCTTCTCTGAAGCTGGCAGGGCTAGATCCCAGCTTCCAAAGTGGTTTTGATGTTTTCCTCTGTGTTTATTCTCACAATCTCGTATATTACAGAACGATAACATAATGTATTAATATTATATGACATATGATATGTGTATGCATGATGCCAAATCTCTTAGAAATGTGTGTTGACCAAATTATTAATGGTAATAAGTCCTAGGGTTTGGGAACAAGCCCTAGTCAAAGTTCGAATTTCTAGGATGATGTTATAAGAAAAATATAGAGTTTACATTGAACCCTAGTAGAATTTATTCATGTTGATCGAGTTGTGATTGTTTTGGTTGTAATCTAGGGTTTGCATAAAATCCTAGTGGAAATTCTAACATATGACTTCTAAAAGTTATTAGATACTTTTCTTTTCTTTTGACTTATTTCTAGGGATTTCTATATGACAAAACTAATATTTTTTAATCTTGATTAAGTTGTTGATGTGATTTATGGTTTGTAACAAACCTGGGCTAGAAGTTGAAGTATTGAATTATAGTCTCTTGATGATTATGTTTGTAAAGTATAATGCTTACACTACTATAATATTTCGTTATGAATAACTTCATGCTTCTATAGATATGGTTGTACTTGATGTCTAAGTTGTGCAGGTAGATCATATTCAAGTTTACAAAGATATTCGTAAGAGGATACGATATGTTAAGCATGATGAGAAGGATGGAATGAAATACTCTCCAACACCGAAGGAAGAAGTTGAACTCCCTAAATTAAGAGGGAGCTTGGATGAAAGGAATTTCTCTAAGTTAAGAAGTGATGAATAGGGTTCTCTACTTCATGTGTCATGCACTAGACCAGGACTAACAATCGTAAGTCTTATTGAATTCCATGAGTAAGAATCATAGTCATGATGGAAGAAATTGGAGAATTCTTTGTTGAGGTGTTGTTGCGGAATCTCAGTGAAGAATATGTTGCTTCATGTGAAGTAGGAAAGGAAAGTCTATGATTGAGGAATCTTATGTCAAAATATTTTATTGATACTCCTACTGATATAAGTTAAAGAGCAACATCGAAACCCCGAAGGTTTGTTTTGATGATATATTCGAAAGTGTATTATTGATTGGGTTTTTTTTTTGTACAAGTGAATCTCTCAAAAGTTTGATAGCATGTTGGTTTCCAATTAGTTTGATCAGGAGAGATTTGTTGTTGAGGCTTTGTGAATGAAGCATTGCCTAGAAGGACATCAGGCCAACACTTTGTATTCATGTTTGGTAAGTAGGGTGGAATCAGGTAGATGTGCACCTAGATCCTTGGGTTGATGGTTAGTAAGTAAGCCTGATGGTACCTATAGAAGCTGAAAGCTTTAGTCCATCTCAGTACCACTCGGATATATTGACCTGGTCAAGAATCTAGTCCATGGCATTGCGGTGCGTAAACTGTTGAGAGACCAAATGGATATATTTCCATGGTCAGGAATCTAGTCCATGGCATTGCAGTGTCTAAACTTCTTCATAGATAAAGTGAGATATTCCATGTACCTCTTTAGTTATATGTAAAAATTAATACCTCCCTAGTTAAGAGGGAGTGTTGAAGAATGTAACTAGGTTCAGTCTTCATTATTAATATATATTTGTCAAAAGAATTTATTATTATTTTATTAAATTATTAAAGCATGGGTTTCATGCTTGGGTCAATTATAGGCCAGGCCCCCATTTTAGGCATTAGGTTGCTGTCAAATTCATTTATTGTTTGTTCAAAGACTCATCCATCAAGTCATCCTCTTCAGCAAGGTCATCAACTCGGCCTCTTAATCAAATTCATCGAGGCAGCCTCTTCAAGTCAGACTCAAATAAAATATCTTCAAGTTAATATACTCAAGTAGGCCTATGTGGAGACACAACTCTTCAACGAAGTCATGTCAGTTCATTTCCCTTGGAAAAAACTATAAATACAGGCCTAAGGTCCTCACTCAAGTACACAAGTTCGGACGAGGATTTCAAATACAATATTTTCGGTGTTATTACAAAAGTTCGGATAAGTTACCACAATTCAGATATTTCGGTGCTACCAAAATTCGTTGTTATCACAACTATATGCCAGATTCGGTACCATCACTATAGGCTCATCACAGCAAGAAGATGTCATGAATTCAGTTCCATTACAGTTCAGGGCTACTACAGGAGGACAGATTCAGTGTTACTTCAGAAACAAGGTTTCAATGCTTCCATGCTATCCCAAAACTTAGATTCGGTGCTTATGTAGTGATAAATATCTCAGTGTTATTGCAGAGAGGAGGACTCAATGCTACTGCAAAGATGCGGTCTTGACATTATAGCAAAGATGAGTCCTCGGTGACATTATAGTTATGATTTCTCGATGAAAACATGAATCTTGGTATGATGACACAGTGAAGGATGACTTTTTGGAGGAAGTCTCTAGTATAATTTGTATGGGTCTTGGTCATCTCATCTTGAATCTACTGAAGGAAGAATTTTGAATGGGTTTCCCCAAAGAGTTGGGTTTTTCCCTAGAATTGTGCCTACATCTTGTGTCCTCTTATATTTGTTTCTTGGCATTAGTCTTGATTATAAGAAAAGATAAATCAAAATAACACATAATAATAATGAAAACATCACAAGATAATGTCATAATAAGAGAAATTGTTTAACTATCACTTCTTTCGATTTCTCAACATGGATCACCCTGACTGATGAGTGTGCTACATTTGATGTCATATAAAAATTTAAAAGGGCTCATCTTTAATGACTCTTGATACTCATTGTTGTAGAAATTTAAATTAAGGATAGGAACTCTTCACAACTGTGTGGTTGATGCATGACATACATTATTAACATGTCTTCTAGGACTATATTTACTCTTTCAAATTTTCCATCCATTTGAGGATGATATGTTGTGTTAAATGTTAACTCTATTCCCAAACTCGTAAACAATGTTTTCCAAAACTTTGAAGAAAATTTGGCATCCCAATCTAAAATGATCTTCCTAGGTATTTCATGCAATATAAATATTTCTTTCATGAAAATTCGAGCAATGTCAATTACCTTATGGGTGGAATTGACAACTAAAAAATGAGTTGCCTTGCTCAACTCGTCCATTACCACCATTATAGCACCATGCTATATAGATGTATGTGGTTGTCTTGTGATGAAGTCCATAGAGATGACTTCCCACTTCCACTCAGGAATGTGAATTGGCTAAAATAATATTATTATATTCCTACGCACTAATTTAACTTGTTGACATTCAATGCACCTAAAAATATAATCAGTGACTTCTCATTACATGCCCGGAAAATAATAAATTTTCTTCATGGTTGTTATCATTGTTTGATAACCTAGATGACCTAAATAAATTCTTTTGTGAAATTCATTCATGATGATCTTCTTCAAGTCGCCCATGTAAGACATGTACCATCCATCCCTGAATTTCAACATACCATCATTAGTGATTGAATAATTCTTGCTCAATGATCCTTTTGGCCCTTGCAGCAAGTTTTCCTTCATATGTAGATAGTTCTCATCCTGAAATAATGCCTCTTTGTTCTTCTCTTTGATATAAATTTCACAAGTACTTATGGTTTCTACTTCAGCTACTAACATACTTCTGTTAAGTGCATCTACTATGTTGTTCTATTTTCCTTTAATGTGCTTTATTTCAAAGTCAAGGTCAATGATAAAGGTTAGCCATCTAGCTTATATTGCATTCAACATGGGTTAGTAAAATAAATATATGATCCCTCCATCATCTTACATTAAAGAAAACTTCCTTCCAAGCAGGTAGTGCCTTCACATGCTTAATGCATGTTATTGTTGCAAGCTCCAAGTCATGAGCGACATAATTCCTCTCATGCTCAATCAATTTTATCAATTCATAAACAATTGTGTGTCTTTCTTACATTAGGACTCATTCGATCCCCTCCTTACAAGAATTTGTGCAAACCACTGGATCCTTTTCTGGATTTGTTATTCTTGATATTGGTGCATGTGTGAGCATTTTTTCTAATTGTACAAAATTGGATACGCACTCTAGTTTCCATCAAACTTAAATACTTTCCTATGTAAAGTTGTGATTGGATGCCCAATATTTGAAAAAATTTGAATGAAGCTCCAATATTATTCAACCAATCCCGTGAAGGATCTAAATTCTTTAAAATTTCGAGAAGTAAGCAACTCCATGATGGCCTTGATCTTCTCATGATCTATTAACACTCCTTCATTGGAAATGATATGTCCCAATTAATGAACTTGTAATTTGAAGCAATTTTATCAGAACTAGACTGGAACCGATAAAATCATCTGATCCGGTCATTTTTGGCCCAAAACCGGTTCGAATCGAGCCTCTAAACCAGATTAGACCGGTTTGGTACCGAGCTGGCCTATTCCACCAAACCGGTTGATTCAAGACCAGTTTTGTGTAGTTTGTGCCTTCCCAAGTCAACATAAAAAATCGCCTTTTTTTGTTTTTTTTTCAATTGGTTGGCCCACTTCTAATTATTTCCTAGGCCAACCTAATATTCAAGACTATGGTCCTCAATTTAATATTGAAGCCTATGGTCCTATTATTTCTATGCATTTCATGGTAATATCCTTAATCTTTCATTTCAATCTTTTTATGTAAATTTTTAACATTACCATGAAATGACTCGGGATGTTTGAGAGTGGTTCCAACCTCATTGGATTTCATATGGAGAGAGTAGAATTTTAGATTTCACTCAAAATTCAGCAGGCTTAACAATTTTTCAGGATATCAAGATTGCAGGGATTGCAACATTTCGATTGGATTTTTTCATGTATGAGGGTCAGGAACTAGTATTTAATAAAGAGCACCAATCCCTTTATGTACTTTGATGTTAGTGGCAACTATTTTTTAACTCCTTTATCATGACTCTACTAAAAATGTACCCATCACGCAAACAAAATCTTGACTTGACATGCTACGCTTTTTCTATCTTATTTTAATGCTTATAGGGTTATATTGATGATGAAGATCCCAATATAGGCAATGAGTGAAGACTTGGATGTAACTCATTCTTTAAATGAGGATGAGGATGATGATTCTGATGATAACATTGAGAATTAGCACTTGTAGGTTGTAGTTGTAGTATTGTAGACTATAGTATCATACTATAATGTTATTTTGGACTATAAAGGACTTTTAGAGCCTACTTCTTGATGTTTTTGGTTCAGCGATGTTTTGCGCTAAGTGTTATTTTGGTTATATGCATTATTACTTGCTATATAAATGATAAATTTTGCATATTTTTGTATAAATGGTTTGGACACATATGGATACACATTAATATATATGTTTTTCTTTCAAATATGAATATTTTATGTGTTTTTGATAAACCAGTTTTTACACCGATTCCAGTCTAGTTCCGACCGGTTCTCGGTCCACAAGCTTTTTCGGTCCGATCACCGATTTGGTTCTATTAACATTGATTTCAAGAAATTACATTTGTTGAGCTTGGAATAGAGCTTGTTTTCTCTCAAAAATTGCAACACTACTCTCAAATGTTTTTCATGCTCCTCCTTGGTTTTAGAGTAAACCAAGATGTCGTCTATGAAGACCAACACAAACTTGTCCAAATATGGGCTAAGGACATTATTCATCAGAAACATAAATGTGGTTGGAGAATTTATAAGTCCAAATGGTACCACCACAAATTCATAATGTCCATAATTGGTTGTAATGTCCCTTTCTAAAAAAATTCCTAAGGTGATAGAACTAATTTTATAAATTCTGTCATTTTTGGTTTAAGGCAAATTTTGGTGGAGAAACTTAGGAAAAGTGGGTTGAAGAGCTTTTTAATCGAATGTGGGAGCCACCCACCCACAAGTAATATGCACCACTTAGTAAGGAATTTGATTTTCCTAAGTGAGGTCAAATTCATAGGAGGGACCCACATGATACTCGAGGCCAGCAAGCATAAATAGGAGGGAAGAAGCATCATTTGGGGATTTTTTGAAATTTGGATAACTCATTGTTGCTTTGGTTGTTCATATGAGCTACAAAGTGTTGCTTAGCATAAGAGCTTACCAAGGATTGAAGCTCATCCTTTCCTCAGTGGACCTCGAGTTCCACCCTAGGAATGCTTTCATATTTATTTGGAGATCGAGAGAGACACATCCTACAATAATTACGTTATTTAGGTTCAGCAAGGACACAGAAGGAGAAGCCATGCAATATTGAAGGACAAGTGGTGTTGAGATTTGAGAAAAAAGCATTGTTGGGGTGTTCCTGGACCAATTTCTAGATTATAGGAGTGGATTTTCAATAGGGGAGAGAGCACATCCTTCAGAACGAATTTTTGGGCTTAAGGACTACGTCATCACCTACAGGAATGCGCAGTCATTTGGGTGGTTGTTCGGAGGAAGTCTTGGAAGGAGGATTGAGGAGTTGGGTTGCTTGGATTTTTGTTGAAATTTAATTTAGAGGGAATTTCTAGCATTTTGGGAGCATAAATTACCAGATTCAGCTACTAGTGTAGATTTATGGTTGCGGAGAAGGGCCAAGCTTTGTGAGGCTGAATTTGGAGGGTCAAAGATAGGGAAAACCATTTCAGGATTTTTCTGGGTTTTTGGCAAGGATTTCAGCCCTAATTTTACAAAATTTTCTAGGCAGTTTTGAGGGGGGGAATAAGGGTCACAAGTCAGCCAGCAGTTTAGAATTATTGGGCCAGTGCAGCTTTCTAGAGAGAACTACTTCTACAGTAGTTGGGCATTTTTGTACTAGTCACCTAAGGCTTGTAGCTTGCCTTGTGCAAGCCCAGGTGCACTCCTTCCATTTCCCATTATACTCCGAAAAATACATATAATAAAAATTGGCCAATTTGGTGTTTTGGGCAAAATTTGTGCTTATGTGTGTGTTCACTCAATAATTTTCTGTGTTGAAATTATTGCATGTCTTTGTTATCACTGTAAATTTCTATTAGGAATACTACATTAGTATCAGATCATGTTCTTAGCCAAGGTGGGGAATAGGAGTAGGTGATGTCACCTAGATATTGAGGATTAGTCTTTCAGAGGATGTGGTAGAGGCAGAGGTAGGGTTCAAGGTAGAGAAAAAGGCCTAAATCCGTTTTTAGACACGGGGGTTAGAGAATATTAGAGGTGGGATGGACAATCAAGAGGATAATTATCAGCCTGGGAAAATGTGCTAGAACCAGGTTTTGGAGGAGTTGTTAAGGACTAATCAGTAGATTTTGAGGCAAGGACAACTCATGATGGACATGATGCAACAGGTGATGGGGTTGAAAATGGCTGGAAGGCCATAGGGAGAGCCTCAAAGTGATGGGGATTCCAGAGTAGGAGGGGGCAGTCGTACTTATCAACCCCCACATACTCCCCAGCATAGGCAGGTTGGTCATCCTACTTTTCCTCATATTCTAGATGAGCCAAAGCTAAAAAGGGATCCAGACTCGGTTGCATATTTGGTCCACTTAGTTATGTCTAGTATTGATGAGTATGAGGGGTTGGATGCCTGAATTAAGCGGGTGATGTCCTTTGGAGAGTGATAGGCCTCAAAATTAGACATAAATTAAGGCCCATATAACCCTTAATAGGCACATAAAATATATATTAAGTCTCTCCTTCTACACTTAATAATGTTTTTTTAATTCTTTAATATGTTCTTAGGAAGGTTCAAAGATAATTTCATATTTGTGCCTAATATTATTTATTTTTGTAGAATATTGGGCAGATTATGAAGATTTGGAGAAGGAGATAATGTAGGGACTTTCTCCCTACTAATGGAGGATCAATATTGGAGAATAAATGAACAAAATATCATGAAATAATTGAGAAATTCTGTAGAGATTCTGGAACTTCGATGATTGAGAAATCTAGGAATGTGTTCCCTGTCATTTACTGCAAACAACTAGTGTTGGGAACCAGATCCACTATTTGAAGGATTTTGGAGGGGAAAGCTTCCTCCTTTCAAGGAAAATGCTTCCACATCATTTTTTATAAGTACCAATTCGAATTTTCCTCTAGGGGCATGTATTTTTTAGTCTTAGTGTGGAGAAAACTTGTTTTATGGCAGCTCCACTTTCTTTTATTGCAGGGATGTACTTGGACTTATTCAATAATGAAGATTGGTGCCATTTTTAGGTCCTAAGGCTTAGTTTCTTCCATATGACTCTGAGTCCTCCTTGGGCTTGGCCATCCCAGGAGCCTCAAATCCCTCTTGCACAATTTATTTATGTTCTTTTCACTTCTTATTCACATACATCTCTTATTTTTGTTTTTCATATTTCTGTATTTAGTATTGCATATTTTCTTGTTCTAGGATTGAGTTAGATGATTTAAGTGAGTTATTTTGCAAGGTTTTTACAAGTTCAAAATCATTATTCATCCTTAGAATAAATTTTTAAGGTCATCTTAATCATTAAGCTACTTGGATTTCGTTACTAGTTCATGAATATAAGATTTCTGAAAATGCCTTGTAGCGAAATAGTAGTAAATTTCTGATATTTTTTAGGAGGGGTTAATGAGATCCATTTAACTTGATTCTACTTGTATTAGGTCATAATAATGTTAAATTGGATAACAAAAATCACCCCATTGCATTTTCACTTTATTAGGTTAGGCATTTGATTTATTAACTTGCTCACTAGTTCTTGAATTTCCAGATTTTAGAGTAGTAATTTTCTGTTATTTTTTAGCACATGTGAACAGGGGTATTTTGGAGTGATTCCACTTGGAATGGAGACCTAAGACGTCATAATTAATAATAATAAAAATTCCCATCCCATTTTCATTTGATTTACTTAGTCATTCGGTGAGTTATTTCCAAAATAAACTTTCTTGTAGAAAAAACAAAGTTGTCTGTAGCACTCTTGTAGCATGTGTAAACTCGACCAGATTTTCTCTCAAAGGTTGGTTTTTGTCTCTTAGTCTTGAATCCTGACCCTAGGACCTAAATACATGATTGCGTAAGAATAAACATTGTTATGAAGGTAAATCCTCTCTGCGGACAGAGACGGTCCCTCTAGCCCTAGGGTGGGTCTAGAAACAAAAGGACACGCTAAAGTGTTTCTTCCTAGTTAATGAATGAAAAAAAGACATGGTATATTGACCTACTTGGAATCCAACGTTGTCGTTGTTGCAGAAAGAGTAGTAGCCTCTTGCTCATGCCTTTACAAATCACATTTCATTCGTCGTTATGCTCAAATACCTGCACATAGGACAAAGAACAAGAACAACATACGACATAATGGTTTCACTTATAACTATTAGCCAATCAAAGAGGGCTAAACATTTCGCATCAAATAAACATCATAACACAATAGTGGAACCAAATAGTAGTCATGTATATAAATGAATATAAGGAAGAGTACAACCGATGCTTTGACGTCGCAGTCTCCTCCAGCGGGGTTCAGGCAAAGTGCGTCTCAAATGTTCATCAAGGAATTCGGACGGGATGAAGGCATGGACTCAAGATATCTTAGAAGTCATGGACTCAAGCTTCCTTAACGTAATTCCTTATTATTATATATTCTCTATTAATTCAGCTATAGTATGTCTAATTCTCCAAGTTCAGCTAGCTTGTACTAAGAGAGATAGTTTCTTTTATAGAGGAAAAGGGGGAGATTAAGATCCTGAAAAAGGTGGGAGGGAGGCCTATCCTTTAGGGAGTTCCCATGAGAGGTGGAAACCATAAACCCAAAGGAGGAAGTCTGTGGTTTATCAGTTCAACCACTCCCAATGACTCATCCTCGAGGTGGTTGGAGTGGAATCTCCGCCTCTATTTTTAAAAAACATTCCATAAATAGCTTGGTGCGGGTGTCTAACTGGCACAGAGCACCAACTGGTGTGGGCTCAGTGTTAAATTTCCCGATCGGCGCAAGGGTGAAACTGGCTACTTGCGCCAAGGCAAAAATATGGGTTTTTATAGCTCTTCTCAGGGAATTGTCAACAGAAGGAATATTTCTCTCATGTAAAGGGATGCAATGATGGTATTTTAAAAGCATGACACTGCTTATTTTTCATAGAAACGACCCTCCAATGTGCGATTTGGGGATTGCAGGGACAGTGAAAAAAATTTGTGTAACAGATGCCCCCTAAAGCATGAAGTCCGAGGGAGAGGGAGGGGTGAAATTCTTTATGAGAACGTGTTTGAACCAAACACCGTTGTTGGAAAACTTGCAATTACAAATTCAACTGATATATCTGATACATGAACATGTGGTATGGGCACAGCCATCCATAATAGAGTATAAAAACTGAGATCCGAGGTATGGACGCAGTAATCTAGCAATAAGGATCAATAAATAGACTCAGGTATGGTTGCAGCCATCCAATCAAAAAAGTCATGCAATAAGTCATGGTAATCCACAAAAATCCGCAGCCTGGATTTTATTAGACAAAACCGAGGGTCTTGCGCTCCATTTCGACCCGAACAAGTACAATTTCGAGCATGCGAATATATGAGCTAAAGTCGAACATGAAGAAAATCATTTGATTACCAGTCGATAATGAAAGTTGTTAACAGACGCGAGAGGAACCACCAATAATGATGATGGACCTCAAGGTATGAAAGGTACAATCTATGGAATCTGAACAATGATCTGATGTTGAACACCCGCAGAATCACTCTATCGAAGGCCAATGATGTGAACCTTGTGTCGAATGCAAAAAACCTACCATTGAGGCATGTAGGCTCCAAGGTACCAGAAGGGAGTCTATAGATCAAATTCCTGGATAATGAGATGAAGTCGACAGGAAGTGACCTGGTTGAAGGAGGGCCATAATGTTTCCCACATCATCGACACAAGACAGAGGAACATGATGAAAGTGAATCAGGACAAACAGGGAATCAGAGGAAGGTTGACAACTGCAAAGGTAAACTTCTCTTGAACATATGAGTGACACGACACTGGATTTGGCAGTATTTGACATCAAAGGATCTGAGGTCATGATGACATGGCAAAGAGCAGATGAGAGGTCAAACAGGATTACCCAAACCCATGGAGGCAAAAATGACGAAATGAGATGTCCCCAACCTGACACAAATGCAAACAAGTGCCATGTTCAAGAGTGACATACTGCCAACATAACTAAAACTTGGTTCCATTTTCCCCCACCATTTCTAGCAAGTACCCCAATTATTTTTTAAAACAAGCTTGAAGGGGATAGCATATGCTTGTGCTATAAGTTTGTCCTTCGGACAAATCCAACCTAGTACATTTTACGAGCCCTAGGAAGGAGGAACTCAAATAATGTCATGGTGACGAAGTCCAATGTCATCAAGGTTTAACGAGTCTGACAAAGGGAGAACTCGGCATCTTTTCATGTTTAGATAGTTTGAAAAGAAGGCAGAAAAGAAAACTCCAGCATGGCCCTTTCATAAATAGTCTCTCAGATCCGAAAAGGTAGAAAACAATATTTGAAAGAACCTCTTATTCGCGATAGACTAAGGTATTCCTTTTTCGTAAATAATCCATCCCAGCTCGAAAAAGGGGTGAACGTATACTGGGTAGATATTGTTTTGTAGCCAGTTAATGAGTTCAAAATGACAAGAATCTCGAAAATCTTTTCAATTTTAGAGAGTCAGAAAAGAGCTGAAATATGACTCCAGTAGTGACTTTTTCGTGTTTTTACCGAGTCCGAAAAAGTATAAAATATAACTCGTTAATTCATCACTATCGCATGAAAAACCTATTGCTGCACAAGAGACACGTGTAAAACCCATTTCTTGAGAATAATACAATAAAATAATCAAAAAATATGTCTTAAAACCTAATTAGGGTTATGAAAAAGTTATAAAATGCCAAAAATGGTAAAAATAATTACTTTTCACTTTTTGCCTCTTGTGGAGCAATAGTTACCCATTTCACTGTGCAATCTTGCAGTGACGATAGCGGTCAATCCAGCAGACCAATCTAAAATCCGTCAGTTCCACGTAAGAGCCGAGATCCCTCTTGTCATTTTAAGTCATTTCTTACTATCTACAATTTCCAATTTTGAATTCTGGGGAGGAAATGTAAATATTAGGGCACGGCGGTTGGCGCGGGTTTTGAGCATGGAGTCGCGTCAACTACCCAATTTTTTACACTATGGGGTGCCAATGGCGCAAACCATTTTTATGCAAAATTTTAATCAAATACCCCAATTATTCACAAACTTAAGGTTCAAAAATGGCTAATACCACTCATATGAATGTGTTTGCAGGTAGAAAGAGGCGAAATGGTCATAGAATGGAAAGAACGGGAACATAGCGAAGAAGACGAGCTGGCCATGGACAATGAGAGAGTCATGGAAGCTCTCAGAGACTATGGTCTGAAAAAATTCTTCCTAACGCGATGTCTCCAAGCCCAACTAGAGTTAGTACAGTATTTGATCAGCATATGGGACGAAAATCAAGAGAAGTTCATCCTTCGGGATCAAGAACTTGAGATTGAAGTCTCTGACGTCTATTTCATAACAGGATTATCGTAGAGGGGAGTAGCACCAATCCTAACCGGCACCCGGCCTTGCATGGAAAACATGACCATGGTAATAGACAGGGTATGTCCAGGAGCACGGAAGGGATCAGGCAATGGGAAAGTTGATATCCAGACTATCCTAGACTTGACACTAAGAGTAGTGCTACATACAATCACACGTGCTGCGAGGTCACAAGCAGCGCACGAAGCAACAAAGACACAGTTGCTTCTTGCTGTAGACTGCTTGGCACCGACCATCTACAACTGGGCAGAGGCCGTGACAATAAACATGAAACACCAGCTAAAAAAATGCAAGAAGACCAAACTGAAACAATTTGGTTATGGATCTATCCTGGTATCATTCTTCTTGGAACGACTACCTATTTTCCAGCGACAGGAGGTCATAGTCCCTACACCACCAGCGAGAGAACCACAAATGGCCCGATGGGCAGTGCTGATGCCAAGGGCAGGGGGTGGTCAACAGATATCCTGGAGATCGGAATTCTTCGATTGGCTCCGCTGGCAAATAATTTTCGTGGAGGACTAGCCCTACTGTGGTATAGATTTCACTGATGATCTGGACCTCCCGCTCCCAGAGGGAGAGGATTGGGATGAAGATTTGGGTGAGACTCATTTTTTAAGTTTTATGAGTATTATATTTTTTATTTATGCGTGTTATGAAATTAAATCCATGTTATTGCATATGTTGGCCCAGAAAGACCTGCCGGCATGTCACCGATAGCAAGGCGAATCCCTCGCGATTTCAACCCTCAAGGTGAGGGCGGCGAGAAAGATGAGATAGTATGAAATCTGGATGGAATCACACGAGGAGTCTTGGATTATGCATGATTTGATGATGTTCCTCGTGCCTACCAGAGACATACTGTAGGGGTGCCCAGCTGAATTCACCGCTTGCTAAGGCGGCTTGTACGGGCAGTGACATGTTACCATGATCACCATGCTGATTAGACACCTAGGTTTTATTTGCATATTTTTGAGAGACATGATGTCTCAAGATGTAACAGAAACACACATATATTTTTTGAAATTATGATGCACACTGATGCAAACATTAAATATATATATATATATATACATCTATTTTCCTATTTTGTATGAGTCTCTCATGTGATGATGATTTTACAGATTACGCAAATTTCTATCCAATACAATGTTAGATAATGTATCAATGAAATAATATGCATAATAAGTAACGACCAAAAAGATAGGAAAATGCTCGCAAAGCACACCAAACAAAAAGATTTCATTTTTACGCAAGCTCAAAAACAAAAGTAAACGATGCTTGAGATTGGTTTCATTTTTACAAAATCTTGAAGCAAAGGTAAACTATACTTGAAAAACGTGCATGCCCCCAGCATGGTGACTCAATTCGAGGTATATGCCCCCCAAGATTTATTCCAACTGTAATGAACGAAAATAATATGGAGTGAAGGTTCAAATTACGAGATCATTGAAAGACTCGACTAGGATTTTACGAGATCTGATCAAAGACTCGAATTAGACAGGAACGTGTTTCATTGTTGTAACGAGGTTGACACATTAAAAGAACGATCCTCGTGACCTAATTCATTTTTTAACGAGGCTAACATAGAAAACGAACCATCCTCATGACATCTTGCTTCATTTTTTAAGGAGCTTGACACAAGGAGACAAACTATGCTCCAATGACCTTGTTTCATTTTTTAAGGAGCTTGACACAAGGAAACTAACTATGCTCTGATGACCTTGTTTCATATTTTAAGGCACTTGACACAAGGAAACAAACTATGCTCCAAAGACAACTCATCATGTCGAATAAGAAGTCATGGATCCCAAGAGGTTCACAACATTGGAAATCAGGACCCAATGCCCCCAGCACATGATCCACAATGGCACTATCACTGAATGTGGGCATGGGACAGGTAGTCACGTGAGGACCAAAGAATGAAATTTGATCAATGGTCACGATCCGACCTTCATATGGAAAACAGATCACACAAAAGAGGGAGGAGACAAGCACACCCATGGCATAAGCATAGTCACGCCCCAAGAGTAGATTAAAATCCAAGGGACCCTGGACCACCATCACGTCTATATAGACAGTTTTCCCTCCCAAATTAATAGGCAACTTTGGAAGGATCCCTAACGGTTGACTGGTTCCTATATTAAAATCCAACAGATTCTGAGTAACAGGCACAAGCGGTGGAGAACCAAAAGCTTTCCAAGTATTTGAAGAAAAAATAATAACAAACGCGCCTTCATCAATAATCGTGCGAGGTATGACCATATTGAAGGCCTTCACAATGATCTCAAAAGGAACATAAGAAGGAAGGCAGTATCCTGCAAATCGACTCCAATCGAAGGAAGCAACCAAACTTCTTGGAGGGGGTACCATTGAACTAATATGGTCATCCCCTGGTGTTACCAGAGCAAGAGGAGCATCCTCTAGGACCTCCATTATAGGAGCAAGAGAAGTAGCTTCTTGAACTATAGGGACGAGAGAATATTTCTCCAAGTCTGAGGAATCTGAAGAAACAAGAAGAAGATGGGGAACACATGAGCCACTCTTGACAGAAAAGATCTGATGAACCACAAGCGGGGTCAGATCAACCGATTCCATGACCAATGGTTGGTCAAGAATGGATTCGTGAATTTTAATTTCTGAGGGAATGGGATCGACCAAGGATGAATCTTGACCGATCATTGAATCACCTAGCGGGGGACTCAAAAAAATCTTCTGGTAACCAACCGGAAGGCAGGGCACAGAAATAGTATGGTTTTCCAAGACTGTCTTGGCTTCATCCATGTAGGGACAAAGGTGAATGGGATGATGTCCTTCACACAACTTACAGGGATTCGTGATCTTACCTTGTTTCTTACGAGTTTTATCATTACTAGTCGAATATGTGTCACCAATATGACTTCCAAAAGCCAAAGGCAACGACGGACGACCGTTGGACCACGCTTCAAGTACCTTGGGAATGCCAGGGCAGTCTCGAAGAAGATGGTCACCTTTGCACAACATGGAAGGTAATTTTACTTTCCATGGAAGGTTGGATGGTTTATCAAGGGAAGGTGACTGAAGCGTGATAGCCGCAGAGTTGGCCTCTCTCTTATCTAACTTCTTCTTCTTCTTAGCCACCTGGTTACTAGAGTCCAGACTTTCACCAGGTGAA
This sequence comes from Pinus albicaulis, assembly GCA_034641835.2. Taxonomy (NCBI): domain Eukaryota; kingdom Viridiplantae; phylum Streptophyta; class Pinopsida; order Pinales; family Pinaceae; genus Pinus; species Pinus albicaulis. The sequence goes on from CM076575.1 coordinate 1,413,874,506, forward strand.
GTAGAAGAGGAGGACGAAGAAACAGATGAAGAAGGGGAGAGGTCCACTGTAGAATCAACATGATGTTGTTCAGGCGGAGGAGATGGTCGAACAGTGTTAGGATATTCCGACACATAGGAAATAGTTAAGAATAACTTAGTCTAGTGTAGAGTTAGGTAAAGCGTGTTTCTTTACCAAGTACATTTGTAACTTATAATCTGACGGTCACGATTTGTAGTGATCTGACGGTTATCTCTCACCTCGGTATTAACGGAACTTGATCTGTGGCTTAACACCCGATTGCTCCATGATCTCTATTTAAAGAGCATGGAGGGTCATTTTTCTAGTAACCGTTTATGAGAGAAACATATGTAACTTTTTTTTTATATTAATAAATTCCCTGAAGTGGTCACATTGGCTCAGGGCGTGGACTATTTCCCTCTTTGAGGGTTTTAACCACATGATTATACTGGTGTATTGATTTTTGATTTGTTTGTGAGCAGTGACCTTTGGTTCTTGATCTACGGAACTTACCCTGTAAATTCCTACATTGTATCAGAGCTATTTTGAGGGTCACGTCTGTTGTTGATCAAAATCCGAAGCCGGTTTTGTTGAGAAAAATACTGAGAGGGGAGGGGTGAATCAGTATTTAGGGCTGAAAATTTTTTCTTTTCTTTCTCTTAAAACCATATGTTACAGTACAGCATCCAACATCTATGTCCAGATATCTTATTATGTCGTTACTTAGAGTATTGCATCAGATAAGCATTAAGCATGTACAGAAATAACAGAACAACCATCAAACATAAACAACACATATGGACACCATGATTTAAGGTGGAAACCCAATTCGGGAGAAAACCACCACTACTATAATCTCAGTCTTCAATATTTATTATAGAGAAAAATTCTTACAATATATGCTGGTGTAGACTTATACCAACACACAGGCACCCACTTGCAGAAGGCTACAACCTTCTCTCGTTTACCAGGCTCTCCTGGAAGGGAGCTACTACCTCCTACTCTCGTTTACCAGCTACCACTGGAAGGGAGCTACAACCCCCTCTCTGAAGGCTTCGACCCTCAGCACCACTGCGGACCATGCTTCATCAATTTTCATACTGGATCCACCAGTTTCCATACGACGTACCTTGCGAGTCACTAGATTCATGTATTTTCTGTATACTCACACCAGTTCTTCATAATTTCTTCCGTCATTCAAACCAGAGATTCATCATCGTCAGATCATTATATTCATGGGTGCATCGTACTGTCAGATTTATCAGTTAAGAACAGAGCTCGCCCATACAGATATTATTTTGAGAAATTTTTATTCACCACCTTTTCAATGCACACACATTTCGTTTTCTATTTTTCTTCTCCTTATATAGTTTTGCCTTTATTAAAACCATGAGTCAAAACCATGAACCGCTAATGGTATTCCTAGACGGGGTCAAAATGGATAATCCAGCGGGGTCTCCATAACTCTCACTGTTCCATTGATCTTGGTAATTAAATAATTAATTTAATACTTTTGAACTTAACTTTAGGATTAAGGTTAACCTTTCGCATTTTAACGCTTTCAAACAACATGATAAACCTTTGATCCCGGGCCCACAAATATATTCAATAGCTAATCAAATACGTGCAGGGTACCATAAGTAAATTTAGCGCAAGTCTAGTGTCCGAACACCGTTAGATTAACAAGCTTCTAGATCAAAGGCGTATATGCATATCGCTCGACCTCCGATGTCGACCGTTAACGTGCGATGGCCTGCCGTACCTGTGTTAATCTTCACGCACCTTTGACAAATGATGACCGTCCGATGACCCCTTCCCATATCAACGGCGCTCAACGATATCGTTGGGCATCCTGGGTCGAACTATAACACGCGATGGCGCATAGTGAAAAGCGGTTTTTTAAAATCGTACAGGGACGCGTGTCGCCCGTTCTATGGAGTCACTCCTCACCTCTTGAATACCGCTTGCCCTTTGAAAGTGGTGCGACAAAAACCATAAACCGCCTTCATTGTTCCTCCTTCGTGGTTCCGTTCAAAGGGTTAGTCTGGGTTTTGCGCTATAACTCTGGTCAATCTTTGGCAGGATTTCGAACAAATGTAGTTCTCTTCCGACGGGATTTTCTTACAAACATTAACTCGTTACAATTCAATGTCATTCTTCAAAACTGCTATGATATATATAACATATCATCCTTCCATTTCGGAGTTCTATCCTGTCATCAATAAGTTCTTTAATGGATACACTGAATGCCTCGAGAGCCCCTCATATATTCAACTAAGTAGTTCCATGACTGCAAATATCAAACTAAGTCAGTTCTCTATTACAAGAAGGTCTCATCCTGGAATTCGAATCCTACCACCATGTTTCCTCAACAGGGTTTCACTTTTAACTCCATACGCAGAGACTCTTACAGAGGTTCAGGGGATTCCACACAAGAATTACATCAGTCAATACACATATAATACACATATCCCTAACACTGAAACAATGATTTCATTCCTCTCCGGGCATCGAAGGTATCCTCTACACAGGTCATATATATTCCAAAGTTCTTCATTTAACATATACAAATCTTGGCCAGATATTCAATTTGTCCTTCAATCTTGTCTCTTTTACCTTATGGATAGTTTAGATGCTGCTCCTGTCTTTGCCAATTCCTTTGCCATCAATGACAACATTTCCAACAGGTTTGACTGCATGCGAATACCGTTTTGTAGATCTACTATTTTTGAAAATTTTTGGGCTTAGAGAACTACTTGGTTGTGTTTGTAGTATCTGTTATAGTGAGGAACACCTTTAATTTCATGCAAAAAGGTTTTCGACTGCCTAAGTTATGTCAGTTTAGATCTGGAAGTATAAAGCATCTATTTTGCAGTTATATTTGTTAATAGTTCTGCTTATTTCGTTTTTTTTCTATATTAAGGTTTTATTTATTTGCCTGATCTATACCCTCTTCTCTGTGTATGCTCTTTGTTGTGCGCTCCATGCGATCTCGGAAAATCAGAAACAGGAAAACGGGATTTTTTTGCTACGTATGCCCTTTCCCCACATCTTTGTGCAATCTCGGGAAATCAGAAATAGTGAAAAAAGTGATAGTTGCTGGTAAGGCTAACCGAGAATCTAACATTCTTCCATAAGGCTTTTCATTTCATTTTTTTTTCTCGTTTGTTGTGTTTTTTGTGCAGGAAAGGCACGCACACCAAAGATAATAATAATAATAATAATAATAATAATAATAATAATAATAATAATAATAATAATAATAATCCCCCCTTCCTCCTTTCTAAATAACATGATCCTTTTACTATCTCACTTGGTGAGGGGTTAGTTTATGAGAATAGAGGTCTTGGGTTCAAGTCTCCTTCTCAAGCTTCTTTTGTGAAAAGTTTTTGTTCAAAGGGGAAAATTTTTTTATTTTTATTTTAAAGCCGCACTTCATCCCATTCCTGTAACTATTCGGCATCTATAACTCAGTTTTTTCAAAAGGCATAACTTCTTCATTTGGAAGCCATTTTTTTTTTAAACGGCGTAATTTTTCGAGATATTTCCATTGGAGAAGTTAGTTTCATCTTTTCTTAGCTTCAGGTTTAAAAAAAAAAAAATGGAAAGTGTGTGCCCGATTATTCTTAACAGCACCAATTATTTCCAATGGCTACCTCACATGGTAGATATACTTAGAAGTAAGGGGTTTTATAGAATAGCCACAGGGCTAGAAACTAAACCTTATGATGATGATAAAGTTGCTAAATGGGAAAATAAACAAGATCAAGCACGAGGGTTGATAGGAATGTCCATTGCTCAAGATCTTCGATTTCATATCCTTGACATTGACACCCCTGATGAAGCCCTCGACAAGATAAATACTGTCTTTGGCATTCAAAATCAAATCAGGGCCCATCAGCTTGAAAATGAGTTTCTTACTTTGGACCCCAATAATTTCTCCTCTACTGAAGATTTTTTGTCCAAATTCAAGACCCTCAGAGTTCTTTTTGAAGGTTGTAAGGTCAAAAAGAAAGATGGTAGCCTCATATATTGCATTCTTACTAAGCTTGGCCCTACATACTCTGTATTTGTTTCTGCCTTCCATTCCACTAGAGAAGCCATCATTTCTTCAAGAACCACCTACAAGAATCCCTCTTTTGATGCCTTTTGTGATTCTTTGATAAGAGAACAAGAAAAACTTTTACACCTTGGTCTTATCACTACTGGAAACACTTCTAAGAAAGCCTTAGCAGCCCAACAACAACCATATCAAAAGAATCCCAAGAAGCAGTATCCTAAAAAATATGGTCCTAAACCAAACAAGGGCCATAAGAAATTTCAGCCGCAAACTAAAAAATCAAATCACCAAAATAATAAGGCAAATCAAAACAAAGGGAAGAAGACAGAGAGACATTGAAACTTTTGCAACTGGGATGGCCATATAGAGTGCAAATGTTTTAAGAAGATGGAAGCCTTAGAAGCAGTAATGAAGAAGCACAACATCAATTTGGAGCACTCTTCACCTTCATCTTCAGGCATGGCACTTTCTGCTTGTGGTTGTCAAGCATCAAGATTTGGTTATGCATTAAATGTATCTTCTTCTTCTCCTTCTCATGAGTGGCTCATTGATTTTGGAGCTTCTTACCACATGGCTAAAAATAAATCCATGTTTTCTTCTTTAAATGATTGTAACACCAAACATATTTATGTTGGTGATGATATATATCTTAGTGTTGTAGGATCTGGAACCATTCATCTAGATAATGGTCAGTTTAATGATGTACTATGTGTTCCTACCTTGTCATGCAACCTTCTATCTGTTTATCAGATAACTCATTCAGGTGAAGGGAAAATAGTAGAATTCTCACCTCATGATGTTGTAATCAAGGACCTCAAATATCCTAAACATATTTTAGCTACTGGCATTGTTGATGATTCCACAAGGTTGTATAAGTTTGAAAACTTTGGGTCATCATCTCTTCCCTCTGTTTTTGTTGCTCATAATGATGATGTGAGCAAACTTTGGCATGAGCGATTTGGTCACTTAAACTATCGCTATCTTCAAACTCTATGGAAGGAAAATATGGTGACGAGCCTTCCTATGGTATCTTGCCGGGATGGTGTTTGCTCCGGATGTGTACTCAGAAAACATCATCGAGATAGTTTTGAAAAACGTGCCTCTTGGGACGCTTCAGCCCCTTTGCAGCTTGTGCACAGTGATTTATGTGTTCCACTTCCTGTTGTTTCTTTCTCTGGTTGCAAGTACTTCTTAACTTTCATTGATTATTTTTCTAGACGCACTTGGGTATATTTCTTGAAACTCAAGAGTTAAGTTTTTAACATGTTCTTGGCTTTTAAGGCCTTTGTTGAGAAACAAACTGGACATCAAATTTTTAAGTTAAGATCAGACAATGGCGGAGAATATGTTAACAACAAATTTATCAACTTCTGCATTGAGCATGGCATTCAATTGCAACATATTGTTCCATATAATCCACAACAAAATGGTGTAGCTGAAAGGAAGAATCGCACCTTAAAATAAATGGCTAATTGTATGCTTCAATCTAAAGGACTTGGTCTCAATTTTTGGGTAGAATTCATTAACTATACAAATTACATAGTAAATCACACTCCTACTAAGGTTTTAAAGAATATAACTCCAGAAGAAGCTTGGAGCTCAATCAAACCAGATGTAAGTCACTTTCGTGTTTTTGGAAGTGATGCTTGGGCCCATATTCTAGATGCGAAACATAAAGCCTTAGAACCTAAGAGTGAAAAATGTATTTTTGTTGGATATTCTGAAGATGTCAAAGGATATAGACTTCTTCAACCCAAATCCAAAAATATAATCATTAGAAGAGATGTAAAGTTTGATGAAAATATATTGGCCTGCGAGCCTAGTTCAGCGAGTGTGCCACCTTTGGCCTGCAAGCCTGATTCGGCATATGTGCCACCTCTCTCTCTCTCTTCTATTTTTAATAACATTCCTTCTAGTTTAGATGATGACATCGAGGATGAAAATCCTCCTCCAGCTCATGAAATTGTTCCTTATAATCCACCGCTTCCAAGATGGGTCCACTCTACTCGAGATGCAGTAGGTTCTCTTGCAGGTGACCTTGCCGATCGACGACATACACATTCTCAGTTCGAAAGAGCCTCTTCCTTATTGGCTCAAGTTCCAGAAAAACTTGATCCAGAAACCTTTGAAGAAGCCTCCGGTCATCTAGATTTGGATGAAGCTATGAATGAAGAGTGTCATTCCTTATTGGCAAAAAATACTTGGGATCTTGTTCCTCTTCCAAAAGGAAGAAAACTTGTCAGATGCAAATGGGTTTACAAAACAAAGTTTGGACCAAATGGAAAAGTGGATAGACATAAAGCTCGTCTTGTCGCTAAATTTTTTTCACAAGTTGAAGGAATTGTCTATACTGAAATCTTCTCCCCTATTTCCAAAATGAATTCTATCCGCCTTGTTCTTTCCCTTGCTGCCTCCTTTAAATGGGAAATCCATTAGATAGATGTTAAATCTACCTTCTTACATGGAGATTTTCATGAATAAATCTACATGGAACAACCCCCTGGCTTTATCCAAAAAGACTCCAGCCTTGTTTGTCGCCTTAGGAAGTCTCTCTATGGTCTCAAACAAGCTCCTCAGGCTTGGTATGCCAAAATGGATAGATTTCTATTAGATAATGGCTTTTCTAGGTGTCATTCTGACAACATTGTCTACACCAAGAAGGTGGGTAATTCCTTCACCATCCTTGTTATTTATGTTGATGATCTTATCCTTACTGGTAGTTATCCAAACCATATAAACCATGTGAAGTCTAGCCTCAAAAAGAAGTTTGAAATGACAGACTTAGGACACTTGCATTATTTCCTTGGTCTTCAAGTCTTGCAATCCAAGGAAGGCATTACCCTCTCTCAGTCCAAGTATGCCTATGATCTTCTACACCACTTTCACATGGAAGACTGTAAGCCTGCCCCTTCTCCCTTTTAGTCTAGACTCAAGCTTTCAGTCAACTGTACTACCCCTGAAGTTGATGCTACCTTATACCAGCAACTTATTGGTAAACTTTTGTATCTAACCCATACCCATCCTGACCTTTCCTTTGTCGTTGGTCTTGTCACTCGGTTTATGCACCAACCTCATGAAAGTCACTGGAAAGCAGCTAAAAGAATACTTTGATATATTCGAGGTACAGTTCAGTTCGGGATTCATTACAATGCAAGAGCATCTCCCTTGTTGATTGGTTTCACTGATTCTGATTGGGCTGGTGACCCTGATGATCAGAAGTCCACTGCAAGATATGTATTCACTCTTGTTTCAGGACCTATTACTTGGTCTTGTAACAAACAAAGTGCTATCTCCCTTTCTTTAGCAGAAGCAGAGTATCGTGGTGCAGTTGAAGCCAGCAAGGAAGCCATGTGGCTTCGTCATATATTGTATGAATTTGGTCTTCATCAGCAGCATCCAGCTACACCTTGGTGTGATAATCAGAGTGCCATTCAGCTATGTAAAGATCCAGTTCAGCATCAGCGTATGAAACACATTGAACTCCACATACACTTCATCAGAAAGCTCATTCATGATCGTGTCCTTGAAGTGCAGTATTGTCTGACCAATGATCAAGTAGCTGATATCTTTACGAAGGCTCTCACAGAAGTGAAGTTTACCAAACTTCGATCCATGCTTGGAGTTCAGGAAACTTGTCATTAAGGGGGGATAGGCTCTAATTCCTCCTTCCTTCTCCTATTATGTCACTTTTGTAAATCCTTCAATCCTATCCCAATTTGTTCTTAAGGGGGTTGTTAGGATATTTCGACACATAGGGAATAGGCTCCTTTTGTGTCACCTTTGTAAATCCTTCAATCCTATCCCAAGTTGTTCTTAAGGGGGGATGTTAGGATATTCCGACACATAGGAAATAGTTAAGAAGAACTTATTCTAGTGTAGAGTTAGGTAAAGTTTGTTTCTTTACCATGTACTTTTTTAACTTATAATTTGACGGTCACGATTTGTAGTGATCTGACGGTTATCTCTCACCTCGGTATTAATGGCACTTGATTCATGGCTTAACACTCAATTAGTCCATGATATCTATTTAAAGAGCATGGAGGGTCATTTTTCCGGTAACCATTTATGAGAGAAACATATGTAACTTTTCTTTTATATTAATAAATTCCCTGAAGTGGCCACGTTGGCTCAAGGCGTGGATTGTTTCCCTCTTTGAGGGTTTTAACCACATGATTATACTGGTGTACTGATTTGTGATCTGTTTGTGAGCAGTGACCTTTGGTTCTTGATCTACGGAACTTACCCTGTAAATTCCTACAAACAGAGGTTGGAGCACTCGGGACCACCAAGGTTGATAATAACCAAACAGGCAACCCAATAGTTAACCCAGGCAGAGACAATGTTGCCATATAAGGAGCACCAACATTTCCAAAAGCAAGAAAAGGACCCATATTCCCTTTGAAGGGGATTCCTTAGTTGGTAAACTCCGGAAACGTTGCCATTGAAAAAACTCTAAAACAAAACACTAAGGAAGATAAATTTAACCAGGAATATTTCGTGGGTAGTTAATATTTTAAGACATTGAAACAAAACTCTGCCTTTTCATATTTTAAGAGTCAAGAAAAGTACAAAAGGTGACTCTATCACTTTCAGGTTGAAACGAGCGTGAAAGGACAAGCGCTCGATGATCTTTTCACTTTTAGAGAGTCATGAAAAGACCAAAATGACTACTCAGGTAATCTAAGCAAGAGGGTGTACCAAGTTCCCATGAACTACCATATACACCTTAGTGATCAAATGAAAAAGAAATGACCAAGGACTTAACGTACGTGCAAGTAGTCTCCCTGAATGTTGTGTTCAGTGTATCACAATTACAAGGCATTAGACTCGGCTTCCTATGGATAAAGGATTGAAACCTAGAGGGTTCTCCCTTTATATATGCAACGGTACGGGGAGCACAATTCCGTACTACCGTTGTCTGAAACCAAAAGTCAAGCGACAGCTACTAGGTTTTAAGAAGCCGGAACACGTCTCTAGCCTAGACCATTAGAAATATGTGTTAGGTTTCAATGTTGCCTTAGGTTCATTGAGTAAATTTTAAAGTTGATCTTGGATTATGTTTCAATTTCAAGGCCCTATCGAATTTGGAGCTCAACTTCCTAAATGCAAGCTATATGCAAATGAACATCATTTCAATTCGATGAATGCTAGTTATGAGAAGGGTAAAAATATTTCAAACAATAACAAGCAAGGAAAGTATTCGAAGAAAACTTCTAATGCCTCTAATGCAATCAATCGAAAACAAAACTCCTTCCTAGATTGACAAATGCTAGTTATTTAAAGGAAAGTTTCAATTTCGATGCATCGAAAGAATGCAAAACATATTTTTTTGAATTTTTCAATGAAATGAAGCACACAACATACTAATTAAATGGAAAACAAAATAAACACTAGTTTGATTTTTTCGAATGTAGGGATTTAAAATTGAATGACTCAATCAATTCAAAACAAACACAAAAACATGCAAGCTAATGGAGCAAACTTTCAATCAAAAAGAGAGTTTCCCAAAATGACCCAACCAAGCAAATTAATCGATGCTCAAAGTAAGAAGAAGAAGGACCAATCGAAAATGAAATGATCATTCAACCAAAACAAATACTCAAAAGGATCAAGAAAAACTCTGCATAATGACCCAAAATGAGACTGACAACAATCAAAGAGACTTGTTTTCAAGCAGAAGGCTCAGTGTACAAGAACACTTAGAAACCCTAAGGTCTTAAATGACACCGACAGGAAAATGGACAAACGACTGAGAGAAACAAGTCTACAGTAGTCAACATAGTCCCAAAGGCTTATTCACACCCAAAAAATAACCCAGAAGCAAGAACAATTGACCAAAACACTCATTAAGGAGGCAAAACCAAATCCTAAAGGGGTTGGCATGACTGTAAGGCTATAATCCACGCCATACAGGGGTGGCACGAGTGAAAAAAGAGCAACCTGTGCCAATCGACACGACTGTGCAGAGAAAAACCGCGCCAAGCTAGATAAATAAGGAAAGAAGAGGAAAAACTAAAACCTAATGAGAAGAGGTCAACCTTGACACTCTAGAGCCAAACAGAGGATGGAAACTAAGCAAACAAACAAGAAAAAGATAGATAACTAAACCAATAATTGAAACTGACCCAACAGGATGAAATGACAAACTCGCACCGGTCCTGAGCGAAGTCGCCAATTTGTTATGAAGGTAAATCCTCTCTATGGATAGAGACAATCCCTCTAGCCCTAGGGTGGGTTTAGAAACAAAAGGACACGCTAAAGTGTTGCTTCCTAGTTAATCAATGAAAAAAATACACGGTAGATTGACCTACCTGGAATCCAATGCTGTCGTTGCTACAGAAAGAGTAGTAGCCTCTCGCTCATGCCTTGACAAATCACAATTCGTTCGTTGTTACGCTCAGATACCTGCACATAGGACAAAGAACAAGAACAAAATACGACATAATGGTTTCACTCATAACTATTAGCCATTCAAAGAGGGCTAAAAATATCACATCAAATAAACATCATAACATAATAGTGGAACCAAACAGTAGTCATGTATATAAATGAATATAAGGAAGAGTACAATCGATGATTTGACGTCGCAGTCTCCTCCAGCGGGGTTCAGGTGAAGAGCATCTCAAATGTTTTTCAGGGAATTCGTACAGGATGAAGGCATGGACTCAAGCTCTCTTATAAGTCATGGACTCAAGCTTCCTCAACGTAATTCCTTCTTATTCTATCTTCTCTAGTAATTCAGCTATAGTATGTCTAATTCTCCAAGTTTAGCTAGCTTGTACTAAGAGAGATAGTTTCTTTTATAGAGGAAAAGGAGGAGGTTAGGATCCCTACAAAGGTGGGAGGGAGGCCTATCCTTTAGGGAGTTCCCATGAGAGGTGGGAACCATAAACCCAAAGGAGGAAGTCTGTGGTTTATCAGTTCAACCACTCCCAATGACTCATCCCCGAGGTGGTTGGAGTGGAATCTCCACCTCTATTTTTAAAAAACATTCCATAAACAGCTTGGCATGGGTGTCTAACTGGCACAGAGTGCCAACTGGCGCGGGGTCAGTGTTAAATTTCCCGATCGGCAAGAGGGTGTAATTGGCTACTCGCGCCAAGGAAAAAATAGGGTTTTTTACAGCTCTGCTCAAGGAAATGTCAACAAAAGGAATATTTCTCTCATGTAAAGGTATGAAATGATGGTATTTTCAAAGCATGACACTACTTATTGGTCACAGAACCTACCCTCCAATGTGCGAGTTGGGGATTGCAGGGACGGTGACAAAATGTTGTGTAACAACACCACTTAGGACATTCATTTTCGCAAATTAGATTAGGTATTTTTATTTGAATTCATGCTCTTAGGATTTCAATTACAAATTGTTATTCTTTCATGGGATTAATTTCTTTTCAAATCAACACTTCCATTTATGAAATAAGTTTAGGCTTTGATTTCATGAAATTACCTCTATTATATCATATCAAAAAAAGGACACATTGTATCATGCACATATAGTGTCGATATGTCTTAAGTTTGTATGAACCCTGGGTTGATAATAAAAGTTGGTAGCCTTGGGAGTTGCAACATTCTTGTTGCAATACTGAGGCTCATCACTTTTTGGCGCTATTGTCGAGGAGGTGTCAAAGTATGCATTTTTTTCTTCCCTAGTTGATTCATTTGTTTTATTTCTGCAAGAAAAAAAAAAATCATTAGGCATATTTCATTTCAAAAAAGAAAATTGCATTGAATTAGCATTCTTATATATATACTTCTCCAACACCAACCCCCCTCCATTTGATCATGTGGTGCAGTAAGAACCACATCACCATCCACTTTTGCAGGTAGAAGAAGAAAAGATGGCAGAGAAGGTAGAATAAATGGCTGGAGATTATGACAATGAAGAAGATCCTATTGGGTTTCCCATTCAAGATATTGATATCAGCGTGCATATGAAGAGCATCCCTCCATATTTACTTCCCAACTTCCATGGTATGAGGTCATAGGATCCAGAAACCTTTAACTTTGAATTTGAAATACTTTGTAGATCTTATGGCTACTTATCACGCACTCAAAAATTGAGATTTTTTTCTACAACATTAAAGGATAAAGCTCTTAAATGGTTCATGGGTCTAGGTAATAATTCAATAAGGTATTGGAATGATATGCAAAAGATATTTCTAGAAAAATATAAATACCATGATCTTAAGGAATAAATCTTTAGAATGGATCAAAAACAATATGAGAGCCTTGAAGATCTAATATATAGGTTCATGTTTATTGTTAAGACGGAAAAATTACAACATTTAGGATTTGACAGACTAAAAAACCCTCTTACTTAGAACAATTAGGGATGAGTGGATCGATCTCCTTGATCTCATGAGTAAAGGATATGTATACCAATTGTCATTTGAAGAAATTTGTGAAACATGCAAGCGTATAACAAGAGGAAGGGCAAGAGTAAGTAAATCAGCATCATCATTGGTAAGTCAAGATGAACTTGGAAAATTGCTTGATAACTTTAAAACATAAATTTTCTTTGATATTTATGTTATCTATGCAGAATCATATGCTACTACATTTTTTCCATCATTACCAAGGTTTAAGGAAGTTTACCAAGAAGACAATGGAGCAAGTCAATCACCACAAAAGCTATGTTATGTAGCTCCAAGAAGACCATGGCAGCCTAGTCAACTTGATATGATGCAAGGACCTACTTCACATTTTCAAGCTTATTCACATCCATCTCAAAATAATTGGAACACCCTCCCTCCTTAGCAACCTTGGCCATCTCAACCCCAAAACCAATCTTGGAAAAAAGGTTGCCAAGGACCTTATGTGAAAAATCCACAATATCCTCCATACCCAACTCCATGTTATCCCTACCATCCACCTCCACCACAACCAAAACCTCAACCACATCCATCTCCTAGATCCAATCCCACTCAACTACTTATACCACCATTTCCAAATCCATACAAAGAAGTAACTCAACCCACTTACAATGTTGAGGTACAACGCTTTCAAATATCTCCTCTTGACATAAATGGTATCCATCTTAGCTTAGGAAGAGTATTGCAAAAAAGTGATTCTCTAGATGTCGTTGAAGGACAACATTCAGAAAAAGAAGATTCAAATGAGAAGACCAAATAATCATGGGCTACACTTGACAAAGAGCAGACATCATAATCAAATATTGAGAATTTTCCCTCATGTTTACCATTAGATCCCCCATGTGTTCAAGATAAAAATCAGCAAAAAGAGGAAGATTTGAATGTCATGGTAGAAGAGGACATCCAAGGTGATCCAAATTAGCAAGTGGGCCAGGGGCATCAAAGCTATATTGAAATATGGTTCCAGACAATCATTAATTTGCAGAAACACGCTCTTCTTCAATAGTATTTGATACAATCTCATTCAAAGAAATTCATCTCTCATATTCAGGTACATGTCAAAACATGTATTTCAAGTTTACATATTATTTTATATATCATCTTGATGTGCACATGGCTCCATTGGAAGTATTTCTATACTTGAAAGAGGTTTTTTTTTTCAAGTAGAGTAGGATAGAAAAAAAGGAAAAAGAATAAAATCTCAGGTGAAAACCTATTTTGAGGCGCTTGAGATTGGCTCACTAATTGAAAACCTCCATGAGGTGGTCAATGGGTTAGAAATTTTTTTTTTTAAATAAGAGAAAAATAAAATATCCTAGGTGAAAACCTCCTTTGAGGCGCTTAGGAAAACCTACTAGTTGAAAACCTCATTGAGGCAGCTAGTAGGCCTAAAGAAAAAAAATGAAAAAGTGAAAAAATGAAAAGAAAACAAATGTATTTTCACCATGTATATCTCTCTAATGAATGCAGGTGCTCTCCAACCTTTGCAAGCAGCAAAAAAACAAGTTGGCACAAAAAGAAAAAATTGGTCAAAACCCTAGTCAAAGGAAGTCAAACTTGGACTTCCTCATCCTTCTCTCATATGCTCTAAAAGGACCAAGGTCATGCCAATACATCATCCTCATCCATTTCCAACATCTGCCCATAATTTCTAAGCGTTTTTCATTCATTTTCATCGATGTCCTAAAATGCTACAGGAAACCTTGTTTTTGCTACATGAAACTCCTAGTTTTTATCAGAAAATTGTTTTTATAATATCTCAAAAACTATGCATCCATTTGCTGACCTATTTCATGGGAAGATGCATATATATTATGGTAACATGATCAAGAAATTTCAGCACATTCTGATGCATGGTTTGCGAGAAATCGACCTCCATCACCTAAAGAAACTTTTAATTTCTCTCGACATTTGTGCATCCAATGGCCGTAATTTTTTATGGCGAAGTGCATAAGGATTACATTAATATGCTCAAAAGAATTTAGGTCAATCTGATATATTTTTTGAGAGCTATGCCTAAAACAAATCTGCTGCAAGAGGGTTGTCCTGAAATAGTTTTTATCATAAAATTGTTTTTATTATATCTCAAAAACCGTGCATCCATTTTCCGATATGTTTCAGGGGGAGATGCATATATATGATGGTAACATGCTTAAAAAATTTCAGCAACTTTTAGTTCACATTTTGTGATAAATCAACCTCCATCACCTACATCCATTTTTAATTTTTTCTTGAGATTCGTGCATCCAATGGCCGAGAGATTTTATGGCGAGGTGCATAAGAATGATAGTAATTTTCTTTAAAAAAATCAGGTCAATATGATCTACCATTTGAGAGATATTCTTAAATCAAATTTGTTACAAGAGGGTTGTCTTGAGCAGCCTGTACAATCACATCAAAACTCAACATCAAGAAGACTTGTACAAAAACAAAATCATCAACTACAGCACTCACATCATGAAAATCTCAACAACAACATTTAAGTCATGGATGTGAAGCAGCAACAACAACAACAAAAGAAACCCTAGAAGACCTCAAGATTCAAGGTTATCTACAATAGGACCTCCAGCAGATTATCCCATGTAGCTTCAGTAGCAGCTTCAGAACCACCAAAAGCATCTTCAACAGTCATATCAGCAGCTTCAATATCACCTGAAAAAACAAATCAAGGGTAAGGCTCAGGTATGCAATCATCTAAACCTTTCTTCGAATATATTCTAGCTTAATAAAACATTAAAAGTGTGAGAAGGAAAGTTTTGTATATCCAAAATCAGTAGCAGAGAAACCTTGGCCTTATCTCACAATTAGCTTCACTTTTCCACCAAGACACACACATGTAGGAGAGGAACAAGACAAAAGTAAAGAGGACTTGAGAAAGTGTGTAGTAAGCAGTTAGTTGTGATGCAAGATGGGGAGTGCGAAGGGGTAACTAAGGGCGAACTCAGTTAATAGAGAAATAACTCTAAGTTTATTTTGCATGCAATGAAAAAAAGAGAAAAATAAAAGAAAAATGAAAAACAAGGAAAAATAAAAGGTGGACCCACCACCTCTTGGCAGGTGAAATAAAATTACTACATGCGAAATAGGGTTACTAGAGGCAAAAACAGATTTGCTACAGGAAATCCAAAGGACAAATTTTGTTGATCAAAGGTGGTTTTACTCCTCTCTTCTCTCTCTCCTCTACTTACACACTCCATGGAAAACTCTAGAATGCACCCATTCACTCATTTCACCTTTCAAGTAGGCAGAAAACTCCATTTTTACTCTTGACTGTAATTGCTACAGGAAAGTCCTAGCAGCTACAAGATTCCTGTAGCACTACAGGAAACCCTGTAAATGCTACAGGAAACTTATTTGCAAGGAAATTAACTCTCTCAAAGGTTTCTAAACTTCAAAAAGAGCATGATAATTTATTTTTTTCCTATACCTACCACTCTTAACCTTCACTTCACTCCATGCCCAATGATTCACTCCCTAAACCCTATGTTGCGCCACTAGCAGCTAGATCACCTATACCTTGGAATTGGACCTATCCTCTTACCTCTCCATCACTCCATCCCTAACCCCATAAACCATTTCCCTTCATCTCTAAGCAATCTAGAGTCCTAAGAAGCAAAGAGAAGACTGTTATAGTAAGTTGAAAAGTTTCCTGTAGCAATTTTGTATATGGCACATCAAGGTCAAAATCAGAGAATAAGTTGATGAAGATGGCTTCAAATGACCAACAGCAGACTCTAGGAGTATGAACACACTAAAAAGGGAACGTGAGGCCCTCCATGCAGCACCTGCAAGAAGAAATGAAAATATAAGAGTATAAAGAAGATCGGCAAGAGGAGAAACACATGGACCAATAAATAGAGAATATAAACTGGCATACATGAAGAACCTTAAGGCAAGGAGGATGAATAGGTTTCTTAGAGGATGAGAAATAGTTTCATTAGGGGGGTATGATGGGCCTCTAAATTATACATAAATTAAGGCCCATCTAACCTTTATTAGGCACATAATGTTATGAAACTAACTCCAAAAATAGAAGAAAAGAGAGATCAACGCCTTAGAAATAAACAACTTCGAGAGGGAAACCTCCTTTACATTAAATAAATGAACAATTCTTGGATGATTCAAATGAAAAAACCTCCTTTCTATATATAGGAGTCCATGGGGTCACAATATAATTATAGCCGACCTAACAATAATAATGTAAGGGCACAATAATAACAATATGGGGGTTACAGGGGTACAAAATAACCATAAGGGGGCTACCCTAACAAAAATAAGGGACTGCACTAGTAATATAGGGATCTAACATGCCCCTCTCCTTCAAAAAATTGTTTTCCTCAACGCTTGAGTAGATCTAGATGCTTCTGTATAGAATTTTCATCCTCCCATGTAGATTCTTCAGTGGGTAAATTCTTCCACTTGATGAGATACTATGAAATTGATCGATTTCATAGATGTTGAGTTCTTGTTTCCATCGCTGCTTCAAGTTCCAATATGATTTTTCCTTGCTCAACAAGTTCTAGCAATATTTTTTGAACTGAAATTTGTTCACCTATAACCTTCTTTAAGCATGAAACATGGAAAACTGGATGCACTCGAGAAGAAGCAGGAAGCTCCAATTCGTATGCCATATTACCAATATTTTGTAACACCTTGTAAGGACCATAGTACTTTGGTATAATTTATTATTCTTCTTTGCTTGCTTGAGGGACATTTGTTTGTATGGTTGTAGCCGTAAAAATAACCAGTCTCCTACATCAAAATTTCTCTCACTGCAATGTTGATATGCTTGTTGTTTCATTCAATTTTGTGCCAAATTTAGGTTATCCTTTAAGATTTGGAGAACTTTTTGTTGATGCTCGATGTGATATTCCACTGCTTGAACCTTATAATTTTATCTTAAATATGATGTGATGGATGGTGGATGATATCCATAAAGTGCCAAAAATGGGGTCATTTTTGTTGCAGTATGGAAGGAAGTGTTATACCACCATTCAACCATAGGTAGCCACTTGACCCATTGTGTTTGTTTATCAGATACAAAACAACGAATATATCCTTCCAAACATTTGTTCACTATCTCAGTTTGCCCATCGGAATGAGGATGATAAGATGAGCTATGAGCTAATTGAGTACTCAAACAAAAAAATAATTCCATCCAAAAATTTCCAGTAAAAATGGGATCTATGTCAATTACAATAATATTCGAGTTTCCATGTAGCTTTTGAAATGTTTCCATAAATATAGTAGCATCTGTACTTGCCTTAAATGGATGAGATAATGCACAAAAATGTGCATACTTGGTAAGGCTATCAACTACCACCAAGATGACATTCTTTCCTTCGGACTTAGGTAAACATGTGATAAAATCCATTGAAATCACCTCCCAACGTTGACTTGGAATGGATAAAGGTTATAGAAGACCCGAGATCTTAATTGTCTCCGATTTATTTTGCTGGCAAACCAAACATTCCGCCACAAACTTTTGAATATCAGATTTAAGGCCATCCCAAAAAAATCTTTCATCACCCTATGGTAAGTTTTTAAAATTCTTGAGTGTCCTCCTAAGGGAGAAGTGTGCAATTCCAAAAGAATCTTTTGTTTTAGTTTGGAATTCTTACAA
Source organism: Pinus albicaulis (assembly GCA_034641835.2). Classification (NCBI taxonomy): domain Eukaryota; kingdom Viridiplantae; phylum Streptophyta; class Pinopsida; order Pinales; family Pinaceae; genus Pinus; species Pinus albicaulis. The sequence continues at coordinate 1,413,892,564 of CM076575.1, forward strand.
AGATATAAGCAATCTTTGTACCATAAAGAATCATTTTTCCAACTAAATGTATCAGATGTACTAGGATCTTGCTGCAACTTTTGAATGAGTGTCCACACATATTCGTCATTTTTCCATTCATCCCTTTCTTCAGTTATCCAATCTGGTTGGATAATATAAATGACACAAAGCAATGCTTCCACCTCTTCATCCTTTCTTGAGAGTGCATCTGCAACAAAATTTCAGCTTCCCTTTTTTCCAGATGATTTCAAAGTCATAACGCAACATCTTTGTGACCCATTTTTTCTACTTTTTTGAAGATAGTCTTTGTTCCCAAAAGTGTTTAAGGCTATCATGATCATTTTTTGCCTTGAAGGGTCTTCCCATTAGGTAAGGTCACCATTTCTTTAGTGCATGTATTATTTCCAACATTTCCTTCTCATAAATAGCTTTCTGTAAATACTTTCCTTTTATTGGACGACTTTCAAAAGAAATGGGTCTTCCTTCTTTCATTAAAATAGCACCAATTCCATTTCCTGAGGCATCGCATTCCATAATAAAGGTTTTTGTGAAGTCTAGCGTATCTAAGACCGGTGTTAGGCACATTACCTCTTTAAGATGTTCAAAGGCCTTAGCTGCTTCAGGAGTCCATGAAAACTAATTTTCTTCAATATTGTTGTTAGAGGTGTTGCTATTCTCCCATAATTCTTAACAAACTTGCGATAATACCCTGTTAACCCAAGAAATACTCGAAACTTCTTTATGGTTGTGGGGAATTTCCATTCCTTAATGGATTTAATTTTGTTAGGGTATACCTTAACACCCTCATGAGATACAATATGACCCAGATATTCCACCTCTTGTACTCTAAAGAACCATTTGGAGGTTTTTGCATATAATTGTTTCTCCTCCAATAGTTTAAGCACCATGTTCACATGTTGAACATGATCCTTCCTAGACCTGATGTAGATTAATATATCATCAAAAAAATACTAACACAAATTTTCTAAGGAAGGGGTTGAAAATGGAATTCATCAACCCTTGAAATGTAGGAGGTGCATTGGTAAGGCCAAAAGGCATGACCAAAAATTCATAATGACTCTCATGAGTTCGAAATGTTGTTTTCAGAATATCTTTAGACTTCATTCTAATTTCATGATATCTTGAACGAAGATCCAACTTGGTAAAATAAATTGCTCCATGTAATTCATCCAATAACTCATCAATCACGGGAATGGGAAATTTATCTTTAATAGTGAGCTTATTGAGCTACCTATAATCCGGACACATGCACCATGATCCATCCTTCTTATGCACCAATACTACTAGAGCAAAGAAAGAACTTTGACTAGGTTGAATTATACCAACCTCTAACATTTCTGCAATCATACGTTCAATTTCGCTATTTTGGACATAAGGATTTTGTAAGGCCTGATGTTTGGAGGAACATTTCCTGGAATCAAATGAATAGCATGATCATGATCATGAATAGGTGGAAGTCCTTTGGGAGTTTCAAACACCTTGGAATGATTGTCCAAGGCTTTTTGGAGATCTGGAGAAATAGACGATTTTGATATTGGAACTTCTAGTGAGCATAATTGAGAAATTACGCCTCATTGTTCTTTCTTCAGAAGCTTTGTCATGGCATTAGACCTTATTATCTTTCCGGATTCCCTGTGATACCCTATAATTCAACTTCCTTTCCTTCTGGAAAAAAAGATAGAGAAAATTTCTTGAAAATTAAAAGCTACCGTCCCCAAAGATTGTAATCATGTACTCCTAGTACAACATCAGCACCTCTCATTGGAACGGAAATCATTGGACTATTCAATACATATTCCCCCATGGTTAGCTTGATATTATGGCATTTTCCAGAGCAATTTATAGTTCCTCCATTTGCAACCTTCACTTGACACTCTGGTGTTGGGTATATGAAGCAATTCAATTCCTTGGCTACCTTACAATGAATAAAATTATGGGTACTACCCAAATCAATCAACACTATTACATTTTTCTTCTTGATATGTCCTTCTATCTAGAGAGTTTGAGGAGTGGTAATTCCTACCAATGCATTACAGGATATGATCAAACTCATTTCTTCTTTCTCTAGGGTTTGTTCCTGGTGTATATCCCCTTATTTTGAAGTTTGTTGTTCATTTTCTTCCTCCTAATCACAATCTATGTAAAATAATTTCTTCTTGGCACACTTATGACCTTTAGTGTATTTTCTATCACAACTATAGCAAAGGTATTTTGCTCTTTTTTCTTCCAATTGTTGTGGTGTCAACCTTGTAGGTTTTGGAACTCTAGGAGTAGCAACACTTCCATCTTTATAGATGTGAGTGGTAGGATTCCTTGTCGCCATAATTTTACATTCAATTTTTCTTGCCAACCTGAATACCTTCTCCAAGGAATCAGGTTCCCAAAGGTGAACCCAATGTTGGATGTTATCCTTTAAAGTCCCTATGAAGACATCAATCTTGTGTTCCTCTAGAATATCAGCTACCCTTAGATTCAATTTTTGGAAGTTCTCAATGTGCTCCACCACTGAACCCTTTTGTTTGAGATTTATCAATTGGCTAAAGAAGGTGCTGCTATTTGTATCATCATAATGTGCTATCATTTCCTCCATAAAAATTGACCAAGTGACAATTTTTTTATGGGAGAAAATCCATCGATACCATATAAATGTATTTTGTTCTAAATATAAAGTTGCAAGGCATACCTTTTTTGTGTTTTTCGCATTATTGAGATCAAAATATTGCTCCATATATAGTATCCATGTTACATGATCCTTGCCATCAAACTTACTCATATCGATCTTTGGAATATGTAGGGTCTTCGATGCAACATTAGAGTTCATGAAATCATGATTAACATTTATTTTGTTCTCATCATGAGTTTCCTTTACTATCTTTTCGCCATTAAGAATCGTATCTTGTATCAACTTTGTCAACCCTTCCTTCAAACCTTCCATGTTTGCCTTTAGATCATTCTTCATGTCTTCCATGTTGTCTTTCATTTTTTCTTCCATGTCTTCCATGCCATTCTTCAAACCATCCATCTTAGCTTCCACGCCTTTCTTCAAACCCTCCATATTATTCTTCAAACCATCCATCTTCGCTTCCACGCCTTTCTTCAAAACTTCCATTTCATTTTCTGTTTCTCTTTGCGAGAGCGAAATTTGGTGCACTTTCTCTTGTAATTTTGATATATCATGTTGCATTTCTTCATATTCGTGAGTCATAGTAGAGTATGCTGAGGGCTTACTGGGTGTTGAATTATTTTTAGGGGGCATTTTAGAACCCAATATTAATATATATGCTTCAATATGCCCTTGGAATCACTTCAAACTGATTTTTCAAACAAGACTTATGCAATTTGAAAAAAAATACACACCTTTTTCTTGCTTTTAAGGAGCTCGATATTGAATTGAATTATCTCGGTGGTTTCGGATCCTCAATATCTGAAATTAGGCCCTGTAGTAGCCCTCTAAATCTTCTTAGAAAAAAATTTATAGAGAAAATGCCATGATGACCTATTTGGAGCAGTGAAACCCTAGAATCCAAAGCTCTGATACCAAATGTTATGAAACTAGCTCCAAAAATAGAAGAAAAGAGAGATCAATGCCTTATAAATAAGCCACTTCGAGGGGGAAACCTCCTTTACATTACATAAATGAAAAATTCTTGGATGATTCAAATGAAAAAACCTCCTTTCTATATATAGGAGTCCATGGGGTCACAATATAATCCTAGCCGACCTAAAAATAATAATGTAAGGGCACAATAATAACAATATGGGGGTTACAGGGGTACAACAATAACCATAAGGGGGCTACACTAATAATTGCATATTTGTGCCTAATCTTATTTAATTTTTTAGAATATTGTGAGAATATTGGGTAGATTATCAAGATTTGGAGAAGGAGATAATTTAGGGACTTGCTCCCTACTACTGGAGTATCAATATTGGAAATAAATTATTGAGAAATTCTAGAGATATTCTAGAACTCCGATGGTTGAGAAAATCTAGGAATGTGTTCCATGTCATTTACTACAAACAACTATTGTTGGGAACAAGATGCACTATTAGAGGGATTTTGGAGGGGAAATATTCATCCTTTCAAGGATAGTGTTTCCTCATTATTTTGTATAAGTATCAATTCGAATTGGCCTCTAGGGGCATGTATTGTTTAGTCTTATTGTGGAGAAAACTTGTTTTTTGGCAGCTCCACTTTCTTTTCCTGCAAGGATGTACTTGGACCGATGCAATAATGAAGATTGGTGCCATTTTTAACTCCTAAAGCTTGGTTTCTTCCATAGGACTCTAATTCCTCCTTGGGCTTGGCCATCCTAGGAGCCTTAGAGCCCTCTTGCACAATTTTTTTATGTTCTTTTCACTTTGTATTCACATGCATCTCTTATTTCCGTTTTGCATATTTATGTATTTAGTATTGTTTCTTTTCTTGTTGTAGGATTGAGTTAGATGATTTAAGTAAGTTATTTTTTAGGTTATTTACAGGTTCAAAAGCATTATTCATCCTTAGAATAAATTTTGAAGGTCATTTTAATCATTAAGCTACTTGGATTTGGTTACTAGTTCACGAATATAAGATTTCTGGAAATGCCTTGTAGCGAAATAGTAGTAAATTTCTGATATTTTTTAGGAGGGGTTAATGAGATCCATTTAACTTGATTACACTTGGATTATATCATAATAATGTTAAATTGGATAAAAAAAATTACCCCATTGCATTTTCACTTGATTAGGTTAGGCCTTTGATTTATTAACTAGGTCACTAGTTCTAGAATTTCCAGCTTTTAGAGTAATAATTTTCTGTTATTTTTTAGCATGTGTGAACAGGTGTAATTTGGAGTGATTCCACTTGGAATGGAGACCTAAGACATCATAATTAATAACAAAAAATTTCCCATCCCATTTTCATTTGTTTTACTTAGTGAGTCGGTGTGTTATTTCCAAAACAAACTTTCCCGTAGCAAAAACAGAGTTGTCGGTAGCACTCTTGTAGCATGTGTAAACTCGACCAAATTTGCTCTCAAAGGTTGGGTTTTGTCTCTTAGGCTCGAATCCTAGCCCCTATGACCTAAATACATGATTGAGTAATAATAAACACCACTTGGGACATTCATTTTCGCAAATTAGAGTAGGTATTTTTATTTTAATTCATGCTCTTAGAATTTCAATTACAAATTGTTATTCTTTCCTAGGATTAATTTCTTTTCAAAGCAACACTTCCATTTATGAAATTAGTTTACACTTTGATTTCATTACATTCCCTCAATTATATTAGATCATCAAAATAAGGACACATTGTATGATGCACAAATAGTGTCGATACCTCTTAATTTTGTACGAACCTCGGGTTGATAATTAAAGTTGGTAGCCTTGGGAGTTGCAGCATTCTTGTTGCAATATTGAGGCTCATCAGGGAGTACATACACCTCAAGGAGAGACGTACCACCAGATTTGGAGCACACTATAGAGGGGGACCATCCAACCAAGATGTGCATAAGATAGAAAGGAAGGTTACACTCCCTAACTTTGATGGGTCAGCCAATAGTTCAGCAAGGGCTTGGATTCAAAAGTTAGACACATGTTTCCACCTGAACTCCATGTGATAAGTAGATGCTATATGTTTCCCTACCCTTCATTTGGAGGGGTATGACCAGGAGTGGTGGTATCATGGTCTAATTACATTGGGACACCTCCATATCACTTCTTACACAGATTTCACCCGGAAGCTGCTCGAGAGGTTTGAGAGGAAAGACCTGGAGTTGCATTTCAGCGATTTGGCCCATATGAGGCAAACAGGCAGTGTAGAGGCTTACATTACAAACTTCCAAATACTGGTAGTGATGGTCATAGACATCTTAGAGGCTCAGTTGATAATGGTTTTTGTGGAGGGGCTTGTTGATCCTTTGCGTGGTTGGGTGAGGGCTTACAAACTCACATCACTTACGGATGTTATCTCCAGGACTCGGGATATGATCGATGCAATTCCCAAGACCCGGGTTTTCGCTCCCACTAGACCCATGACCCCACAAGGGAACCGAGACACAAGGCCACCTCAGAGGGATGGATGACATGGCCCGATGGTGATGAGACCCTGAGAGACCTTAGGAGGAGGAGGTTGTGCTTGACCTTCCAAGATATTTGGGCACCCGGACACAAGTGCACTAAGGGCAAGGCCCATTTCATTGAGGTGTTTTTAGACAGTAAGCCAAATGAGTAGGCCGAGATGGCAGATGAGCAGGGAGATGAGATAGGATAGTCATCAAGAGGGCCACCACCACCACCACCTAGAGGAGTACCGTTTACCCCATCCAGGGAAGTCCTTGCTTCACTTCGGGGAGTACCGAAGTATAAGACACTCAGGATCAGGGGGACAGTATAGGAGCAGCGAGTGTCATTCCTAGTAGAAAATAGGGCCACCCACAAATTTATTGATGCTCATATGGTGGAGCATAGGGGCATCCAAACAGAGACATTTGAGGGTTTCTCCATGCTGGTGCCAAGAGACCAGACCATTTAGTGCACAAAGTATGTTCTCGGGCTGACTGTGAGGATGGGGAACTACTCGCTCACTGATCACTTTTTTGTATTTGATGCCCTAGACACCAATGTGGTGTTGGGTGTCCAGTGTTTGTACTCATTTGGGAGGGTCACCACTAACTAGAAGAAGCTAGAGATGGAGTTCATGGTTCCAGATGGGAAGTTGGTAATATTGAGGGTAATGCACTCTTATCCACCCTAGATAGTTTCAACTCATCGAATGGAGGTAGATCTACTGCATGGGGATGTAGAGTGGGCAATCAAGTTGAGGATTTCAGAGACAGGGCCTTAGGCATTGTCGATGCATCTGGACATACTGGCCTTGCTAGAGAGGCACCATGGGGTTTTGGGGGAGATCCCACCAGTGAGACCACCAGATCGTGGGTTTCAGCACACTATTAAGTTGGAGGATGTAGTGAGCCGAGTCATCACCACCCCATATAGGCACCCAAAGGCCTATCTGGATGAGATAGAGAGGGCCATCTAGGATTTATTGAGGTTGGGTCACATCACGCCTACCTTCAGCCCCTTTGCTTCTTCCATGGTGTTGGTGAAGAAGAAGGATGGGACACTGTGCATGTGCATTGACTACAGGACCCTCAATAAGAAGACATTGAAGAACTGATATCCCATCCCATGCATTAACGATTTGATGGATGAGCTTAGAGGATAAAAATACTTCTCTAAGATAGATATGTGCTCAAGGTTTTATCAGATCCAGGTGAGGGATCAGGACAATCCTAAGACTGCATTCCTTTGTCACTATGGAAATTTTGAGTTCTTGGTGATGCCCTTTGGACTAACCAACGCTCTGATTCCATTCCAGTCATGTATGATCCACGTGTTTCATGGGAAATTGAGGCGCTCTGTCCTTGTTTTCTTTGACAACATACTCATCTATATTCAGACTTGAGAGGAGCACCTTCAGCATTTGGAGGTAGTGCTTTGCATACTTGAGGAGCAGTAGTTATATGTGAAGATTTCAAAATGTGAATTTGGACTAACATAGATGTTGTACCTTGGGCATGTGATTGGGGAGGATGGAGTGAAGGTACACCAGGAGAATATCAGAGCCATATTAGACTAGCCCACACCTAGGAATGTGATGGAGTTGAGAGGGTTCTTGAGCATATGTACATACTACAAGAGATTTTTGAGGGTATTCTCACAGTTTGCAGCGCCCCTCACCGATTTAAAAAAGGGGGGGATTTTGTGTGGACAAGAGTGGTAGAGGAGGCCTTTGAGTGCCTCAAGAGGGTTATGAGAAGTTTTCATATCTTATATTTTTCGAATTTCACACGGCCCTTTTTGTTGGAGTGTGATGCTTCCGGTGAGGAGTTGGGGTCGTGTTGATGCAGGGAGGTCATCTATTTCATTCGAGAGTAGGAAGATTCTACCCCATGAGCAATTGTACTATGTTTATGGCAAAGATATGTTGGTTTTGATGCTTGCACTGGAAAAATTTAGATAGTATTTGGTGGGAAACTGATTCAAGGTGAAGGTTGATCACAACAGTCTTCAATTTTTCTTGGAGCAGTAGCCATTGGAGGAGAGGCAGCAGAAATGGGTGAGTAAGCTCCAGGCTTATGATTTTGAGATAGAGTACATGAAGGGAAAGCATAAAGTGGTGGTAGGTTCCCTTTCTTGGAGGCCCGCGATACTATCCTTGATGGACGTTACTCATGATTGAAAAGCTCAACTTTTGGTTGAGTACTCCAAAGATAGGCAAGCTTGCAAGATTAAGGATGGCACACACAGGGATGACAGATTTTGGGTGATGGATGATATGAAGTTGAGTACTCCAAATATAGGCAGGCTTGCGATATTATGGACGACACACACAAGGATGACAGATTTCGGTTGATGGATGATGTGATCTACTACAAGGATAGGATATACTTGGTGCCAGGATCTCAGCATAAGGAGAGGATTATGCAGGCAGCCCATGACTCCCCTCTAGCAGGACACCTAGGGTTCCTCAAGAAATATCGCATCATTAGAGAGAGGTTCTCATGGTGGGGGCTCAAGCGATATGTTCTGAGGTACGTGCGGGAGTGCGAATACTGTCGTAGGAACAAGGTGGAGCTATCACATCCCGCAAGTTTATTACAGTTTATTCCCATTCCGGAGAGGAAGTGGGAGAGTGTTTCCGTGGAATTTATCATGGGGCCCCTAGATACACAAGGGATAGATTGAATTTATGTGGTGGTTGACAGATTGACCAAGTTTTCCCATTTCTTCGCCATCTCATCAAGATCTTCAGCCTCCTAACTGGTCGAGTTATTATTTCGAGAGGTCTTCTGATTATATGGTCTTCCCAAGACCATTATTAGTGACAGGAACAACATATTTATGGGGGATTTTTGGCAAGATTTATTCTGGTTGGTGGGGACAGAGCTTACACCTAGCACTAGTTAGCACCCACATACAGATGGGCGGACCGATATCGTGAACAAGTGGTTAGAAGGGTACCTACATAACTATGTGACAGGGCAGCAAAGAGCATGGGTAAAGTGGATTCATCTAGGAGATTTCTACTACAACACCACTTATCACATGTCGATCGGTATGTCTCCTTTACGACCACTTTATGGATATGATGCACTCTCTTTTTATGATATGATTTTTGGAGATAGCATGGCCACAGGGGCAAAGGATTGGGTTCAAGAAAGCTAGGAGATTCTACGAACTCTCAAGAACAACTTGCAAGTGGCCCAAAATCAACAAAGGTGTATGTTGATAAGCATAGGGTGGAGAGACATTTTGAGGTAGGGGACATGGTCTACTTATGTTTGCAGTCATATAGACAGACTTCACTAAAGCAGAAGGGGTAAAAAAATATTTGACCCCAATTTTATGGGTTGTATAAGGTGATCAAGAGGGTTGGAGACGTGGCTTATGTGTTGGATCTACCTTTAGAGAGCCAGATCCTCAACGTGTTCCATGTCTCATGCTTGAAAAATGCGTTGGGGCTGTAGATTACATCAGCAACTGAGTTGCCTCCCTTGGATGATGAGGGAAATTTGGTTTTTACACCAAAGTCCATATTGAAGACCTGGGAGAGGAGATTGAGGAACTAAGTGATCGGAGAGCATTTGGTCAAATGGAAGGATTTACTGGAGGAGGATGCTAAATGGGAAAGTGAAAAAAAATTTCCACATCTGGCTTTGCAGTTGCTTGGGGACAAGAAACATCCAAGAGGGGAGGATTGAAATGTCCCTTCTTAAAAAAATTCCTAAGGTGATAGAACCAATTTGGTAATTTTTTTCATTTTTGGTCTAAGGCCAATTTTGCTAGAGAAACTTAGGAAAAGTGGGTCGAAGAGCATTTTAGTGGAATGTGGGGGCCACCCACCCACAACTAATATGCACCACTTAGTAAATAATTAAATTTTCCTAAGTGAGGTCGAAGTCACAGGATGGGCCCACATGAGACTCAAGGCCAGCAAGCATAAATAGAAGGGAAGAAGCATCATTTGGGGATTTTGAAATTTTGATAACTCATTGTTTCTCTAGTTGTTCAAATGAGCTACAAAGTGTTGCTTAGCACAAGAGCTTCCCAAGGATTGAAGCTCATCCTTTCTTCGGTGGATCTCAAGTGCCACCCTAGGAATGATTTCATCTTTATTTAGAGACCAAGAGAGACATATCCTATAGGAATTACGTTATTCTGGCTCAGCAGGGATGCAGAAAGAAAATCCACACAGTATTGGAGGAGAAGTGGTGTAAGAAATTCATAAAACAATTTTGCTAGGGTGTTACTTGAACAATTTATAGACTAGAGGAGTGGATTTTCATCAAGGGAGAGATCACATCCTTCAAAATTAATTTCTGGGCTTAGGGACTGCATCATCTCCTACAAGACTGGGTCGTAATTTGTGTGGATTGTTCGAAGGAAGTCTTGGCTAGAGGATTGACGAGTTGGGTTGCTTGGATTTTTGTTGGAATTTCATTTGGGGGGAATTGCTAGAATTTTAGGAGCATAAATTACCAGATTCAAGTACAGATTTAGATTTCTAGTTGTGTAGAAGGGCCAAGCTTTGGGAGGCCAAATTTGGAGGGTCAAAACTAGGGAAAACCCTTTTTGGATTTTTGTGGGTTTTGGGCAAGGAGTTCAGCCATAATTTTATAGAATTTTATGGGCAGCTTTGGGGGGGAATTAGGGTCACAAGTCAACCAGTAGTGTAGAAATATTGGGCCAACATTGTTTTCTGGAGAGCAGCACTTCTACTGTAGTTGGGAACTTTTGTACTAATCACCTGAGGATTGTGGTTTGCCTTGTGCAAGCTCAGGTGCACTCCTTCCATTTCCCATTGTACTCTAGCAAATATATATAATAAAAACTGCTCAATTTGGTGTTATGGGCAGAATTTATGTTTAGTGTGTGTTCAATGAATAATTTTTTGTGTTGAAAATATTGCATGTCTTTGTTATCACTATAAATTTCTATTAGGAATACTACATTAGTTATGAAATTGGCCTTGTGGACATCCTCATCCTTAATCTGAACTTGATGGTACGCAAACCTCAAGTCTATTTTTGAGAACACCGCAACCTCTCTTGGATGATTGAATAATTCATCAGTTGTGGGTAGATATTTTTTCTTTATTGTGGATTTATTTAGCTTCATGTAGTCATTGCAAAGTCGTAGTGTGCCATCATTTTTCTTTACAAATAATATTAGGGCTTCCAAGGGAAACACACTAGGTATGATATTCCCCTTGTCCAACATTTCTTTCAGCTATAATTTAAATTCCACTAGCTCCAGCATGCTTATGAGATATAGGTATTTTAAAACTAGAACGAATCCTAGCAATAATTCGATAGAAATATCAATTTCTCTCTTGGGTGGTAATCCTAGGATTTCCTCTGGAAATAAATCATCGAATTGTCTCAATATAGGATGCTCTTCCATTTTTTCCATGTTATCTTCCAATTCGCTAGTCACCTAGACTAAATAAGAAGCACATCCCTTTTGATTGCATCTTTTCATTTGTAGCGCTCATATTTTCCTTAAAATCATAATTTTCTTTATTCCTTGCAATATCACTTTCTCTCCCTTATCATTGAGACATTCTAATGACTTGTTATAGCAATTAATCTTTGTCTTATGGGTCGCTAGTTAGTCGATGTCGACTAGCACATCATATGAGGCCAATGGTAACAAATTCAAATTGGATAGCATGGGTATGCCATCTATCACTATTGGGAAAGATTTCACCATTTCCGCAACTTGTCATTCAGTTCTCGTGGCTAGTTGAACCAACCAATATTTTTCATGGGCTTTTTTCTATAGTACACACCTTTCTATGGTCTTCATATTAACATAATTGAAATTATATCCTGGGTCAAACAAAGTTGAAACAAGTTGGTTGACAACCTGTAATATTCCTAATGGAAATATTAAGTAATAACGGCCATAGATTTCTTACATGCAACCAAAAATCAAAACACCACAAAATATCCTCACATTAATAATTTACTCCTAAATAAACTGATCCATTTACTATATATCATGGTAGGAGTACAATAAGCAAGAACAAGTGCACCTAGGCTTGCCAAAGGCAAGCTAGACAAATTCTAGGTGAGAAAACAAGGTTCCCGAATGATGGGAAGTGACTTCTCCTCTATGCCCTATGTTGCACTTGAAATCTACACTATTGGTCAGAAAAATACACTTGTTTGAGCCCTCTAGACTACTTAGAAAATTATGCCAAATTAATCTTGGCCTCTCTTCAACAAACCCAGAAAACCCTAGAAAGGGTTTATTCCTAGTTTTTACACTCCAAAATTGACCCCAAAATGTTTGGCCCAGTACACTGCTAGTTGATTTTGGACCCATGTTTGACCCCTCAAATATTTCCATAAAATTATGCCAATGTATTTATTAGATCTTTGTCAAAACCCACAAAAACACGGAAATATCCTTGTTTTTACACTCCAAAATCGACCCCAAAATTATTGGCCCTCCTGTACTGCTGGAAAATGTCACCTGTGATAGTTGGGGTGTTTCCTCCTCCTCAAAGGCTAGGAACTCTCCTCCAATCCTCCTCCAATAAAATCCCAAAAAATTCCAGCTCCTCAATCCCACTCACCCAGCCTCCCCACAAATAGATCCACGACCCCTTGTGCAGTCCTGGGGAAAAATGATGCAGGCCTAGCCACACTAATTCGTTCTATTGAGGAAGGCACCACTACTCCTAGAAATTCCCTCCTTCCAACAAGTATTTTTGTGATGAAATAGCCTAGCGATAACAAATCTCTTCCCCCGGCACAATACCTCTCCAAGCCCTATGTAGCTCCCTTTCCTGCGTCCCACTAATGCTAAAAACTCGTGCTACTACGTGGTATCCTCCCAGCTACCAAAGGTGAGTATAATTTTCCTCCCTAGGTTTTCACTCATGGTCCACTGAAGAAGAGGGTGAAATTTTCCCTTGGAAACCTTTGGTGCTAAAAAACACATATGACTTAGTTGAACACCTTGAGCAACAATGTGTAAAATGACGAATTAGAAAAAGTGCTCTATGTTGCCTTCAACCCCTTATTTATAATTGTTGCATCACTTTTCCTTATGGGTCCCTTAGATAACTATTTCGACCCCCTTCCCACACAATTGACTTTTCCTCCAAGGGGTGCATATTCCATGAGGGGTGGCCCCCATATTCCACTAAGGTTGGAAGTTTGGATTTCAACTAAGTCCCATGTACCCAAAATGTCTCTAATGCCTAGATTAAAAAATTGTGCTAGGCTTAGCACTTCCCCAATAAACTTCATTAATCCTAATAAATGAAAAATCAAAATTGGGGATATTAGAGTCCTCCCCGCCAAAAATTGTTTGTCCTCAAGAAAATCTTGAACAAGCATCCTCTCTAGTTGTTGATCCCCACTGTCACTTCAAAATGTGTCAGGAACCCAGATGCGCCATTAAATCGTCCCTGACCTCTGCATTGTCCTGACATGAAGGAATCCCTCAGTACCAAGATCTAAAGCCATCTTGTCCAACATGAAGCTCCCCTTTATCCACTCACTATCCTGCCTAGTATAAGTACCAAAATCCCTTTCCATACCATCAATGAGTAGGGGATCATGATAATGTGGCATTGTCCAACTCCTCATGAAGCTACCCTACCACATAGTCCATCCCATGCACTCCAAGAGTAAACTCTCGAAAATACCACCCAATCCCTACAGAGATAGTGTCTCACTCACATGAGCTTATCATGATATCATCTTGTTGACCAACCTGCCATGCTAATGAATTCCCCCACTCCATCAATGACTCACTAATTCCTAATGGAATATTTTCATGATCTACCCTATAGTAGCTAGCTCATCCCTAAAGGTTTTTGAGTTGTGAAGATATGTAATGCTCGAGTCCCCCACTAATTTCACATAGGTTCAACCATGTTGACACTGCGCTACTCTGATTATGACATACTCCCCATCATGCGCGGATTGTATCCTTCTTTCCTGGGGCCTGGTGGCGGAAAATCTATGAAGGCCAAGCTCATCCTACTTGGGAATCTCCATGATGCCAATTTCTACCCCTCCACTACCAATCTCGTCCCTGAGAAAGAACAGGATAAGTCTTCCTCGCCATGAAGTGGAGGTCTCAGTGATCCCCCATGTACCAAACCCAAGGTGAAATGGATCACCCTCTTCCATGACCATGTTCATCACAAAGTGGAATGATCCACCTGCCAATTAGATCCATGGATCCCCCAACCATACCAATATCTCATAACTTCCACTCCTCATGGGATGTCGTTATGTAGCGCTGCTACCTGCTATAACTCATTTGGACCTCATCTCTGACCCTTGTATGTATCCCCTGGGTGGAACCCAAGTATCAGGATTCGGTCCCACACATGACAACCTGCCCTACTCCTTCCATACCACACAATGAAATCCACTATCCCAACTCCTGATGATACACTTGGACACTTATCAAAGTCTGGGTACCCTTATGTAAATTAATTCTACCATCCACCATCCCCCAAGCTCCTGTAACACCTCAAACTGTCTCGCCTAAAGTGCATCATGTAGTTCCCTCACAATTGACTCCCCACGTGTGAGCCCAAGATTGGAACTTATGCTACCCCAACAATAAACCATGTCATCCGTAAGCCTACATTTGTTAGCTTATGCCTCCACCAAACTTATCAACTGGAGAGTATCCTCCCTTCCCATGACACGCAATGTCACATCCAATTGCCTAGGTTGGTCCTCCCATGTCTCGCCACTTGAATGGAGAGCATGAAGGGGCAACAACCGAACACCTAGTGACCGTAAGTAACACTAGAGAATGATGGGTGGGAAGGTCCCCAAGGGTATGATCAAGAGTCTGCAGGGCTACTAAAGAATAACCCATATGGATGCCCCTTTATCTACCTCAAATTTGTTGATGACCTAGTTGAAGACCTGTCTCCTTTGAAAATGGCATCCTCAATAGCTCAACCATGTCCTTATGAATATTGGGTGAGTTTCACCTAACGGTACACCTAATGTCCCTGTCCACATGTCTAATTGGAGGCAACACTCTAGCGGCCCATTGTGTCACACCATATGCCACTACATAGCACAAATTACTACCACACTCCTCAAAATGCCATTGTATGTCGCAACTTATTCCTGTACACCATAGTATGTCCCCTACTACTGCGATATCATCATGTAGTGGCTTGTGCCTTGCTTGTGTCATGGCACCAGCCACTCCTCGCGTGTACTCGATGTGATGTAATATAATCCTACTCCACAATGCAATCTAACACACTACGGAACACCACCATGCATCTCCATGCCAACTGTCGACCACTGCTCAACACTAGATGCTCCCACACATCCCTGGATGTGATGTCCTACAGTTGTGTACCTACGTGTCAGCCCACACCTGATCAGTATCATCACCTCCACCATCGCATCACCATACCCTCCGATGAATGGATATCCACTCCAAATACTCCTTGAGGGACCGAAGAAGTGAATATCCCTATGTGTTAGTAGTGATGCCACCACTGCTCTACTCCTCTACATCCTTTGTGCCCCACAAAAATGTGAATAAAACCATATCCATACAAGGCATCGTTTAGTGGTTTGCCAATTCCACCTCCTCCAACAAACTCCTTCTATAGTATGTTGATCATCCTAGGATCCTGCATACAATCATCATACCAATAAAACCCAAGGAGTATGTCCATAAACTAGTTGGCCACTGGTGCTGATTGAAACTCCCCTTGCGAATGTGTGTGCTCAACTGCTAGGTCAACTGTACCATCCAGTTTGTAGTCAACTAGCATACTTTGGAAATGATAGGTAGTCCCACCTGGATCCCAATGCTAGTATGGGCTTCAGGTATCCCTAGTTCCTGGAAGCTCCTACTAGGCTACACCCGAATCAACTATCATCTCCATAGCCCACTCCACTGGCTACCAACTCAGAATATCTTTCCATGCAACCCCAAGAGAGGGGTCGAATGCATAAAATCCCACACATAGAAAAACCCCAACCTACATATGTTGCACCCTGTGCAACTAAGGTCATATCATCCCGCTATCCAAGTCAACACTTGAGATTTGACCAGGTACCTATGTCTCTCTCTCTCCAATGGGAAAAGGTGACCCAAAAATGTCGCTAGCCCCATTTTGTATGCCTTAAGAGGGCTACTCTGACTCTCCAATGTGCCCTCTAACTATACCATTTGGAAATCCAACCATTCCCCAACATGAGCCAGCTTGGCCGTTGACTTTGCACAAACCACTCTTATTCCCTCCAACTCCTCATTCTGCAACTGAATAGCCTCTCGTATTGGTGTGGCCTTTCTTTTTAATGCTAGAAGGTCAGCCTAAAACTGATGACACTATTATGTGTGACCATTATCTAATACACTTGTATCTCTTGGTGCCTCATCAAGGCTGGATACATCTCTCGACACCTCAACCCTCTGTTGTGTGTTGATATCAACCAAAAACTCAAACATGACCCTGGTCACCACCTCAACAGATGGTACTACTAGGGTATGCTCTACTCTCTCCACTAAGATGTCAACCGACATGGTCATGGGAGTCTCCAACATGAGTGACCCCCGCTTGACACTAGGTGCATCTACTTTCTGCCCACACTCCTGTGTAGGTGGTTGCACTCCCACTTCTTGTGCATATCTAGTGTCGCTTTTGTAAGGAAAACGATAGATTTGATCTGAAACCTTCATCAATTGGGTCAAGAATTTTTGCATATTAAATCCTTATTGAACCATGTTTTTTCTATGGTTTAACCCTTCATTGTGTATATGTGCACAAATCTTCCTTGATCTAATTGGCTACCCCACATTTGGCTAATATCATGGCTCTAATACCACTATAATATTCCTAATGGAAATATTAAGTAATAACAGCCATAAATTTCTTACATCCGACCAAAAATCAAAACACCACAAAATATCAACACATTAACAATTTACTCCCAAAGAAACTAAGCCATTTTATTATATATCATGATAGGAGTACAATAAGCAAGAACAAGTGCACCTAGGCTTGCCAAAGGCAAGCTAGACAAATTCCATGGGAGAAAACAACATGCTTGAATGATGGGAAGTGAATTCTCCTCTATCCTTCGCATTTCCCTTGAAATATGCATTGTTGGCCGGAAAGATACACCTATTTGAGCCCTCTACATTGCTCAGAAAATTCTGCCAAATTAATCTTGGTCTCTCCTCAACAAACTAATAAAATCGTAGAAAGGGTTTGTCCTAGTTTTGATGCTCCTAAATTGACCCCAAAATGCTTGGCCCAGTACACTTCTGGCTAAGTTGGGACCCCTGTTTGACCCCTCAAATCTTCCCAGAAAATTATGCCAAGTTATTTATGAGATCCTTGTCAAAAACCCATAAAGGGTTTTTCCTAG
Organism: Pinus albicaulis; assembly: GCA_034641835.2. Classification (NCBI taxonomy): domain Eukaryota; kingdom Viridiplantae; phylum Streptophyta; class Pinopsida; order Pinales; family Pinaceae; genus Pinus; species Pinus albicaulis. Next base: position 1,413,910,017 of record CM076575.1, read on the forward strand.
TTTTGACGCTCCAAAATTGACCCCAAAATGCTTGGCCCTCCTCTACTGCTGGAAAATTTCACTTGTGATATTTGGGGTGTTTCCTACTCCTGAAAGGCTATGAATTCTCCTCCAATTCCCCTCTAATCAAATCCAAAACAATTCCAACTCTTCAATCCCACTCACTGGGCCTCCACACAAACAGTTCCACAACCCCCTATGCATCCCTGGGGAAAAATGATGCAGGCCTAGCCACACCAATTCGTTCTGTTGAGGAAGGCACCATTTCTCCAGGAAAATCTCTCCTTCCGGCAAGTATTTTTGTGAGGAAATAACCCAGCAACAATAAACTCTTCCCTCTGGCACAATACCTCTCCAAGCCCTGCGTAGCTCCCTTTCCTGCATCCCATTGATGTCAAAAACTTGTGTTACTGCGTCGTATCCTCCCAACTACCAAAGGTGAGTAGAATTTTCCTCCCTGGGAGGGCACTCATGGTCCACCGAAGAAGAGGGTGATATTTCTCCTTGGAAACCTCAGGTGCTAAACAACACTTGTGACTCAGCTGAATAGCTTGAGCAACAATGTGTAAAATGACACATTATCAAAGTGCTCTATGTTTCCTTCAACCCCCTATTTATAAATGTTTCCTCACTTTTACATATGGCTAGAAAATTGTTTCAACCCCCTTCCCACACAATTGACTTTTCCTCCAAGGGGTGTGTATTCCATGAGGGGTGGCCCCCACATTCCACTAAGGTTGGAATTTTGGATTTATCCTAAGTCCCATGTACCCAAAATGTTTCTAATTCCCAAGATTACAAAATTGTGCTAGGATTAGCACTTCCCCAATAGACTATGTTAATCCTATTAAATGAAAAATAAAAATTAGGGATATTATGCAAGCATACCTTCCATCTCGATGACTAAACCTTGATGATCAGTCTGATTGCTATCCAACGTGGCATAAATCCGTGGCATGTTTCAAGCCACGTCATTCACTGTCTTTACTTCTTACACATTATACAACATTGAGCCAATCTACTACTACTCAGGTCAATATTTCTGCATTTAGTTTTCTCCACATGTCCAACATTGTATGGGTCATCTTTTGAATCCCTTTGGTTCTTCTCTCACTGGCTTAGATAACTGATCTCTACTAGAAATATTAGATTTTTGTTGGATCACACCCTTGGTATGTGTGGTGAACTTGAAATTCTTTCCTCATGGGTGATGTCCTGGAGGTTTTTTCCATTTTCCCTTAAAATTGGGCTTACCTCTTGCTTCCAAATCAACTTGGCACTCAGTTTTATGTTGGACTATTCATAGTAGTACTTTGTTTTCTGAATGGAGTCCTCCAATGTTTTTGAATCATCAAACTCAATTTTTTCCCTATAAGCCTATGGTATCCCACTAAAATAAATTTGGATCTTTTCTTTCTCATCCTTAATGTAAGGCACACACCTTAGCAGCTCCAAGAACTTATTAGTGTACTCATCAACTACAAGTTACCCCAATTTGTGCTCACAAAATTATCTAACCTTGTTGTCATAACACATTTCAGATAGGTACTTCTCCCATAAATATCTCTAAACCCTCCTCCAGGACAACTCTTATATCTAGTTCCCTTAACATTATTCATGTCTTCCCATTGGATATCATTTTTTCCCTTCAAGTTGAATATGGCTACTCTTGCCTTCATATTTTCAAAGTAGTCATGCACCCTAAAATACTTCATCATTCCCAATATCCATGCTTCTACCTCTTTGGCCTTCTTTACTTATCCATCAAAAGTAGCATGCTTTTCCTTGTTAAAATCCTATAGCATTAATTTCTTCTCATTCATACTCTATTGGTGATGTCTCTTATTTGCAACACAAGAAAATTGCTTATGACTTCCTATTCTTCTCTCTAGAGTGTTGAATGGAGTTCCTCCTGTCAACGAATCTTCACTTGCCTACCTATGCCTTTTCTTATCCTTGCTACCTTATACTCCACTAGCCTTCCATTCATGTTTCCAAATTCTGGATGGGATTTTCTTGTGTAGTATCCTTTCCTAGGTAGCTGGCACCTAGCTCATGTTGCTTCTTCCTTTAAAAATCTGATATGTTCTTCAATATTACTATATTTACTTATGCTTGCTTCTCTTAAGCTATAATAAAATTATCATTGTCAACCTTACAACTTCTCAACCCTGCAATTATTACTTGAAGGTTATCCATCCAATCAGGCGATTCTTCACCTCACCTTTTCCCAACTGGGTCTTCTTCTTGACAATGATCAGATTTATCAGTTCTATATCACACCATTATGTTGCTCGTTCCTTGATTTCCCTTATGTTCCTTGGTGTTTACTTATTCATTGTCATACACACATATGTTAGTTAAATATGATACAAACAGACATATTTATCCACCACCTTCAAATGTTTACACTAATCATGTTGATGTGAAACTAACTAAGACATCCAATATTGGGTTAGTATGCCAGATAGAAAACAAATTAACATATAAGAAATTTGTTGGGTCTAAATTCACAACTATTAACATTATGAAATCAACATCCATATGCATAAAACAATCAAAAATTAGTTTAAATATTATTCTCTGAAATTCCTAATATAGCTTCCAACACTACTCTTTAGGCCCATTTAATGCATGTGTTGAACCTGGGCACTCTAATAACACTACATATCAGAGCTCCAAATTTTATCTCCAAAGGTATAGCATAGAACTGTCACTTTGATACCACTCTTTAACACTCCCTCCCATCCCCTTAAACCTTCACCGGTCGTGGGAGGTGTTACTTCATAATTAACCCAACCTCCATGGTCCGTTATGAATATGGGGTTACAAAAATCCTTTTTCTTTAAAGCTTGTGGAATTAAATAATGATGTTACCATTGTTCTTAACCCATCAAGATATTTTTTACGATATAAAATTTATCTAAATATGACTCTTGGATCAAAATTTATGCCATTTGAAGTTTGACCAGCTAAATAACGCCACATCAGCAAGATACCACCACCTAGCACCCACATGCACCCTCGTGGACCTACCATGTCATCCTTGATAGTCCAAAACCTCACATGGATATTACGTGGCATCCATGCAAACATCCTCTACTTCTATCGGTGCTCACCATGTGGACTTAGGGTCATGAGATCCACTAGTATGACCCCAGTGCTTTTAGTGACTATACTTTGCTATAACAGATCCACCTAGCCATGTCATACCAACCCTGACTCTATATTTTTTTTCCCACAATACTAACTAAATAGAATGATTAACCTCTTGTGCATACGTCATACTAACTGCTACTTTATCCAACAACTCACAGGTCATAGATATCGATGGGTGCCTCCCATGCACACATCATCCTGACCCTGACTCCATCCAATAACCCACATGCTAGCTTGATTTGAGAGCCCACTTTCCACAGGCTACACACACATCATCTAACCCTGGATCCATCCAAAAACTTGTGGCCAATTTACTTTGAGATCCCACTAGTTATATTTCGTGCATACTTCATCCTGGCCTCGGCTCCATCAACAACCCACATGCAAATTTAATTTGAGATTCATCAATCACGAGTGAACATGCATCATTCCAACCCCTAGTCCTTTCCATTGCACCTATTACTAACTAAACTAAGCCCAGTGACACACAAAACACATCAAATTGCCTTTTACCAACAATGAATAAAAGGGGTGACTACCCCAAATCCAATTCTCCAAGATTATGACACAAGGGCCCAAGGTCAAGAGGCCACTATTAGTGTGTGATTAACAACAAAGATGTCAATTAACTCTAAAAAATATAAAATGATAGCTTCAAAGACAAGAAAGGGAACAAGGCCCAAACCAAATTCATGCATCACTCATAGCTTAGCAAAGGAATTGCATCAATTTATTTGAACCATATTGGTATATTGTTAAACTCATTCAGAGAGCCATGAACAACAATTGACTCAGATCACACAGAAGTATAAATAATTCATAACATAATGTTGAAGAGCATAGCCCCGAATAACTAAGCATAGTCACACTGATTTGTATTCCAATTATGAATAAATTAACTAAACAACATCATTCAAAATTTCATTATATCCATATACATACAAGATATCACACTAGCCATGAACATAGCTTTGAACTATAATGAAATATACTTATATGTTTATTTAAGTAGGCTATCAACTAATGGAGAGGATTCAACTCTTCACCCAACCATAATCCAACTACACTAGAACCTTTTTAGTAGTTAACCACCCCCGAGCGGAATTCATAGGGTTTGACACCAATGGCTTGCTGGGGTTTCTCACGACAATAACAAGTTAACCTATCTAGGTGGTTTATCAATTGCCTCGTGTCATAAGTACCACATTGACTCTTCTTCCTCTCTAAAATAGATCACAAGGATTCATATAAGGCTTAATGAATTTCTACTTAGTCTAAGAGAATGACCTCACTCTGAGGGTGGTTTATCACTTGGATTTTCAAGGCAAACATTGCAGGAGTCTAGAGCCCACTATCTAGGAGGTATCAACTTACTTCAAAATCACTTAAGTTCTTTATCAACCTCCAAGGAAATTAATTAGTGGTTTATCAACCCTTTTCAGTAATCATCTAAATATCTCAGCCTGTGAATTGTTTTATCATCCTTCCAACAAACATCCCATTGGTTTATCATCCCATTCAAAAAGCTCTAAGTGGTTTATGGGCTCTCTAGCAAGTAGTTATAGGTTTATCAAATTACTTGGGAAGCACTAAGTCATTCATTGTCTCCATCGAGTCTTCACTGGCCAATAAAACACTAACATATAACCACTATCCACACTAAATTTCAAGGAACAACATCCCAATACGTGGCTTTGGATCAAAGCTACTTCTTCTCCAAATGCAGTGCTCCAACACTCTACTTTGTTGTCTTCTCTCACGCTCTGCATATGTTGCTCTCTCCCTCCATTTCTTTTGATCTTGCCTCCTTCTTTTGTCTACATTCCTCTTTGCTCTTATCTACCCTTGTGTTTACTTTCCCAACACATCCCACAAGACAGGGAGTGGTATGGGCCTCATGCTTTACTCAGATGACCCATACTCTCCTTCCCTTCCTATTGTGCAAAGTAATTAATCTCTCAGGGAGACAAGTATGAGAATAAATGAAGTGGGTCTAGTTTTGGGTAATCACTTGCACAAGCAAATCCTCCTCTTGAAACCTTTGAATCCATGTCCACTCCTATAGCTCATCCATATTTGTATTTTTACATTTATTTACATCAAAAATTTCACATAGTGATATTTATATGTGGGGTAGCAAAAGGGGTTGTTGTAAATCCTTCCATTGACTACTCATGTGCCCCATTCTAAGTTTCGATTTGAAAGGTATGGCCTCTTTTTCCAATTTGTCCCTATAATGATAAATGCATATTTTTTCTATTCCGTTGGGGATTTGGATGTCTAGATTTAAAATTTGATTCCATTGACATATGCCTCAGGGCATATATTTCCATTGATTACTTTTGTGACTCATTTTGAGATCCAAGCAACGAGTTTCAGATCCTAGAAGTGAATTTGTACCTTATTTATCCCCTACATTTTTTCAGGTCTAAATTACACACTCTAGCTGCATTTTTAACTCAAAATATTTCACTAGAAATCTCTTTCTAAGCTCTTTTATTTTAACTACAAATACTATATGCACCTTAGTATACACAATTCAATATTTTCCAATGAAAATGAAATTTTTTTTAGTCCTTCAACTAAACTCTTAAACTTTGTTGATGAAGTGTGCTTATGTGGTGATGATTTGGCATCTAAGTTCACATGGAAACTTACGATGGTTCCATTTCACTAGGATCATCTGGCCTACATTGTCACCCCTAGCTAGTTTATCTTCTTTTTTTTATTCCATTATCCTTCTCCTTAACTCTCCTCTCCTTTTTTTTATATTGTTTACTTAACGTTAAATGTTTTGATGTTTTTGTAGGATCGGGCAAACATTTTCCCATGGGGTCGTACTTATTTGACTAGGGGAGAATGATGCAGCCACCCTTGGGGAAATGTTGATTTGACTACGGTTGAATAGCCCTAGGGGTAGTATATCTCCCATGGGGCCATGTTTATTTGGCTAGGCGATATTGGCCCATGATGCTCACATTTCTTGCTTCGGGATGGAGTGATATATTTTTTATTGAGCATGTTAGATTTGTTTATTTAATTATTATTTTTTACCCAATAATGGATTAAAAAAAATTAGTCTAATGTTGATTTGTAATATGGGCTCCATAAGTGAAGGGAATTTCTATAATGAGGAGCCACCTATGGATTCCCCACTCAACATTAGAGCTCTATATAAATAGACAAGCATGTGAGAAGATGAATCATCAACATTGCAAGCTCATTCAATATTTTTTAGTGGAGGAGAAATTAAGCCAAGGATAAATATGTTAATCTTCATCTTTTTTTCATCATTATATCTCTCTCTTAGAGGCCAGAAGTGTGACCGAGATTGACCAGTTTTGACCAACAGCTTGACCAGTCACACATGTGAGAGAAGTTGAATGACCTAACCATAGAATTGAATACAGCCCATACATCCACACATGTGAATTGACTGAAGATTTAGGCCAAGTTTGATAGCAGGAAGGTTAAACACAAGCCTCACATGCAAGGGTTTGATTCTATTAAGTTGATTTTTTATTGGTTTGACCAACATTGACTAGTAGTTGTTTGAACAAGTTTGTCTGGTGTTTTGACTTGTAATGTTGGCATATATTTCTAAGAAAATTTCTCATTTTTAAACCTTGTTGAAAATATAATTTCTCCTCAAGAAAATATTTTTGCTTTTTCTCCCAAGGTTGGGCTTCCCAGGGTAAAAAAATTGCATCTACTGTGCAAGGTTGTCTTTCAATGATCTTTATTGTTTCTATTGCATTTACAATTGATATTAATAATTAAATGATATTAGTTTCATGAGAAATACTATTTGAAAATTAGTAGGAAGTAATTATTAGTTCATAAAATTGTATTATGTTGCACATGCTTAAGAGTTTCAACATGGTATCAGAGCTTTGTTGAAGATCGGCCATTAGTTTCAGCCTCAAATACCAGTATTCAACAACATTTTCAAATTTTTGATCTCTTGTCAAGATGGTGCCAAGTCTCAGAGTAGAATATAGGTTGGATGGTGCTACAAATTTCAAATCTTGGAAGACCAGGATACTCCAAGTCTTGGATGAAAATGAGTTTTAGAATTATGTATATAAAAATGTCTAAAAACCATAAGGTGTGGAGTAGAAATCCAAGCATTAAGAGAATGAAGCAAAGGCTAAGAGAATAATGATAGACTCCATAAAGTACGACTTGATTCCACATGTTGTTGAGTTAAAGATTGCCAAAGAAATGTATTATGCCCTGGAGGGATTATTCGAGAGTAGGAACACTAGAAGGAAATTAGCTTTAAGGCACCAGCTCTGTGGTATAATGATGTCCAAATCATAGTTAGTTATCACTTATCTCATGAGAGTCTCCTATATGATAAATCAACTTAAATCCATTGGAGATACCATTGATGATGCAGATCTTGTTATGATAAATATTAATGTATTTCCTTCTTCATGGGATCCATTTGCACAGGGTATTTGTGTGTGATCTAAGTTTCCAAAGTTAGATTAGTTATGGACTAATTGTGTTCAAGAAAAGGTTAGATTGGTGTCCAATAATGGCTTACAGAGAACTCGAGGTGAAGAACTTCAAGCCCTTGTAGCTCATGCAAGGAAATTTAAAGGGAGACGAAATGTTGATAAGAAAAATACAGGTGGAATATCAACTCCATATCAAGATCAGAACAAGATTGATCTTTCAAATATTAGGTGCTTAAAATTTCATATATTTGGACATTATTGCTCCCAATGTCCTTAAAATAAAAGGAAGGGAAAGCAACATGCATCAACAACTGATGTTGATGATGATGATAAGCATTACCACAGAAAAATACAAAGGAATCTAAACTTGATGAGATTGTAGATGGACTTTGGAAAGAATATTTATTTTTCTCCCTCTTACATGCACTATTATAGATAGTAGTGAAATTTGGTTGGTGGACAATGGTGCTTCTAGGCACATGACATGTTCACGATATTCTTTCATGGATTTGAAAAAGAAGGATTCAACATTGTAGGTGTAAATTAGAGATAATTCCAATTATCTAGTTAAAGGAGTTGGGACAACATCGTTTCAACTAGAGTCTGAAGATTCTCTACGCACAAGAGATGTATTGTTTGTGCCAATATTAAAGAAGAACCTACTCTCTATTTCAGCATTAGGGGATAGAGGTTACAAATTTTCATTTGTATATGGACAGGTTCATCTATGGCTTAAGGGCTTGATCATAAACTTAGCAGGAGTGATTGGTGTTCGATAAGGAGGATTGTTAGGTTTGCTAGGATGTCCAACCTAGGCATTGGTACATTACAATATCATTTTATGTGAGTTATGGCATCATATATTTTCTAACCTACATTAAAGGACTTTTTTAATATCCCCAAATGGGAAAATGATAGTAATACAAGAAACAATAGACTAAAACTACAAAAAAATAAATTACACCATAAATACATGAGAAATTGAAGCCAAAAGATGAGTTGAGCCATTTTATTAATATTGGGAATTGATTACAAAAGAGGTGTTGGAATAGGTGCACCTCGGCCTACTCAAGGCAGCTGGAATACTTCTCAACCCAAGCTGAAATGACTTTCTGCAACTAGCTCTGGTGATGCTCTGCTCTGCCTAGAAATGTTGCTGCTGGCTGACTTCAGGCTGCTGGTTTGGCCACTTCCACTGCTCAGAAAATTATGGGTTTTTAACCTCGGAGTATACTCATAAAACCCACAAAAACCTGTGAAGGAATTGGTCAAATGTTAACCACGGAATTTCGGCCCTATTTCCCCTCGCTCCACTAATTGTTGGCTAAGTTAGGATCTATGTTTGATACCTAAAATCTGCCAAATTAATCGTGGCTTCTCCTCAATAAACCTAGAAAAACCCAGAAAGGGTTCATCCTAGTTTTGACCTCAGAAATTGGCCCTCTTGGGTTTGGTTCACCCAACTACTGGGAAATTCAACTCCTGGCTGGAACTGTTGGTAGATATCACCAAAATGATGCCAATATCCCTAGTAGGAGGTGGTTAACCTCCCCTCCAAATATGCAACAATCCCTCTTCTCCCACACTCGCACTTTCTGCATCGCACCGTACAATCATTATGCCTTCGTTGCTCTATACTAATCCCCGAAGGGACTATGCACTCTTTATCGTCGCTACTATGTCAAATCCTCACCAAAATTGTGGAACTACTCTCCTAATCAGGCACTTGAATTTCCCCGAGGTAGAGGTTGAAATCTCTACCTGAAGATCTCATGTGCTAAACATCACGGCAAAATTGACACTCGGCACAAGCGTGATATGTCAAGATGACAATCAAAATAGAATATGAATGAATAAGGAAATGAGATGCGTTCACTTCCTTTTATCAATTGAGCCCCCAACATTCCCTTGGTCCCACCATGGACTTCATAGTCCCCTCATCCAGCCACTCACTATGCTTCCCCCATAGAGCCTCTCCCACACTACCACCTAGGGAGCTCCCTCCAAATCGAATGTTGGCCACATGGACCCCACTAAGGCCACAATTTTTCCTTGTGAACTGTAGGAGTAGGCTGTATTTTTTCCCTTAATTATTAATTATGGGTCATGGCCCACCTTATTTCTACTTGACATTAGAAACATCAAAATTTATCAAAAATTAATATTCCAATTAGCAGAATTTCTAATTGGGGATATTACAGTCCTTCCACCAAAAATTTCTTGTCCTCAAGCAATCCATGAACAATCATACTCTCTATATGACACTCCCTACTGTCACTAAAAAAATTTTCCAAGGTCCCAGATGCACCACTGAATCATCCCTGGCCTCTGCATCTCCCTGGTATGAAGGGATCCCTCAATACCTGGATCCCAAGCCATCATGTCCAACATGAAGCTCCCCCTGCTGCACTCACCATCTTGCCAGGAACAAGTAGCAGAAGCCCTCTGAAAACCATCAATGAGTAGGGAATCATGATAATATGGCATTATGCCCAAATCCTCATGAATTTTCCCTACCATGTAGTCCATCCCATGCACTCCAAGAGTAAACCCTCGAAAATACCACCTAATCCATGCAGAGATAGTGTCTCACTCACATGAGCCCCTCTTGATATCATCTTGTTGACGAACCTACCATGCTAATGAAGTCCCCCACTCCATCAATGACTCGCTAAAGCCTAATGGAATATCTTCATGATCTCCCCATGTAGTGTACAGCTCATCCCTAAAGGCTATTGAGTTGTGTAGAGATGTAATGCTTGGGTCCCCTGTTAATCTCGGAGAGGTACCACCATGTTGATGTTGTGCCACTGTGATTAATATATATTCCCATCATGCGCAGATTGTATCCCTCTCTCCAAGCTCATTCTGCCTGGGCGTCTCCATGATGTTGATATCTACCCCTCCACTGTCAATCATGATCCTGAGCAACAACATGATAAGTCTAGCTCGCCATGCAGTGGAGGTCTCAGTGCTCTTGATGTGTCAAGCCCAAGGTGTACTGGATCACCCTCTACCATGTCCCTGCTCATCACAAAGTGGAGTAATCTTCCTTCCCAATAGATCCCTGGATCCCCCAACCATACTAGGAGCTCACAACTCCAACTCTTCACGGGATGTCATTGTGTAGCACTGCTACCTACTAGAACCCATTTGGCCCTCATCTCTGACCCCTGTATGTATCCCTTAGGTGGACCCCAAGTATCAGGAGTATGTCCCATGCATGTGTACCTTCCCTGTTCCTGCAATATTGTTATAGCATCATTTATCACCTCTATATACTTGATGACTTATGCATTGGCCTTCGGCAGCATTTTCCTTTCAGACTTGGTCAACTTCTTAAAAAAAAATATTTTGAATTCCATAGGCGACTTTGCCTAGAATTTTACGTGTGTAGATGCGGGTCCACTCATATCTAACCCACGTATACAATTAAAAATATCAAAAAATAATAAACTCCCTATTAATTGGGCAGGTTTTATGAATTTTACTTGAGAACCACCTACACCAGCTCGTGGCCAAATTGTTTCCCAACTGAAAAACTGATTTGAGGAAGTATAAATACATCTCATTGGGAAGGCCTAAGGGAGGAGAGAAAATGCTATTGATACTATAGCCTGTTATAGCCTAGATCAAATTTGATTATCCTTATGCCTCCTACACTTCCCAAGTTTCGGAAACCCTTGTTTCCTTGTGATGATCACCCTCCTTATGTGGCATCCTTTGTGCACCTCTTATGGAAGAAGATTGTTGAGGCTTGGGCTAGACAGATCCGGAGGACAGTTTTGCTTGGAGCCGTGGCTGATTTCAGGTGATATATCCACTTTCTTCTTACATACATAAATAAAAGAATCTTTGTCCCATTCCTGATGTCATGTCTTTATATGTTTCATATACATGTTAATGATCTTGTAATCGTTATTTCATGAATATTTTATGAGTTTATATGATCTAACATACTGACATATAGGATATGTATGTTGTACAGCTAGTCTCTGTGCTTTTTCTCGAGTGAGTTGCAGGTTTTGAAGCACGAAGAGTAGCAGAAGTTTTGCACCCTGTGAGATCAACCTCAAACGTAGGACATACAAGTAAGGTCACATATTCCTAGTTTTCTAGTTTACCCATTAGGACTTGCAATTTGAATGCTTCTTGTGATTGTATGCCTTCTGCTCTGTTAGGTCCCTCAACCCAAACTTAGGGTAGATTTTCCCACAACATAATTGGCGAATCCACTAGGGATTACATCTGTGTAATTTCTAATTCGGGTTGTTTTCTCTGGATTTTGGGTTACGTGAATTATCTGAACACTTTCCTAATATTTTTCTTTCTTTTTCCATCCAAGCAAAAGTCCTGATCATCTGGATCAAGCTTGGATTTTTTGTTTTTCTTTGTTGTCATTTCTATATGCTAATTTTTGTGTACACAGTCATGTATACATTTTTTTTTTCCAAAGGAACTCGTGTATACGCAAGTTTCTTCCGACATAGTCGCGTATACACACATATTGCACATAGTGGATTTGCATATGGCCAGTAAAATTTGAAATTTTCATTTTTATGGTCATAAAAGTCTTTCCTGTCTACTTTTGGTAACTCCTATAGAACCTCCTGTGTGTCTGGATAGTGCTAATTCTTGTTGAGTGTCAGTATCTCTCTTTCTTACTTGGAAACCTAGCCAACCTAGGGTTTTTCCTTTCCGGTGAAGTTTCAGTTGTGGCTATGGCACCAAGACTTCTTTCTGAAGTTCTTGGTTGTTCTGACATTTCATAACAGTGAGTCTTTGTCATTTTTCTCATGTTTTCCTGTTCCATTGCTTCATTTTTTGGTTTTTGGCTTGTTGGCTTCCTTGGTTTTCTTTCTTTTTAGAATCAGCCTTTCTGGTGAATCTTGAAGATGTATTTCTTGATTTCTTGAAGTTTTTTGTTTGTTGGAAGCTTATGATGTTGTTTCAAGTCTAGTTTTTTAGTTAACTACTTCATTCTGCTTATTGAGTCCAGTCATGAAAATGACATAGTTGGCTTACTGGAATTTCAAGTTGCTTGTTGGCTTATTTTCTTGATTTGACACCTTTGGTAGTTTTGTGCTTGTCTCAGAGTTTTTGTTTTCTCCTTAAAAATTTAAAGGCTCAAAAAACATTTTGTTTTCTGTTTCTTTTGCTTTGGTTTTCATTTTATGGTTTTCATCTCTTTTGGAGCAATTTTCTAGTTTCTCATCTTGGTCTAGTTGCTTGGTTTCGAGAGAAGCTTTGTAGTTGGCTTGTCTCTTTCATATCAAGTTGTTTTGGCATATATTTGTGCAAAGAAGTTCTTGTTTGTGAATGTATTTGTTTTGTGTCAAAGTGATCAAATCATCTTATCAAAAAACTCATTTGCTTCCCTTTGTGAGTAGTCCTGGAATTTTCATTTGCATTGGTATTTTTCATTAGTTGCACTGTTAAGCATCATAGTCTTTTTTGATAGCTTTTGTGTGTGTGAGTGTGATATTAAAACTAAAAGAAAAATTTATTGTTTTGTAGTTGTTTCATAGAACCCAAGTATAAATCTCTTTCATCGAAGAAAAATTTGCATATCATGTAGCAGGTTTCTACTGATTTCTCTTTTGCGTCAAAACACCATAAGTTGCATTCTCCATCTACCCTTGAATTAAAAAGAATAGCCATTAAAATCAAGCGATTAATATAAAATGAACTAGAATTATTTTGAGTTGTCATTAATATACACCAAATAGTATAGGTCATAGGGCCTTGGAATAGGTGAGTGGAGAGTTAAATCTCCAAGGCCACTCAAACTTCAAACATAGAAGTTGATTAATGAGTGAAATCCAACCTCGTTAAGTGGACCAAGAAATATCTACTTCCATAGAGTTAAGTGCGAGGGCTAGTGAAGGAAAAGAAGAGAGATACCCCCTCTACTATTTTCAGGATCCTGACCTAAGACCACTCTGCATGGCTACCAATACGAACTGGTGTCCATAGTTTCTATTCCTAGGTATCACATAGGTGATTGTAGGGGGGAATACTCATGGTACCTGAGGCAGAAGTTTTATCACTCTCATTAGTACTTCTGAAGGGTGCCCTTGTGAAGCTTGGGTACTTGCACCAGCAAAGGATTTTGTTAGGAGGTCAGCGTAACTGTTTTTTTTACCTTCGCTAGTAGGCTTGGGGCGTAATTACCCCAGACTATTCTCAGAAGGTCCTCTTATTCGTTTTCTTGTATTTTGGTGTCTGGTCCTAATAACCCAGAGCAGAAATACCTAAAGGCTTCTTTATTGTTGTATCTTAGGGACATTTTTTAGAGAGTGCTCTTTACTCCTAGATTTCCATAACTTCATAATTTTTTGAGTCTAGCTTAAAATCTCATAATTATTAAAAGTGGTTGATTGATAAGTTCATTGATCAAGGAGGCTTCATGGGTTTTCTCCTCCAAGTGTCGAACCTTCTTCAAGAAGGCATAGGAGCAATTATGCTGGTGATTTTCATCCAGTAGTTGCAAACACATCGTAGAGTGATCCTTGCTTGGGGCTATTTTTTCTGTGGGTGGTCCTAGTACTAGTGGTGAAATAGATAGGAGTACTCCACTCATATCTAGATTCCTTTTTCCGGTAGAAGAATTCGAGGTAGAAGAGATTCCTGAACCTCCAAGTACTCCTTCCTCTCCTCTTCCTGCTAGTTTTTCGGACGTTCTTTTTTACGTTGGGCCTCCATCTCAAAGACCAGCTAGCCCCCATATATTTCCTTTTCTTTCGATGGCCATGACTGGGAACACGACTTCAGCTATGAGCACTTCAAGTGTGCATACTCCTCTTTCAGTTGAAGGAGGAGGTACTATTGCTATATCTACTATCACTCCCAGTGCAGAAAATTTTGGCTCTACCTCCATTCCGTCTACGAGCATTTGCTTCCATTTTGGTCCCTTTTCTTTTGGAATTCCATCTAGTGCAATTCCTTTTGTTTCCTTCACTATTACTTTTGTTGTCTCCACAGCCATGTCTTTTATGGCTAGTGGGTCAGCTTCATTTTAGGATTTCCCCTTCGAAAGTGGTCATATTCCTAATTCGAACCCTTCCTGAGGATCTTTTCCTTTCTCCGCTCATGGTCAAGGTTTCAATAATTTTCTTGGAGGCCAAATCTCGAATGCTTTTCAAGACTGGAACCCTGCTTTTATAGGGTTGGGAACGAAGAATCAGTTTTTCTATGGTCAGCAAGGGAATGTACATTTCTCCTTCGTAGCTGCTTCTAAGGGTTCCTCTCCATTTGTCAATGCTTGGAACCCTTACCAAGGGGTTTCATCTTTGTTCAACACTTCGATTGGGGGAAATATCCTTGTTTATGGTAATCCTATGATGGGAGGGGGTCCTACTCTGAATGCTTTTGGAATACAAGTTTTCTCTTATGGTTTGACTTTTTCTACGAACAATCTATGGTAACCTAGTGCCTCAATAAATCCAGGGTATTATTTTCATAATGTTGGGAATCCTTCAGTGGGTGGATGGAATTCTCAATATCCTTCACGCTTATCATTCCTAGCAACTTTGAATTTTCAATATTTATAAAAATTTATGAATGGTCCAATTTGATATGGGCCAGGTTGGCCTCTGGTCCCTACTAAACTTCCCTCTGATATTCCAATATTTTAAGGGAATACTGGTGAGGATCCGGCTGACCATGTTACCACTTTCCATTTATGATGATCCTCGAACTCCCTCATCGATGATTTGATTAGGTTGAGACTATTTCACTACACCCTAACTGGAAACGCTGCAAAATGGTACATTGAGCTTACTAGGGGTAGTTTTTCTTTGTTTGGCAACTTGGCTACCATGTTTCTGAACCATTTCCAATTTCTTGTTCGTTATGATACTGGGACTGATCTCCTAGCCAATTTTTAGCAGGATAAGGAAACACACATTTCCGATCATATTTAGGAATGGCACAGAAGGAAGAGGCTCATCAAAGCCCAAATTCCTAATGAATTCCTTCTCGAATGGTTTCTTAAATCCTTACAGCCATAAATCTCGAAGGATGTATCCCTTTATGGGGTATTCTCTGAGGAACAGGATATCTTTAGGGCCCAATAGTTAGAATTGATCTATTCTCATTTTTGGGTCCCTAATAATATTTTTTCAGATGCTCCTCATTCCAAAGTAGATTTGGCCAAATCAAAGCCACGTCCTCATGCTAACGGGCTTGTCGGTTCAATTGATAGTGGCACGGCTAACCTATTGAATCAATTGCAGCAGTTGTCTTTACAATTTGCTCCTTCTATTCAGGGTATGCCGTCGGTGTCTTCTCCTTCCCATCCCTTAACTATTTATGTTGTTCGGGCTTCTAACCCCAAAGGAAATCAACAGTCTAATGGGAAGAAGAAGGGACAGAATAATAAGAATAAAGACAAGGATGGGAAGGGTAATGCAAACAACCCAACGATAATTTTGGAGAAGTTAAGAGAGATAATAAGAAGAAAGTTAAGTTTCCATGCAAGTTATGCACCGAATACCAGCTTACTCATCTCTGCCCGAAAATTCAGGATGCTTAGCACTTGTTAGCTTAGCAAGGTTCCTCTAGTTCCTAGGTTGTACTAACAAACCCTTTTCCCCAAGGGCAGCAACTTCTTGCTGGCATGAATGCTAATACTGGAGCTCCTGTTTGGGGCAACCAGGAAGGGGAAAATTCCTCAAATGTATATGTGATGAGTGTTGACACTGATATCGCTACGAGATCTCATGATTATGGTGAAGCTGAGTCTTCAAAAGCTAAGGGTGCTCCTAGTAATGTTGAGCCACTCCATATAGAGAGGCATGTATTTGAGCCTATACCTCGGATGCCTAAAGGTTCTACTAATCATATGGCTATTAACCCTAATGCCAAGGCTGCCCAAAACTACTCCATTGTAGAAGATCTAGCTCAGAGTCCTTGTACCATGTCAGCGTTAGAGGTACTCAAGTTGTGCCCAGCACAAAGGAGTGCATTTCTCACTGCGATCAGGGTTGTTGATCCAAATAACTCTCTTATGATCACATTTGATATGTCAAATCTTAAGAAGAGACTTCCTCATCACATGGATTTTCAAATTAAGTCTACATATCGGAAGATCAATATTTTTCAAACAGTATTCGATCAGGGTGCTTCCACATGTTTCATGTCTATCTCATGTTGGAAAGCCATTGGATCCCCTTCATTTGTGCCTTCACCTACTTTTCTCACTGCATTTGATAGTCATTCTCACAGGCCATATGGCATTGTTCCGGCTTTGCCCACCTGTGTTGGGGGTAAAGTTGTCAATATCGAAGTCGAGATAGTCGATGCCAATTTGGACTACAATCTTCTATTTGGGTGGAATTGGATTGTGAAATGGATGTTATTGCTTCATCTTTATTTCACATCTTTTGTTTTCCCCATGAAGGGAGGATTGTCACTGTCGATCAGATGGACTATTCTCTGATAGATCCAAATGCATATTCTGAGTCCACTGCTCCCTTGGTGAATGATTCCAAGCAACTTGTGGAGAATTTGGGGGTTGGAATGTATACCTCTTTGATGGGTACCATTGATATTTCGCCTCCTTCCATTCATATTAATTTTATCTCATCCTCCACGGTTCCTACTCGAAGAGATTTCTTTCAAACTCATTATTTTTCGGATCCTTGGACTTTACCTTCTCCTACCTCCACATTAGAGGAGGTCAAGTGGGTAGAATGGAATTCCCTATGTCTGCAGCAGAAATTTCCTATCAATTTATTGTTGACTCTAAAGATTATGTTCCAATTTCTCTTTCACCGGAGGAGTTGGATGAAGATGTGGCTCCGGCTTGGACTCTTAGTTCATCTTCTGCTCAGGATTTCCTTGATATTATTCTTCCATCTGAGGAGGTTATCCTTGAAGCAATGACTGGCGTGGAAAGATCGTGGTATGATTTGCATCATCGGTCATATTTTCTACCAGACTTGTGGGAATTTGAATCGAGACTGTCTAGCCTTGTTTCTTCTGGTCTTGTTCACCCAGTCTTGAACCCTTTAGCTCCGGCACAGGTTTTTGCTGAAGGGAACATGGTTTTCATTTTTTAGACTATCCCGATGAACATTTCTAAAGATCCCAACATTATTGAGAATGCCTTCATCGGAGTTGAATGTTCCCCTGAAGAGATTCAGACTTATATCGATCTCTTTAGAGAGTTTTGAGATGTGTTCTCTCGGTCTTATGAGGAAATTCCTGGAATTGATCCATATATTGTCCAGCATGAGATCAAGACTTACGAAAATTCTAAGCCTATTAGGGAGAAGCTTCGTCTAGTCAACCCTAGGAAATTTCCAACTATCAAGGCTGAGGTTGAGAAGTTGCTTAAGGTGGGTTTCATATACCTCGTTTCGTTAACTAAGTGGGTTTCGAATCTAGTGCTTGTGGACAAGAAACAAGGAACAATCCGTGATTGCATCGATTTCAAGGATTTGAATAAGGCATGTCGGAAGGATAATTACACCACACCATTTATTGATCAGATTATTGATGAGTGTGCAAGGAATGAGATTTTCTCCTTCATGGACAGTTTATCGAGATACAATCAGATTACCATACGTCCTGAAGATCAGCATAAGACTGCTTTTATTTTCCCCTGGGGTACATTTGCATACAAAAAGATGCCCTTAGGCCTTAAAAATGTTGGGGCTACTTTCCAGTGGGCCATGTCCTATGCTTTCAATGACATCAAGCATATCATCGAAGCTTATTTCAATGATTTAGTTGCTCGTTCTCAAAAGAGAATTGATCATCCCTCTCATCTTTGACAATTTTTTGAACGATGTCATCATTATAAAATTTAGTTGAACCCTAATAAGTGTGTTTCCGCTGTCACATCTGGTCGGTTGTTGGGATTCATTGTGTCTACTAAATGGATTCGGGTAGATCCCTTCAAGTTTGAGGCAACACTTCAGTTGCCTCCTCCATCGTCTATTCGTCAACTTCAAAGTCTACAAGGAAAAGCAAATTTCTTAAGGAGATTTATCATTAATTATGTCGAGGTGATGAAAAGATTAATGAGATTGTTGAAGAAAGGAGTCCCATTCTTCTAGGATGACTTTTCTCAATGCTTTTTCGATGCTTTGAAAAATGCATTGACCTCTGCTCCATTATTGAGTCCACCTGATTATAGCAGAGACTTCCTTTTATATCTCACTGCAACAGAATCTACTATAGGTATTGTTCTGGTTCAGGAGGATGATGCTCTTTGTGAGCATGTCATTTATTACCTAAGTCAAGGCTTGGTAGGTCCTAAGCTACGATATTCTCCCATTGAGAAATTAGCTTTGGTAGTTGTCCATGTTGTCCAGCGACTCAGGTATTATATTCTTCTTTGAAAAAAATATGTTTTGGGAGTAGTTAATCCATTTCAATTTGTTCTCACTGGGCGACTGATTGGGGGCAAATACAATCGATGGATTTTCATTTTGCAAGAGTTTGATCTCGAATTCCTGTCTGCCAAAAATCCATGAAATATTTGGTAGTTGCGGAGTTAATCTTTGAGTTGCCTTGTGGAGATGAGATTATTTATGAGGATTCATTCCCTGATGAACATATTTTCCTCATTTCTTCACAAGATCCTTGGTATGGAGATCTCATTGTTTATCTCCAAACTTCGAAGTTTCCCTTAGCTTTTTCGAAATATGAGCATTGAAAGTTGCGTCACTTACAAAAAGTTATCTTATTATCGGTGACACTCTATATCGTCATGGGGTCAATTTGATCCTTAGATGTTGCTTGACTCTCGAAGAAGCTGAGGTTGTGCTAAATGATTTCCACAATGGAGCTTGTGGTGGTCATTTATTTGGGCTTGCTACAGCCCAAAAGATCTTGCGTGCAGGATATTTTTGGCCCTCGATTTCAAAGATTGTGTTAAGGCAGTCAAAAAATGTCATCCTTATAAGGTTTATTCTCAGAAGATGCGCGCTCATCCAACTCTGCTCTTTCCTATTGTCACTGTCATTCCATTCAAAAAGTGGGGTATTCATTTTACTACCTGTAACCCGCCTTCGACAAAGGGTCACAAGTACATTATCATAGCAGTAGACTACTTTACGAAGTGGGTTGAGGCTATGCCTAATTTTGCGAACGATGGTGAAACAGCAGCCCTGTTTCTGTTCAACCAAGTCATTTCTCGCTTCAGTATTCCCAAAGAGATTGTCACTATCAATGGCAGTCATTTTCAGAACACCATCATGGATGAATTGGCTCCTAAGTTGGGTTTTCATTAGGAGCATTCGTCTCTATATTATCCTCAGGGAAATGGGCAGGTTGAAGCCATCAACATGTCCTTAAAGGTTATCCTTCAACGGACAATCGATAAATCCAGGTCCAATTGGCATGTCATGTTGCACTTTGGGCATACCGGATTTATGTTAAGACTGCAACTGAATTCACTCCTTTATAATTGGTTTATGGTTTGGAATCAATATTTTCTATTGAGTGTGAGATTCCTTCCCTTAAGTTGGTTGTCGAGCTTCTTCTTAACACTTCAAGTCTTGAAGAACGCCTTGTTTATCTAGAACATCTTGATGAGCGAGATGCAGCTACAATGAACGAGGCTCATAAGAAACGAGTGAAGGTTCAGTATGATAACGCGGTCAAACCTAAGGTTTTCTCTGAAGGTGACCTTGTTTTGGTTTATGCTCAGGACAAGGATGCCTTGTGGGCATGCAAATTCAAATCCATGTGGTATGGCCCTTTCATTGTTAAAAAGGTCCTGAAGAAGGGAGCTTTATGCCTTGGTTGATTTCGATGGAAACGAGCTGGCAGAGCCCAGAAATGGGCTCCATCTGAAGAAGTATTATGCCTAGGTTTTTGCCTAGCATTTTCTTTGTTTATATATATTGTATTTTTTGTGAATATCTATCTATCAATTTTTAGTGTGACTTTGATGATTTTGATCTGATTTGGCAGGTGTTTTTTGGATGAGATGAGTCATTTTGGCTTTGTCGATGGTGCTAGTCAACATACCTGGAATCTTTCTTTCGCGGCTTGGTTAATTTACTATCCATTCGGTCAGTTTCTAGTCTCAAGGGGCATATGCATTGGTCCTACTTCGAATAATGTGGAAGAGTATATAGTTGTGTTCAATCTACTTTCGGAGGCAATGTCTCATGGTATTGATTCGTTAGTAGTGTACTTGGATTCGCAATTGGTGGTTTCACAATTAAATAACACCTATCGATGTTAGGGTCCCATGATTTGGCCGATTGGTGAGCCAAATGACGATGTAACATCAAACCAAGCTTTGGAGCCCAAGGACCTAGCCTTCCTGGACTCGGAGAGGGCTCTCTCTATATGTGTAAAAGATATCGGTGTGTTTGCTTATGGTGTTTCTGATATTAGGCTAGTTATGAAGTGATTTTTTTTATTTTTGGTTTTTAAAGTTTGTGAGGGATGAAACTGATTGAAAATGTAAGATAGGTAAAAGATATCAGATCAACTGGGCTATGGGGTCAAAAAGGTCAAGGAAGCTATCAGATGATGATACAAGGCTGCTGTAGGGCCGATTTGATTCAAGGTAGAAAGGATCTTTGGGCAAAATGGAGTAAATGGACATCAAGTTTGTGAAAGACGAAGGATTTCAAGCATAACTAGTTTGATAGCAGACATAAACATGGTATGGCAAGCCATTAATCATGCAAAATGTAACTACAAGATAAATAATACATAGAAATAAACATTCAAGCCATGCATAGAAGTATAAGACCCTCTAACTTTGGGAAATGGCTATCAGACTTTGGGGAAAAAACATAAGACGGACTAACAACTCAAAACACTATGCCGCAACGCCTAAACACAGTCTTTAAGTTATTGGGAACTTTGACAAACAAGCTTTCATAGTTTTTAGGCAAAGGGCTAGATCGGGACTAGGCCTCCTTGGTTCAAACAAAATGATAATATAATCAGTCAAAGAGATAGTTTCATGGATAGAAATATGGACAGCCATAGGTAAGCAGGGCACACCATACATCCTACTTAACATGCATAGAACTTATGAATGAAACTAGCAACAATATCCTTAAGTTACTAAAGAGCAGTTAAGAATTCTTTAGTGCAACTAAGGAAGAAGAAAACATCAAAGCTATGAAGATTCAGGAAATTTGAGGTGCCTCCATGGGCATATCTCAAACTTGTTCTCTACTGATCTATAGCAAGCAAGAAACATGTATTCATGAATGAAAACTAGAAGACAATAACATAGAAAGAGACACTATACCATTCTACCAAGTCATGGAATCCATCAACAATCCTTCTTCATTCATCCAAGAACATCCAAGAGTCAATCCAAAAGCATAACACAAGTATTTCCTTCAAAGCTCATATGACCAATATATTGCTTCTCTTCTCAAGTTCAACCTTGTTTACAATGAGAGCTTGTGGAATAAATAGGCTCAAGTGAGGAAAACCTCATGGTTCAACTTCCATCCTCATTGGCCTAATCAAAATATCTAAACTTGTCCTTGAGGCTTTGCAAAGCCCAAGGCACAAAATATCCCATAAAATATCTAAAAAATGCTAAAAAAGGGAATTAAATTGACTTTGCATCATTTTCCAAGTGCAAAAATAGCTAAACGCACATTTGGAAAAAGCAGATTTTAGAGATTCAAAAATTACAAAAATACTTCAAATTTTCATCAGCAAAAGGTCCCCTGACTTGCCGGAAACATTTGGCAACCTTCTTGATGTCGAAACGAGGCTCAGGATAGCTCGTTGGAAAGCTCTGAGTGTCTACTTTCTGGTGAAACTAAAATTTCTTCAATCCGATGCCCAGAAGTCCTCCAAATCTACACCTGTGTGTAAAAATACAGAAAATAACAGTTTGCTGATAGACCGGGCAGAGTGTGCAAAATGCGAGCCTTTTTCGCTGTTTTGAAGGGAAAATGATCTCCAAATTCTCTGAAAATCACTGAGGACATGCTCATGAAATTATGGCATCCGATGGTACCATTCTCCTCCCTTGATGAATCCTCAAAATGAAATGGCGAATTTATGAGTTTTTGATCAAAAACTCAAAAATGCCAAAAAACCAAAAGTTGTCAAAATGAGACCAAAATTGGTATGCATGGCCCTCAAGGGTCCTTGGCAACATGCTCCAAAGCTGAAGCCAAAATGTCAAGCGCTGATATGCCTTTCTTCTCTTTCCGTGCCGGGCACTTCCTCTTTTCTTCCTTCAGTTTCTCTTGGGTGGCCTTTAGCTTGCGCGGGGCAAACTGATTCAACTTTTGATAGTGTTGTGTCATCTTCCTTTGCAGCTCCAGGTCTCTGTTTTCCTTTTCAAGCTTCATCTCCAAGTGTTTATTGGCTCTTTCTAGCCATGCCTCCTTATTTTCTTCAATTTCTTGCTCAAGTAGTGCAGTGAGGGGAAAAGATTGAAGATGGGCCTGTTCTTCTTCCCTTTGCTTTTCCAGGGCTCTTTTAAGCCCTATGGTTCTAGGCCTCTTCCGCCTAGGCTGGTCTTCTTCTTCATCTTCATCAAACTCACCGATGAGTTCCTCTATCCTTACTTGTGCTTTAGCAGCCTCATTCTTGTATTTGATTGCCCGTGCTTCATGAACAGCCATATGGACATTCATTTGTTTATTTTGGATCTCCAAGAAATGATTGAAGGTCTTTGCCCGATGAAGGTCATTCTCCAATGCTTCAATTTGGCCCTCTCGATGGATTAGAAGGTTTTCAAGGATGCGGGCTTCATTATCGCGATCATCACTTTGGATTGGAATGACAGCCAATGCACCTCCATGTTCTTGACTTTCTCCAATTTTGCCTTTCCCTTTGAAAGCCAATCTTGCACTCTTCCTTCTTGGCATACTAGTGAGAGACCTCCTTGGCGATATTCTTTTGCTAGGGACAACTCTTGTCACTTTTGGAGTGGCAGCCTTAGGCCCTTTCTTTCTTGCTGTGCTGGGCTTTGTTCTTTTGGGAGAAAGAGACAAAACTGCTTTACCCTTGTCAACTTCTTGAAACTGCTGCTCTCCTTGAGGCTGCTGTGTGTCCTCTTTAAGTTGCTTCTGTTCTTTAATGTCATGATGCAGATCTGTCTCAAATTCTTGTTGCCCTTGATCATCAACATTATGCTGCTGCTGTGCTTGGATTTCTTGTTCATTTTGTGGCTCAAGCTGCTGCTCAAATTCCTACCCAAATTGCTGTTCATGACCTTCAATATCAAGCTGCTGCTCTCCCTGCTGTTCATTTTCACTGAGATGCTGCTGTTCAACCCTCTTTTCCTCTTGTTCTTGCTGTTGCTCTTCATCTGCAATTTGCTGCCCTTCACCCATCTCTTCTTGCTGTTTAGACTGCTGCCCCTGTTTACCAACATCAAGCTGCTGGTGTGTTTCCACCTCATGCTCACTGTGTGGCTCAAGCTGCTGTCCCTGACCATCAAAATCATGCTGCTGGTCTTCATCAGTTTCTTCATGCCTATCCTCTTCCTCTTCTACCTATTCATGTCCTTATTCTTCATGTTGTCCTGACTGTTCTATGGTGATCTTGAGCCTTCTAGGAGTAGGCCTGTTGGACAAAGGTACAGGGCGATGAACAGGCTGAGTGGGAGATATATGGACAGGAGGAACAGTAGAGAAATCTGGGTGACTGATAAACACATCCCATGGAACCTCTTTCTTCTCTAGCTGGTGTAGGATGATAATTTTGATCAGAGAATGATGGAAAAGGGAAGCTATTTGTAGAGATGGAGTCTTCTTCTGGACTGTGGATGCCATCTTCTCGATGCTTTTGTACAAAAAGTAAGGGAGATTTAGCTGCCTAGTTCTAGTGAAATGCATCAATAGTCGGACATGGTAGGCATAAAATCGAGTAAATATCCCTTCACAAGTAAAATATTTCATTATGACCTTCATTAGAGGAGCATAGCTGTCAAGAAGATAAGAGAAAGCAAAAATAGCAGTGCAAGTATCTCTATGCTCAGGCTTAATGAAAGGCTTGTAGTCATCCAAGTCAAGATGGGTCTGTTTGAACCATTTCTCGCCATGATATGGAATTTTGGTGGCTTTTGACACTGACCTTGGGGAAAACTTGAAATCAAGGTCTGCTACTTGGAAATGCTTGCTCTAGAACCTCAGGGCGCATAGGTGTGTCAAGGGTGAGAAACTTTTGACCTTCTGTACCTTCTGGAAGAAATCTATACAACCTACCTCATGAAAGTTGAAGAGGATGGATGGATGAGCATTGACCTCCTCTGTAGAGATTGGCTCATATATTTTATGTAAACCACTTCTGCTGTCCTGCCTGGGCGGCATTTTGGGCTAAATAAGCTCTTGAAGAACCAAACTGCCTCACTGTCCTTAAACTGCCTTTTTTAAGGTGAACTCTGTCAATTCACTGTTTTGATAGTGAAAAATTGTCTTTGAATGACTGCACACTGTTCCTTCACAATATAAAACCCTTTCTCTTTCAAAAAAATGGCCTTTCCACCTTTAAAGTATCTCAGCCAGCAGACTTTTCAACAAGAGACCACACAGTGAAAAGGAGACAAACTGTTAGGTGAAAATTCTGTGTAAAGTGTCAAGAAATCACCTTGCTCTTGTGAAGTTTGGAGGTCAACAACACATTTTTGTACCTAGGATCAATGGTGGACTTTCCAATCATTACAAACCTGCCCTTCCTAGTGTGCAAATCACTCAACAAACTTATGTCTTATGCAATCAACCCTTAGTGTAAGCATACAGTCAATGCCACAGTTTATGTGACAAGGTTACAGAGTTTTGAAAAATGCTTCAAATAGTTCAACAAAACCTGTAAGAGATTTTTTCCTTTTTAAAATAATCGAGACCCCTTATCAATGTAGCACCTTTGTCTTTGCAGAAAAACCTTTGCTCTATATGAATATCAACTTATCAAATAAGCTCTAAGAACAAAAGACAGTAATGTAGAATACACAGTGAAAAAATGTCTCTTTCTGTGGTTTATAGGAGTGACCTGCCCTTTGATGCCTTGAAGGTATAGGATCTCTTGTCCTTTGATTTGTAAAGGTGAAAATACACAGCTCCTAGTTCAACACATCTCTTTCCTTGTAAGCACTTTTATCAGTATGCTCACCACTCCAGCACATCTTTTGAACAATGGATATTCTCACAGAAACAACACAGTTTATAGGTATGGTAACAAAGTTTCAAATGAGGCTCTAGGGTTTTATCCTCTCACACAAACAAAACTCCTTTTAGTATGTAAAACTTGTCTCTTTAGAAAAAGTCTTTATATCCTCTGAAATTAACCTGACAGTGAGCTTGGAGGATGAAAGGCATTTCGAAGTATACACAGGGAAACTTTCTTAATTTGCAAACATTGGTTTTCTTTACTTCACACTGTTCTTCATCGATGGTAGATACAGTATCTCTTTTAATGAAATAAAAACCTACAAGCCTTTAATGCCTCCTCTTTAGCCAATGTGAAAATAGCATTTCAGTTTTCACCAACCTCTGAAACTGTGGCCTTTTTAAAACCCTTGCAACACTTAACAGTTTTTCAAAAAACCAAAGGGGTACATGTAAATACCTTGTGACTCAATGAAAGGCTTTGTTCAGGAGTTAAAATTACTTAGAAGGCAGGTTGGAGGCATGTTTGAGGCCGCACATAAGCGCGACGCGTTTGGAAGAAAGAGCACCGCGCGAAATAGGCTGTCGGGTCACTGTCGGGCCGACAGGACCAGCACTGCACAGGCGCGTCGCGCGCATGTACAGGCGCGCCGCGCGGTGGTTATCCACCTGTGCAAACTTGCCTCTGAGCGCGCCGCGCAGCTATAACTGTTGAAAACTTCTTCAAATAACTCGAAAAATTCCTTGTTTGATCTTTGATGGTAGCAAGGGGCTCTGCTCAAGCTTGAGAGATCTTCAAAATGGAATGCAATGGCTTTGACCTTTGTTTAAAGTAGTGAAAACCAACGGTCCTTTTGATATTTGATCTTGAGAGGGTTCTTTTCAAAAGTTGAAAAATGCTTTTTTTTTCTTTGAAACCATATTTGAGACCTCACTTTTCGCAAATGAAACTAAATTTCTTTGTTTTAAACAAAACTCAAAAGTGATGATCACCTCTTTCTAAGCCCATTTTCCCTTCTCGAAATGACATATCCTTTTGGAGAAATATGTCTTTTTTGATTGCTTCTCACTTAGAGGAAGAAATGTCTTTTTTGTAGCAGTGGAATTTGGATTTTGCATTTGATGATTTTCAGAACCTGAAACACAAAGCCAAAGCTCTTTTTGTACTTGATGAGCTTGTATACCTGTTTGTAAGAGATAAACTAAATCAAATACATTTTTTGCTCTGGGTATTATGATATAATCTTGTCTGTAATGTAAACCTAATCAGGTGACAGGTGTTGCTTGACTGTAGATGCAACTGTTAGGTGTCTTTGAGTTTGTCTTCTTCAACTGTGGATAGAAAACAAAACAGGAGATGATACACCGGAGTTAGAAAGTGAAACAGGGAGAGCTGCCCCTCTGTTTTCTGTGAAGGAGGTCTTTACTGTCTCATTGCATTGCTCTTTGCTAATGGGAAACTGAAATGTCACCATTTTCCTTGGTCAACTTATGATAAGTCATTTGAAAGATAATCTCTGTGAGTAGGGAGATTAGCAATCTTTGAAAAACAACCATCATTTTCTTGCTGATGTATCTAAAGAAACCACATCTTTACTTGGTGGAGTGTAGCTTACGATAGCTGGACTCACAGCGCTTCGATATTAAGATGTCTAATATACAGGGTTCCTTGAAGTCCTTTCTGCCTCTTCTTTTGGATTTCATCCAGAAACCATGGACTGTATTTCACATTTCAACAGGAACAAAAGAACATACAGGGGTCTTTTTACTGGAGTATTTTCCTGCTCAAGACTGATTGGAGCTATTCATATTAACACCTCTGCAGAGATATTTGTTATGATAGCTTTGATTAAAGGAGTCCTTTTTTGACACGCCCTGATGATGAGTGAAACTTCAAATGATTCTCTTTCTTAGGACATAAGACCAAAAAACTCTGTTTTCTTTTGTCTTGCACATTTTAGATCTTAGCCCTGTTTTGATCATCACTTTCACTCAGAAACCTAGAGTCACTGTTTTATTGTCTAGTAAAAAACAAACCTGTGCTTATAGTAAGTTTTGCAATCCTTGAAGTCAATATTGGCCATCGCCCTCTGCTTGTAGATGAAGGAGGCGCCTTAACCCTCTGCTTGTAGATGAAGGAGGTTCTTGGCCATGACAAATTACTAGTCTGTTTGACAGTGTTGTCTTTCTTCTACTGTGATTTCATGCTGAATGGAAGCTGCAAGGTCTTGATGAGTAACTCCTTACCCTGCAGATGTATCTCAGGCTCATGTTTACATTGAGAAGCAGTTGTTCTTCTAAATGCGGATTCAAGAATTTTCTCCTGAGATGATGACATGTTTCCTGTCTTTGTAAAATCCATAAAACACTGTAAAACACCTAAAATCAGCTTGAGACTGTGGTCTATGCATTGCTGAGACTTAGGGGTGTGTAAGTGGCGCGACTTAAGGCTGTGATCAATTTAATTTGCAGAGTGGGAGGTCTGTCATGATTGGTCTGTAGCAGATGGAGGTTTTTGGCCTTTTGATGGTTGCCAAGGGTAAAATGCCTTAAAGCGCCACTTCCTAACTTAGGGGAGGCTTTTGAAACAGACTTGGATTGTCCTTTTAGAGCTGATGGGCAGACCAGTAGGGCTAAAGCTAGATAGGATAGTGATAATGAGGTTTAACTTTGGCATGGGCGGACTGAAAAGTAGGAGGGCGAAAAAAGTTTTATGAGGGTTTTCTAGATGACAAATTGACATATGGAGATCAGCTTCTAGAAAACTCAGCTATGGATCTAGTCATCATTAACAAGTGAAAAATACTGATGACTAACAGTGGCTCCATTTGGGGAGGGCAGCTCCTCGTTAGGAGGTGTCCAGAATTCAGATCTTTGGCTTATGAAGACCAGTGCCTTACCCATTGGCGCAAAATTTCACCCTTCTTTGATGCTATTTCTGAAAAGTGACAGCATGGTTAACATCAATGATATTTCTACCTACCCCACTATCTTTCCTAACATTTTTTTTTTCTTCTCTTTGGCGCATTTGAACTAGCAGCCTTTTGACAATGTATATTTTTCTTTTTGCAAAATGAACCTATCTATTTCTACTCTTATATCTGCCGGGAGTTCAGATTAAATTGATGAACTCCTTCATTACTCTACCTATGCTAGATCGACTGTCAAGATTAAGCAGTTTGACAGGATTTTGTTCTCTAATCTAAAACATGAAATTTAAAATGATCAAATCAGGATTAGGCAGTCTGATTTGTCATGCATTTGCGGCATAAAAGACAAGCTGCACACAAATATTATTCTTCATAAAGGAAATTTAGAAAAAGCGGGGCTAAGATGTACAATGTATTTTTCATCCCTCACTTCTCTCTTTGGTTCTGTTTTAGGCATGTGGAACCAGAATCTCTCCCTAATCTAAACTCTGTGATAAGTCAATCTTACACAATGTTGACTATCTTTTGCACTCACTAACTTATCAGCAAATAAATTTAAACATGCTCAGCTATGATTAGGCTAGATAGCTGAACAAGACATTAAAGTACTAGTAGCGGCATTTAGACTTGCTCGCTTTCTGAAAGACTATTTTTTGGAACATGGGGCCTTTGTTCTATCTTCACTCGCCCTCTTTTCTGTTTTTTTACTGTTTTTGACTTTTCTATCTTTTACTGTTTTTTACTTCTCTATTTTTCAATATTTCAGACAATGGTATGTACAATGAATGAAAAATGTTTCAAACTCAGAAATCTTGGAAATGACAGAATTTAAGCATCTTATCCTCGTAAGGATCTCCTCTCACCCTTGGCCCACTTAACTCTTGAAAAGAAAAATTTGGGAAGTTTTCTCTCTCTAACATGACACAGGGATTCATGCAAGAATCTCTGAACAGCCCGGTATCTTCCCGCTGTACCTCTTTGAATATCTGATTTCCACTCCTTTCCTTACTGTACATTTTCCTCAAGTAATGCATGTACTCTTAGTCATTCTTGAAATAGATAATGACATCATCAAGGTATGCAAAAATGCAGAAATTTAAAACTAGAAACATGGCCTTCATGAACAGATTTCTGATATTGGGTGGTTTTGCAATTTTGATTTTGAAATTAGATCTACCTCCCGCAAACTGGAAAAAATATTTAAGCTGTCTACTTTGCAAGGGAATCTTTTGAACATGACCTGAAACATCATCTTGTGAAAACACATGATTAAAAGCACTTTTAATTGGTATATCATGGTCTTGGGTAGAAAAAACAGAATTTCTGTTATAGGGATATGCAGTAGTATTTCTAAAATCGAAACAGACTCTATGACCAGCTGTTTTATCCCTGATTATTACAGTTTGGTTCATATTGTTATGTTTTCTCTTGTCAAAGTTATTCTTTGAGGGAGAAAAAGTGTCACAGCATTTTCCCTTGTTTTTCCCGTAGAAATTGGTATTCTGCATGAGATTTCTGATTTTAGCATTTTTGAGTTCTTCATGAAAAGACAGAATATGAGCCAATTTCAGTAGCTCAGGTATGCTGGGACTGCAACTATCATTCTTGCTCATAAGAAGTTTATCAGGCATTTTTTCTAGATTTTGAGCTGCTGAGGTTATCATCAAAGTTTCATTTGCAGTGGATGATCCATATGATGGTAAATCTTTGAGATATGGTAGAAACATTAAACTCCCTTGCTCCCGGGTTCCGAACAGGTTTATGATGTGTAAGTCTTCTAAAGCTTTTACCTTGAAAAAATTTCCGCAGGTTACTGCTGGTGTTTGACTAGGGTTAGAGTAATTCGCTTGATAGTACATAAGGGTTTGCGCTTCTTGCTCTAATCCCACCTTAGAAGGGACATACTTACTTTCTTCATGACACAGCTGTTCATGATCATGGTAGTTTTGAGTGTCTAGTTCATCATAAGGCACCAGGGACAACTGATGTGGTGGATCTAAGTTTATTTCAGTTTCTTCTGACTCTTCCTCCATGTTTTCATCAATATGCATAATGAAAGAGTTCAGGTCGGAACGCAAGGAATACATTGGAATGTTGTCTGGCCTATCTTGACTACTAATCATGTATTTCATGTGTGATTCTCGGTAGAGTATTCTGGTCTGGCCGAACACAGGAATGGTGGCGTATGACATGTCCAGTTGAATATTCCCTTGGAGTTTGGCTCCCCAAGATCTGGATAGAAGCATCCCGTACTTGGGAGGGATGTCTGCCACTACTATATCCATGATTAGATGTTTCGCAAGTATTTGGGCCAGAATAAAACAAAGGTCTTTGATCAAACCCAGGCATTTGACTCTACTTGAATCAAATGAATACAAGTCTTTGTATGGTCTTGTGATTTCCAGGCCTAGTCTTTCCATTACTACCTTCGGCATAAGATTATGCGAGGCGCCGAAGTCTAGCATGGAATTGTGGAGGATTTGGTCGTGGATGTTTAGGCTAATGTAAAATGGAAGAGTGGTTCCTTCTTGGAAATTTCCCTCTATCTTCGGACCAAACAATACTTCAGGAGTGTCATAAGCCAGATTAACAGTGTTCGCATCATTCCCTAGATTTAGGACCTTTAGCACTTGGGATTTATAAGAGTTTTGGGCGATGAGTTCGGTAAGAGGCATGGTGATCTTGATCTTGGCGATTTCGCCTTCAAAGCTAAAAGGCAGCTGAAGTTTAGATATGTTTGTTTCAGCTTTTTCAGCCACGACCTTCTCTATGTTCTGAGTTTGTTGGCTTTGTTTCGGGATTTTGTTTGCCATAGTTGCTTCGGTAACTTTTGTGGAAGTACTCGGAACAGTTGAGTTAGGACTAGTTTGGGTAACTTTAGCTTTGTTTTGGTCACTCTTCTCGACCTTGATTTTGTCACTGCTTACTGCTTTCTTGAGGATGGTATCAGGGGTTTTAGCAGTATCTGAGTTACCTTTCTTGGAATTATCTTGGTTTCTTTTGCTTCTAAGGTCATATTGCCGGTGAGCTTCTATTATGGCATTTTGAAAATCTATGGCAGGATCGTCGAGATCTTCATAGTTGGTCTCATCTTGATTAGGAGAAAAGAACGCTTGTTCTTCTTCTGTGAGGTACACCTCACTCTCGTTATCAGATCCTATGAGGTTTAAATGATGTTCATCAAGAGTTTTTGTATCCCTGTCATCCTCTTCCACATAGTTTTCATTGAATGGTGGCCTAATTTGTTGGTCATTTTCCCTTGGTCTGTTTTGGGGCTGTTCCCTCCTAAAGTTTTGGTTCCGGTTTCTGTTTGGAGGGTTTGGTTGGTTGTCCCTAACAGGAGCTTTTTCATTTATCCTTTCCCACATTTTGGCCATGGTTTTGACTAAATCATCTATTCTAGGATCTAGGGAAGGTGATGAAGTGGAGGCCTCGTCTTTATATGTGACCTTTCTTTCTGACCTAGTCCTAGCCCTTTTTTCTGCTAAGTTGGCATATGCTTTTATTGCTATTTGTTGCATTTCTTCTAAGGTAGGGGGATCTTTGTCTCTCAGATGATATGTCATGTCTGGATCAAAACCCTCGGGGAATTTTTCCAAGGCTAAACCAAGTGGGGGTTTGAAATGAGGTGGGAGGGAGTTATACACACTGTTGAACCTAGTGCAATAAGCCTGGACACTTTCCCCATTTTCCCGTTTTAGGTTGTTATATTCTGATAGGATTTGAATAGGGTTCCTTCGGACTTCCCACCTATTTCTGAAGATTTGATGTAGTTCTGGGATGTTGTGGATGCTGTTTGGAGTCAAGCTTTTGAACCATGTTTTGGGTTCACCACCAAGACTTTGGGCGAATATTCTCATTCTGACGGTCTCGTCTTGTACCTCCAGGTATTCATAAGCATCAGTCATCCTACTTATATGCTGTTGAGGTGTAGTGGTGTCTTCTCCAGTAAAGTGTGGGATTTTGTCTTGATATTTATTTGGGAGAGGAGCCAAAGGCGGTGGCAACACCAGAGGTGCATACCAGGCTGCCATGACGGGAGCTAATGGATGATGTACAAGATGAGGAGTAGTGGGATGAGATGAGGTGGTTTTAACAGGTGTGGCGGATGAACTTGGACTAGTGATTTGGTTTTGAGCGGATCTGGGATGGTGGGAGCCAAAGTGATAGAGAAGCTGAAAGTCGGGGGGGGTGGAAGGTGAGGCTTCTCTACTATGACTGTGTGATTGGTCTAGGGTTTCAAGACCGTCAAAGTTTATTTTACTATGAGACCTGCTTCTGAAAAGAGTTTTTGATGATTCTAATTCAAAAGGTGAATCAGGTAGGATAGTGAGATGTTTAGGTACTGATTTTGTTTTACGGATGGATCTACCAGTAGCTAGATGGTCAGTTTCGGAAGCTTTCCACAGAATCTTCTCTGGGTCATCTACTATGATAGGGGGATTTGGGTCTGGATGAGCTCTGGTATTGATTCTTCGTGAAGCCAGATTTTAGATCCAGAGTTTAAAGAGAATGGTATTGGTGAATGTTTTGGATGAGTGGTTTCTCTATAGTTCTACTAAGGTGAAGGATGGTCAAAAGTAAAGGGATGGATTAGTGGAGTCGCCAGGTGAAAATGGGTTATTTTTGTGAAGGTAGCTATGGTCCACCAACAATAACTATTCTGAGAATGTTTTTGGATTTTCTGAGTTTTATGTGCCTACAAGGTTTGGAAGAGTTTCATATAACTGACTCATCATTTTGCTAAGATGGTGAAAGAGCTATTTTCTACTCTTCAAACAATCTCTAAGTTTACTAAGCTTGATTGAGACTTCGGGAGTTACTAAGTTGTACTTAGATTGCCACTAACTTGGAAGGTCCTACTGTGAGTGTCACTATGTTAGTGAGCAGTGGGATAAGTCAATCAGATAGTATTCTTAAAGGCTTCTAAATATGAGGGAAACTAATCTTTTAATCACTCAGTGTCCCACCGTGATCGCCATTATGTTAGGGTGGCGATGAGGTGGCTAAATCGGATGGAATTCTAAAATTTAGCAAGGTAGTAAGGCCTACTGGAGGCTAGTGGAGTCGCCAGGTGGATTTTTAGTTGTTTTGAGGTATATGTGTATGGTCCACCACCAATACTGTCAAAAACCAATCTAAGGGAGTTTTTGGGGTTTTTTTAGTTTTTATGTAATCCTAAGGTTTGGAAGAGTGTCCTACAGCTGAGTCATCATTTTGCTAGGATGGTGAGACAACCAGATTCTACTCTTCTAAGTTTGACTGAGATCTAAGAGTTCCTAAGGGATACCTAGGATGTTTTGACTCAAAGTCCCACCGTGATCGCCATTATGTTAGGGTCCCGTGATTTGGCCGATTGGCGAGCCAAATGACGATGTAACATCAAACCAAGCTTTGGAGCCCAAGGACCTAGCCTTCCTGGACTCAGAGAGGGCTCTCTCTATATGTGTAAAGATATCGGTGTGTTTGCTTATGGTGTTCTGATATTAGGCTAGTTATGAAGTGAGTTTTTTGATTTTTGGTTTTTTAAGTTTGTGAGGGATAAAACTGATCAAAGATATAAAATGGGTAACAAGAAGTTAGATCAACTGGGCTATGGGGTCAAAAAGGTCAAGGAAGCTATCAGATGATGATATAAGGTTGTTGTAGGGCCGATTTGATTCAAGGTAGAAATGATCTTTGGGAAAAATGGAGTAAATGGACATAAAGTTTGTGAAAGACGAAGGATTTCAAGCATAAATAGTTTGATAGCAGACATAAACATGTTATGGCAAGCCATTAATCATGAAAAATGTAACTACAAGCTAAATAATACATAGAAATAAACATTCAAGCCATGCATAGAAGTATAAGACCCTCTAACTTTGGGAAATGGCTATCAGACTTTGGGGAAAAACACATAAGATGGACTAACAACTCAAAACACTATGCCAGAACGCCTAAACACAGTCTTTAAGTTATTGGGCACTTTGACAAACAAGCTTTCATAGTTTTAGGCAAAGGGCTAGATCGGGACTAGGCCTCCTTGGTTCAAACAAAATGATAATCTAATCATTCAAAGAGATAGTTTCATGGATAGAACTATGGACAGCCATAGGTAAGCAGGGCACACCATACATCCTACTTAACATGCATAGAACCATGATTGAAACTAGCAACAATATCCTTAAGTTACTAAAGAGAAGTTAAGAATTCTTTAGTATGACTAAGGAGGAAGAAAACATAAAAGCTATGAAGATTCAGGAAATTTGAGGTGCCTCCATGGGCATATCTCAAATTTATTCTCTACTGATCTATAGCAAGCAAGAAACATGTATCATGAATGAAAACTAGAAGACAACAACAAAGAAAGAGACACTATACCATTCTACCAAGTCATGGAAATCATCAACAATCCTTCTTCATTCATCCAAGAACATCCAAGAGTCAATCCAAAAGCATAACACAAGTATTTCCTTCAAAGCTCATATGACCAATATATTGCTTCTCTTCTCAAGTTTAGCCTTGTTTACAATGAGAGCTTGTGGAATAAATAGGCTCAAGTGAGGAAAACCTCATGGTTCAACTAGCTATCCCATTGGCCTAATCAAAATATCTAAACTTGTCCTTGAGGCTTTGCAAAGCCCAAGGCACAAAAATATCTCATAAAATATCTAAAAATTGCTAAAAAAAGGGAATTTAATTGACTTTGCATCATTTTCCAAGTGCAAAAATAGCTAAACGCACATTTGG
The DNA here is from genome assembly GCA_034641835.2 of Pinus albicaulis. Taxonomy (NCBI): domain Eukaryota; kingdom Viridiplantae; phylum Streptophyta; class Pinopsida; order Pinales; family Pinaceae; genus Pinus; species Pinus albicaulis. Next base: position 1,413,945,372 of record CM076575.1, read on the forward strand.
AAAAAGCAGATTTTAGAGGTTCAAAAATTACAAAAATATTTCAAATTTACATCAGAAAAAGGTCCCCTGACTTGCCGGAAACATTTGGAAGCCTTCCTGATGTCGAAACGAGGCTCATGATAGCTCGTTGGAAAGCTCTGAGTGTCTACTTTCCGGCGCAACTGAAATTTCTCCAATCCGATGCCCAGAAGTCCTCCAAATCTGCACCTGTGTGTAAAAAGCCAGAAAATTACAGTCTGCTGATAGACCGGGCAGAGTGTGCAAAATGCGAGCCTTTTTCGCTGTTTTGAAGGGGAAAATGATCTCCAAACGCTCTGAAAATCACTGAGGACATGCTCATGAAATTATGGCATCTGATGGTACCATTCTCCTCCCTTGACGAATCCTCAAAATGAAATGGCGAATTTATGAGTTTTTGACCAAAAACCCAAAAATGCCAAAAAACCAAAAGTTGTCAAAATGGGCCCAAATTTGGTATGCATGACCCTCAAGGGTCCTTAGCAACATGCTCCGAATCTGAAGCCAAAATATCAAGTGCTGATGTGCCTTTCTTCTCTTTCCGTGTCGGGCGCTTCCCCTTTGCTTCCTTCAGTTTTGCTTGGGTGGCCTTTAGCTTACGCCGGGCAAACTTATTCAACTTTTGATAGTGCCGTGTCATCTTCCTTTGCAGCTCCAGGTCTCTGTTTGCCTTTTCAAGTTTCATCTCCAAGTGTTTATTTGCTCTTTCTAGCCATGCCTCCTTATTTTCTTCAATTTCTTGCTCAAGTAATGCAGTGAGGGGAAAGGCTTGAAGATGGGCCTGTTCTTCTTCCCTTTGCTTTTCCAGGGCTCTTTTAAGCCCTATGGTTCTAGGCCTCTTCCGCCTAGGCTAGTCCTCTTCTTCATCTTCATCAAACTCACCGATAAGCTCCTCTATCCTTATGTGTGCTTTAGCAGCCTCATTTTTGTATTTGATTGCTCATGCCTCATGGACAGCCAAATGGACATTCATTTGTTTATTTTGGATCTCCAAAAAGTGATTGAAGGTCTTTGCCCGATGAAGGTCATTCTCCAATGCCTCAATTTGGCCCTCTCGATGGATTAGAAGGTTTTCAAGGATGCGGGCTTCATTATTGCTGTCATCACTTTGGATTGGAATGACAGCCAATGCACCTCCATGTTTTTTACTTTCTCCAATCTTGCCTTTCCCTTTGAAGGCCAATCTTGCACTTTTCCTTCTTGGCATACTAGTGAGAGGTCTCTTGGGCAATTTTCTTTTGCTAGGGACAACTCTTGTCACTTTTGGAGTGGCAGCCTTAGGCTCTTTCTTTCTTGCTGTGTTGGGCTTTGTTCTTTTGGGAGGAGGAGACACAACTGCTTTACCCTTGTCAACTTCTTGAAACTGCTACTCTCCTTGAGGCTGCTGTGTGTCCTCTTTAAGTTGCTTCTGCCCCTCAATATTATGAGGCTGATCTGCCTCAAATTCTTTTTGACCTTGATCATCAACATTATGCTGCTGCTGTGCTTGGATTTCCTGTTCATTTTGTGGCTCAAGCAGCTGCTCAAATTCCTGCTCAAACTGCTGTTCATGACCTTCAGTATCAAGCTGCTGCTCTCTCTGCTGTTCATTTTCACTGAGATGTTGCTGTTCAGCACTCTTTTCCTCTTGTTCCTGCTGCTGCCCTTCATCTTCAATTTGCTGCTCTTCACCTATCTTTTTTTTTTGTTCAAACTGTTGTTCCTATTCACCAACATCAAGCTACTGGTGTGTTTCCACCTCATGCTCACTGTGTGGCTCAAGCTGCTGTCCCTGTCCATCAAAATCATGCTACTAGTCTTCATCAGTTTCTTCATGCCTATCTTCTTCCTCTTCTACCTGTTCATGTCCTTCTTCTTCATGTTGTCCTGACTGTTCTGTGGTGATCTTGAGCCTTCTAGGAGTAGGCCTGCTGGACAAAGGTATAGGGCGATGAATAGGCTGGGTGGGAGATATATGGACAGGAGGAACAGTAGAGAAATCTGGGTGACTGATAAAAACATCCCATGGAACCTCTTTCTTCTCTAGCTGGTGTAGGATGATAATTTTGATCAGAGAATGATGGAAAAGGGAAGCTATTTGCAGAGATGGAGTCTTCTTCTGGACTGTGGATGCCATCTTCTCGATGCTCTTGTATAAAAAGTAAGGGAGATTTAACTACCTGGTTCTAGTGAAATGCATCAATAGTCGGACATGGTAGGCATAAAATCGAGTAAATCTCCCTTCACAGGTAAAATACTTCATTATGACCTTCATTAGAGGAGCATAGCTGTCAAGAAGATAAGAGAAAGGAAAAATAGTAGTGCAACTATCTCTATGCTCAGGCTTGATGAAAGGCTTGTAGTCATCCAAGTCAAGATGGGTTTGCTTGAACCATTTCTCGCCATGATATGGAATTTTGGTGGCTTTGGACACTGACCTCGGGGAAAAATTGAAATCAAGGTCTGCTACCTGGAAATGCTTGCTTTGGAACCTCATGGCGCATAGGTGTGTCAAGGGCGAGAAACTTTTGACCTCCTGTACTTTCTGGCAGAAATCTAGACAACCTACCTCATGAAAGTTGAAGAGGATGGATGGATGAGCATTGACCTCCTCTGTAGAGATTGGCTCATATCTTTTATGTAAACCACTTCTGTTGTCTTGCCTGGGCGGCATTTTGGGCTAAATAAGATCTTGAAGAAACAAACTGCCTCACTGTTCTTTAACTGCCTTCTTTAAGGTGAACTCTGTTAATTCACTGTTTTGACAGTGAACAATGTCTTTGGATGACTGCACACTGTTCCTTCACAATATAAAACCCTTTCTCTTTCAAAAAGTGGCCTTTCCACCTTTAATGTATCTCAGCCAGCAGACCTCTTTACAAAAGACAATACAGTGAAAAGGAGACAAACTGTTAGGTGAAAATGTTGTTTAGAGTGTCAAAATCGCCTTGCTCTGTGATGTTTGGAGCTCAAAACCTGTTTTGTACCTTTGACCAATGGTGAAATTTCCAATCATTACAAACTTTCCCTTCCTAGTGTGCCAATCACTCAACAAACTCATATCTTATGCAATCAACCCTTAGTGTAAGCATCCAGTCAATGCCACAGTTTATGTGACAAGGTGACAGAGTTTTGAAAAATGCTTCAAAAAGTTCAACAAAACCTGTAAGAGTTTTTCCTTTTTCAAATAATCAATGCCCCTTATCAATGTAACACCTTTGTCTTTGTAGAAAAATTCTTTGCTCTATATGAATATCAACTTATCAAATAAGCTCTAAGAACAAAAGACAGTAATGTAGAATACACAGTGAAAAATTGTCTCTTTCTGTGGTTTATAGGAGTGACCTGCCCTTTGATGCCTTGAAGGTATAGGATCTCTTGTCCTTTGATTTGTAAAGGTGAAAATACACAGCTCCTAGTTCAACACATCTCTTTCCTTGTAAGCACTTTTATCAGTATGCTCACCACTCCAGCACAGCTTTTGAACAATGGATATTCTCACAGAAACAACACAGTTTATAGGTATGGTAACAAAGTTTCAAATAAGGCTGTAGGGTTTTATCCTCTCACACAAACAAAACTCCTTTTAGCATGTAAAACTTGTCTCTTTAGAAAAAGTCTTTATATCCTCTGAAATTAACTTGACAGTGAGCTTGGGATGAAAGGCATCTCAAAGTATACACAGGGCAAATGTCTTAATTTGCAAACACTGGTTTTCTTTACCTCACACTGTTCTTCATCGATGGTAGATACAGTAGCTCTCTAATGAAATAAAAACCTACAAGCCTTTAATGCCTCCTCTTTAGCCAATGTGAAAATAGCATTTTAGTTTTCACACCAACCTCTGAAACTGTGGCCTTTTTAAAACCCTTGCAACACTTAACAGTTTTTTTTTTTTTAAAAACCAAAGGGGCACGTGTAAATACCTTGTGACTCGATGAAAGGCTTTGTTCGGGAGTTAAACTTACTTAGAAGGTGTTGAGGCATGTTTGAGGCCGCACATATGCCGACGCATTTGGAAGAAAGAGTGCCGCACGAAATAGGTTGGCTGTCACCGTCGGCCGACAGTATCGGCACGCATGCGCGCCACGCGCATGTGCCGGGGAGGCGCCGCGTGCGGCCCCGCCCGTGCAATTTTGCTCGAGCGCGCCGCGCAAATTTACAATCACGAAAAATACTTTAAATCACTCGAAAATTCTTTTTTGATCTTCGCGGGAGCAAGGGGCTCGCTCAAAGTTTGAGAGATCTTCAAAATGGAATGCAACGACTTTGACCTTTGTTTAAAGTAGTGAAAACCAACGGTCCTTTTGATATTTGATCTTGAGAGGGTTCTTTTTCAAAAGTTGAAAAACGCTTGTTTTTTCTTTTTTTGAACTATATTTGAAACCTTATTTCTTTTGCAAATAAAACTAAATTTCTTTTGTTTCAAACCAAATCCCAAAGGCAAGAGTCACCTCTTTCTAAGCCTACTTTCTCTTCTCAAAATGACATAACCTTTTGGAGAAATATGTCTTTTGAAACTTTGAATGTTTCTCACTTAGAGGAAGAAATGTCTCTTTTTGTAGCAGTGGCATTTGGATTTTGCCTTTGATGATTTCCAGAACCTGAAACACAATGCCAAAGCTCTTTTTGTACTTGATGAGCTTGTATGCCTGTTTGCAAGAGACAAACTAGATCAAATACATTTTTGCTCTGGGTATTATGATATAATCTTGTCTGTAATGTAAATCTAATCAGGTGACAAAGGTATGGACTAGATGCAATTTGTCCTGTCTTTGAGTTTTTTCTCGATCGTGGATATGTCGAAAACAAAGAGATGATACACCGAGTTAGAAAGTGAAAAAAAGGGAGAGTCATTTCCTCTCGTTGTCTCGTGAAGGAGATCTTACCATGGGTTCTACTGGTATCGCTCTATCTCGGAATGCTAGAGGGGAAACTGGAATGTCACCATTTGCCTTGGTCAACTTATGATAAGTCATTTGAAAGATAATCTTCAGGAGTAGGGAGATTAGCGCTGAAAAACAACCGTCGCTATTTCTTCGCCGCGTATCTAAAGAGAAACCCCGTCTTTGTGGTGGAGAAGCCGCAACAAATTGGACTCACACCTGGGCGCTTGACTGATATTAATATGTCTTATATCTCAAAGCGAGAAGTACTTTTCCGCCTTCTTGCCTCATCAATATGATCCAGAAACCATGGACTGTACTTCACATTTCAACAGGAACAAAAGAACACACAGGGGTCTTTTCACTGAAGTATTTTCCTGCTCAAGACTGATTGAAGCTATTCATATTAACACCCCTGCAGAGATATTTGTTATGATAGCTTTGATTAAGGAGTCCCCTTTTGATGCGCCCTGATGATGACTGAAACTTCAAATGATTCTCTTTCTTAGGACATAAGACCAAAAACTCTGTTTTCTTTTGTCTTGCACATTTCAGATCTTAGCCCTGTTATGATCATCACTTACACTCAGAAACCTAGAGTCATTGTTTTACTGTCAAGTAAAAAGCAAACCTATGCTTATAGTAAGTTTTTCAATCCTTGAAGTCAATATTGGCCATCGCCCTATGCTTGTAGATGAAGGAGGCGCCTTAACCCTCTGCTTATAGATGAAGGAGGTTCTTGGCCAAGACAAATTACAAGTTTGTTTGATAGTGTTATCTTTTCTATTGTGTTTTCATGCTGAAAGGAGCTGCCAGGTTTTTATGAGAAACTCTCTGTCTTGCAGATATATCTCAGGCTCATGTTTACATTGAAAAGCAACTGTTCTTCTAAATGTAGATTCAAGAAATTTCTTCTGAGATGATGACATGTTTCCTGTCTTTGTAAAATCCATAAAACACTGTAAAACACCTAAAATCAGCTTGAGACTGTGGTTTATGCAGTGCTGAGACTTAGGGGTGTGTAAGTGGCGTGACTTAGAGCTGTGATCAATTTCATTTGTAGAGTGGGAGGTCTGTCATGATTGGTCTGTAGCAGATGGAGGTTTTTGGCCTTTTGATGGTTGCCAAGGGTAAAATGCCTTAAAGCGCCACTTCCTAACTTAGGGGAGGCTTTTGAAACAGACTTGGATTGTCCTTTTAGAACTGATGGGCAGACCAGTAGGGCTAAAGCTAGATAGGATAGTGATAATGAGGTTTAACCTTGACATGGGCAGATTGAAAAGTAGGAGGGCGAAAAAAGTTTTATGAGGTTTTTCTAGATGACAAATTGACATATGGAGATCAGCTTCTAGAAAACTCAGTTATGGATCTAGTCATTAACAAGTTAAAAATAATTGATGACTAACATCAGAGACCCATTTTTACATCGATTATTTCTGAGAGTGCATTTGTTGCAAAGTTCATTTCATTATGTTACATTCATTCACATTCCACGTTCTGAAAATTCGTTTGCAGATTCATTAGCTAATCAAGAAATTAATTGGCACATTAATCATTCAATACATTAAATATCAAAAACATCAATCATCATTGTACATATTAGATAATCACATTATATAAAATCGCTATATGTGTGTGTGTCAAAGTTGTGTTCAAAATAAAAAAATAAAAATTGGACAATCATGTCCTACAAAATTAGGGCTTATGCCCAATAATGTTCATTATCAAAAAAATATTACAATCATCTGATCAATAAAAATATATCCATGTGGGCCTTGCTTTGGGTAGGTGTTACAGAAGAACATTATAGTTGTCACCACACGACAGAAAAGCTGCACCCAATTGCGTGGTACTCCAACCACACGTCTTTGTATAGCCTCTGAGAGGTCCTCTATAGCAGCCATAGTGACTTGGTGAGTCAAGCTCTCCAATTTTATTTGTATAGCATGGAGTGTCCTCCTTGGGTCTTCTGTGGCATCCTAAGCTTCCCTTCTACAGTGCCTATGCCTTGGGAAGCCCTCAGTTCTCACTGGTCCAATATCTGTGACACGATCCATAAACTTGTAAGTCAAATTGTCCTAACAAAAATATTTTTCATTTTCATATAATTTGAAAATTAAAATAAATAAAAAAATCATATAATCATTGTGCGATCTTACCAATCGCCCCGCATGCTCCACCAGGTGGCAGGGGAAAATCTGGACCTCCCCTAAAATCCATGCCGGCATAGGGATAATCCTCTACTACAATGACTTGTTCTCCCCACCAAAGGAATAACTCATCATCCTAAGTAGTTCTGGGGACCTCACCACCCTCTAGCCTCTTCATCAGTTCTACCCATCTAGCTATTCGTGGATCACAAGGGTTGTTTATGGTAGATATAATCTTGGGGTGAAGCCGTGGAATCCTCTCGAAGAACAATGTGCATAGGATGGTCCCATAACCAAAATGCTTTGTCTTATTCTTCTGGATTGAGGTTAGATGTTTCTTCAAGTTTGTCAATAAGGTCGTGCACTAATCATATAGTGTGGTCAGGAAATCCACTGCCAAGCTCATGTTTCCTTGTGAAGCTTGGTGCAAGGATGTCAATCTTGCCACTCTCATAATGGTGAAAAGAATTATTTTCATGTGCAACCCTTGTGAATATTTGATTGGGATCTGTGTCCCGACCTTCTGAGTACCCTCAACACAGTAAACTCGAATATAATATTTGACATTTAGCCCTCCTATGGGCTTACCCTACAAATTTACTTGTTCCCCTCTCCAAGAGAGTCCAGTTATGAAATAAATGTCCTCAATTTCAATCCTTAGTGGAATTTGATCAATCATGAAACAGTCCTCATCTGGGTACCAATAACTTGCAAGCATTTCGAGAAATCTTGTGTTCGTTTTCATGTTTGGGATTTTAAATAACTTCAACAACCCACATCCTCGAAGTATATCCAAGGATAATTGGTCTTCCATGACCTCATTATCAATGGTGTTATGCTCCCTTTCCCTCCATCTAATGGTCATCCTACATCATTTCATTCAAAATCCATTTAGAATTTAATTTTAAAATTTATCTCCGCGCATACGAGAGTTCCTTCAGACACAGTCGTGTCTATACGCGAGTTCAGAGTTATGAACCCCTATATACACAGAGGGTTTCAGAAAAATAAAAATAAATAAATAAATAATAAATAATAATAATAATAATAATAATAAATTAATTAAAAAATCAAAAAATAATTAAAAAATAATTTAAAATAAAATAAAATTATATATATATATATATATAAATTAAAAAAATTTTAAAATTAAAAAAATAAAATAAAAACATAAATTCTCTGGTAAAATTCCTAAAAAATAGTGTGAATTGATAAATAAATTAATGACTAAGTTGATTAAGAGGCTTACCTAAAATATTTGGGCTGATTCAGTTAATATTTGCTTTGTTTCTAAGAAGGGTATGTTTTTCTCCAGAGCTCTTTCACAACTTCTTCAAAACACAAATGACCAAATGTGAGTCCAAAAGGCCTATTTATGCCCAAAATTCAAAAAAAAATCACAAATTTCTTTTGTGTTTATGTTTTGAACTTTTTCATGACTCTTTAACCTTTTAGCTTTTAAGTGTTGGGATAGGTTTTTTTCATGTCCATTTTGGTGATTTCGAGACGTTTCCATTTTTACTTCGGTTCCATGACCGCTGACCTTTCATGGCAGGTATTTTGTTCAGAGCTAGCATATAGGTTAGGGAATACACTTTTCATTGCACTTATGCATACTAGCCTCCATAATGAAATCTTGCCATAGGGTTGACCCAATTATGTTATGATTATTAAACCACTTTCACTCGTCGACTTATAAATCATGACATGATTGTAGACCCATCCTTTACATGGGCTTCTTAGTTAGATCCTTGCTAGCATATTTCACCCATGCTGCAAATTGAGTAGGCTCGGGAGTCATCTTTAGTCCCGCCATGACTTATGCGTTAAAGCTTCATTCTTTTTCTTCTTCGCTATGTTTTTCTGGCCTTATACCCTAGAGGCTCCCATTTTTTTGTCGAGTTGTTTTGTTGCATTGCATATTGACCATTTCTATATCATAGCCTTAAGCCTTCTTCACTTGGACTCGTGTATAAGCCATATTTTAACCCTGTCTTTCTGCATAGTCAACCATACAATCACTTATATTTTGCGACTCGACACCTTTGCCCATGGATGGAACATTCCTCTAAGTGTCACTTACCAGTTTCACCACCTTGCATTGAACATAGCATTGTTCCTATCCCAGGAACTAGTGCATTTGTTTATCGACACTCATTTTATCCATTGTACTATAGGAATTATTTTATTCTTTTTCAGGCTATCAATATGAAAAAGAAAAAAATATATATATATACCAAAAAAAGACCAGATCAAGACATTACTTCCACGTTTAGATGGCAATGAAAAAGTCGGGGCTTGTGTTGCCCCCTTTCACTACCTCAACAAAGCACAAAAAGCTAATTCTTTTCTCCATTTTTTGGGATGGGTTTAGTTTGACTTAGGAGAATCCATAACCTTGTTCTTGAGTCAGTACTCCCTCAGTTGGTTATCTCTTCCAATCATATGGAGGGTTTTTCGTGCCTCCTACGTGACAAACTTATACAAAGTTATCATATGCTGCCATAGTCAAAATTAGTCGTGCTTTTGTTCAAGGGAAGTAAACATGAGTCGGCCTTTATATGGTGTCTCTTAACTCATTTTTCAGTCATCCATCCCTGGGCTGTCAGAGTCTTGTTCTATCACATCAGCTATTTCGTCCTTTACTCGTGCTGGTTTGAGAAGGTCTTCATTGACTTCTTGTCAGTGGGATTGTCTCTTATGTATTCGACAAATTTCTCTGAGAGTGAACCTAGAGCTGCACCCTAGCCCTATTTACATCATTGATAGGTGACCTTGTGCTCAACATTTGATCAACACCATGGGTCTTTAACTGAGTGGTTTCCTTTGTGTTCGACTTCAGCTTTCATTATCACACCTGGGATTTGTGCAATGCCTTGGTTTCCATTTGACCCTATCAATGGATTCCTCGCCTATTTTCCAGCTTTCATTATTGCTTGGTTCAGAGGGTTGCATGCCTAAAATGTGCTTCGAGTTGGTTACTTCACTTTTCTTCGTCTGATTCCTTCCAAATTTTGGCCTGCGGGTTACACTCTCACTGGATTGATGTGAGATGCCTTAATTCCTTCCTTCCAACAGATATTTTTCCATCAACTCTGACTTATTGCTATGGAAATAAGGTCTACAGTCCTTTTGTCAGTACCTTAGATTTTGCAGTCATTAGTGGAAAATTCCTTCACTATCGACAGTGATAATACATCAATGTCTCCTGATTGGTATATTCTCTCAAGTGTTTGACTTAAACTCATTCATTCACACTTGTTAGATTGTACTGGGGTACCTTGACTCTCATCATCATGTAGAAATTAAATACGATAACATGTATATTACCGAACTCCCCTGATATAACAATTAAATCCATTATTAAATACATAATCCTTCTACTCAATTCTTTGCGGAAATTAAATCGCCAATTGCAAAACACATATGAAGCAAAATCAATCACACATAAACAAGATGTTTTACCGGTAAATATTAAAGCTAAAAACCCCAACTATCCTACATTATATATATATATCAATGGATCATGAAACAATCTCATATATCTCATACAAAGCTCAGGTCATAGAGCTCTTAGTACAATATACAATCGTCTCACACTGTCATGCAGAAATTTGCATATCTATGCATCAATTTGTTACCTCTTGATAGCCTATCTCCACTGCGCAATCCCTGCTGAAGAAGAACCCTGAAATAATTCGACCTTACCTTTCCTTGACTGCGCAATACTCATAGGCGTCTCCAATGTGTGTGTGGATGCATTGAATGCTCCACTATAGTCACAACAGATATTCCATCTCACCCTTTCACCTATCTCTCCACTGGGGCTCCACTGGATCTGACATGCAAGTAGTCAATTGTTGTATTTCTTTAGTTGCAAGTAAGACACTACTTGTGAATTTATTAAATAATTAATTCACTCATCTTTCACTAGTGTATGTTCAGTTACAACTAGCACAACTGAGTTTAACTCACTGAACTGAGTTAAACTAAATAACAACTCACATAAATACTCTTCCAACTCTGTTACAACTTGCCACAATCAGTTATAACTAAGTCCTCCATCCATGACTCACCAACCACCCTACGAATTACGTAATTCCTTCAGCCCACTAATGTGCCACATATGGTCACTGAAATAAAGTGCTCCAAGAGAATAAGTTACTATTTATTGTCTGATTATTATTAAGGGCTAATAATAATCGACATGCATTCTAATTTTAGATTTGTGATCTATAAATAGTCTTCACCCATCTTCTAAAAATAGAAACTCTCTTAAAGATAGAATTTTCTCAACCATCTAGAATCAGCATCCTACTAATTTTAGAATATGCTCACCATTTTAAAAATAGGCATACACCTAAAAATAGCCTATGTGGGCCCCACCTAGTTTAGGTGCTTATTTTTCACTAGGATCAAGGATGATGTTTCCGGATGCCTCTTTCACTATTTCTTGTTGCAATATTCAACACTCCCTCTCAACAAGAAAGGATCGTCTTTGCATGCGCCCTGCAACTCCATGAATCCGATGTGCAATACTTGCATGCAACACTTCCAAAATTGAATAGCCTCCAAACAACTGAATCAATATAACGCATATGTCATAAAATTATTCTGACCTCTGCTTAGCTATTGCACATGTCTTCAAGAACCACTGCATTGTTGAACTCTGCACCCATGCACTCTGCACTTGCTGTCAACTCTAATCTACGCACCAGTATCTGACACTGTCACTTTGATCTGACTGCATAAATCCAACTGATCATGCTACTGCTGCTATATGGGTGCCTCGTAGCCAGGTTCGATTCATGAGATCCACACCATCTCAATGAATCCTGCCAGAAATCTCTTCTTAGGATTACTCATGCATGTCACCCCACCTCTCACCTGGTGGTATAGCTGCATGCACTCCCTTTACCCATCTAGCACGAAATTTCTCTACATAATTGGTTGCTCCCACTCCATGATCCTCATCTTGTGGTTGCTCCACATCCCGAGGTTCACTCTTACCTGCATGAAAATACTGCTCCCTCTCAAGCTTCAATTGCATGGCTTTCTCGCACTTCCCAATAGTAGGAAGCTCCGTAGAAATCCCATCTACTTCAAGTCTGTATAGATTCTTCACTTGAATCCCAACCTTCTTGGCTTGCCCTGTTGCTTTGTGTCATAGGAAAAATTTTCCTTCACTAAAGACAACATCATAGCCTCTATCCTCTAACATTGCGACTGAGATTAAATTCTTCTTTAAACCTGGAACATGCACAACATATTTTAGATGAAATATTTTACCTGACGCCCTCTGAAAGGTAATGGTACCAATGTCGGTCGTACTGTATCGTCCATCGTCGCCCAATTCAACATGAATCTGAAGATCTTTCTCCTCCAAGTCACTGAACAATTTCTCATCTCCTGTAATGTGAAAGGAAGCACCACCCCGATCCCAATGCACTAGACACCATGCATGTGATCAATGAGCAGTAAAGCTCAAATTGCGAAGAAAAAGCCTCACCAGCTGCAGCTCCAGCAGCCATCTTGTTCTTCTTCTTATGTGGACAACTTGTGGCAATATGTCCAAACTCGTGACAGTGAAAACACTTCAATTTGGACATGTGCTCCTTACCATCTTCTCTGGCCTCAGATCTAGAATGTAATTTCTTCCCCTTATTCTTCTTCACCTTGGTAGCCAAAGCACAATCCTCTTCATCATCATGCTTTGATGAAGATCCATCCCTGGTATTCCGCCTTATCTCCTACTGCACTAGATCCGACCAAAGTCACTCCCAATCCAGCAGTTTTTCCCGTCCATTGATAGAGTCTTCATAACTGTGCCAACTCTTAGGAACTCCAAGGAGAGCCAAAATCACCAAATAATCATCAACAACACTGACTCCTACACTCCCAAGCTCATCCCTGCATTGGAAAAACTTTGTCAAGTATACCGGAATAGTTTCGTTCTTCTCCATCTTGATTTTTCTAAGTTTATCCTTCAGCTCCAATTTCCTATGGTCGTTATTGGTTTGGAAAAGATATGTCAAATCCTTCCACATAGCATATGGAGTGGCTTTTCCATGAATTCTTGACACAATATTGTCTTTCACACCTTCCAATAGAATCCTCCTCGCCCTTGCACTTTCTTTTGCCATGCGTCAAGTACTGCAGCATCCGCCGAAGTGGGCTTAGGAACATCTCTCTCGATGAATTCCTTCAAGCCATTATCTTCATGCACCGCCTCCATCCTGTCCTTCCAGGCTATGTAGTTCGAGCTACCCTCAAGTGCATACTCCAACCACAACCCATTGAAAGCCATTTCAATGTATACTCAACTGTCGCACCAAGAAATTCTTGCAGCAAATTTGAATTGTTCCACCACACAAAACTCAGCACTGCTTCAATATTGCAATCTCCAGTGATTAACACTTCTCCGATACTATGTATAAATTAAATACAATAACACGTATATTACCGGACTCCCCTGATCTAAAAATTAAATCCACTGTTAAATACAGAATCCTTCTACTCAAGTGTTTGAGGAAATTAAGTCGCCAATTGGAAAACACATATGAACCAAAATCAATCACACATAAACAAGATGTTTTACCAGGAAATCTTAAAGCTAAAAACCCCAACTATCATATAGTATGTATATCAATGGATCATGAAAAAATCTCATATATCTCATACAAAGCTCATCTCATAGAGCTCTCAGTAAAATATACAATCGTCTCACACTGTCATGCAGAAATTTGCATATCTATGCACCAATTTGCTACCTCCTGACAGCCTGCCTCCACTGCGCAATCCCTACTGAAGAAGAACCCTGAATGAATTCGACCTTACCTTGCCTTGACTGCTCAATACTCATAGGCATCTCCAATGTGTGTGTGGATGCATTGAATTCTCCACTATAGTCACAAAAGATAGTCCATCTTACCCTTTCACCTATCTCTCCACTGCGTCTCCACTCGATCTGACATGCAAGTAGTTAATTGTTGTATTTCTTTAGTTGCAAGTAAGACACTACTTGTGAATTAATTAAATAATTAATTCACTCATATTTCACTAGTGTATGTTTAGTTACAACTAGCACAACTGATTTTAACTCACTTAACTGAGTTAAACTAAATAACAACTCACATAAATACTCTTCCAACTCTGTTACAACTTACCACAATCAGTTATAACTAAGTCCTCCATGCATGAGTCAGCAACCACCCTAGGATTTACGTAATTCCTTCAGCCCACCGATGTGCCACATCTGTTCACTAAAATCAAGTGCTCCAAGGGAATAAGTTATTATTTATTGTCTGATTATTATTAAGGGCTAATAATAATCGACATGCATTCTATTTTTAGATTTTTGATCTATAAATAGACTTTTCCCATACATCTAAAAATAGAAACTCATCTAAAAATAGATTTTGCTCAACCATCTAGAATCAGCCTCCCGCTAATTTTAGATTTTGCTCAACATGTCTAAAAATAGACATACACCTAAAAATAGCCTGTGTGGGCCCCACCTAGTTTAGGTGCTTATTGATCGGGGATCAAGGATGATGTTTTCATATGCTCTTTTCTTGTTTATTTCTTTGCTTAAAATATTCAACATCATTATCATGAGTTCTCCTGTTTGTTAACAATATACTCAATTTGTTATCGGTAATCAAAATGATTTCTTACATGGTCAACTTCAGCCATTAATTCCATTGTGTGAAATTAAATTATATGTTGATTGGTGAATAGACTCTTGATTTGCATCAAGATGTTTTGCTCACTTTGACAACCTTCGCCTTTCTGCCATGATACCATCCTCCTTATATGTTACAAACCATCATAGAAAATTGTACATGTTAAAACTGAAAGCTATGACGTACCGTTTTTCCACCACTTATGATTTGGTACTTGGAGATTCAATTGTGACTTCAGTGATTAGATATATATTCAGCATCATTGATCAGTCTTTTATATGTGATACTTAGACATGATTTTGACTTGTACTTCCAGGAAGTGGTTAGATGATTCACTATGTACTTTACATTTCATCTATACTTGTATACATATTGGATCCACCCTATACCATATGCGGACATGCTACATATACTGAAGTATGGCATGCCTCACCGAGACATGAAAGTTTCTTTTCTTAATTCTTTCACCGAGCTTAGCAACAACTGCAGTCCTCTCAAATCCTCGCAAGATTCTTCTGAGTGGCATGAGAATATACTTTGCCATCATGTACCCCTTCTGACCTCATATATTAGGGGGTATTTATTACAAAGATCACGGTTACCACTATATACTTAATGGATTATGCATTGCTCCTAAGTGTACCTTTTTCCTACTTCTACTCGTGTCAATCTCTAAAAAAACATTATTGAATCATACGCGACTATGCCTAGACTTTTACGCGTGAAGACGGGACCACCATATCTAAGTCACAGACACAATTGAAAAATATTGAAAAATAATAAAACTCTCTATTACTTGGGCAGAGTTTTCAGGTTTTACCCTTGTATAACCTTCCACACAAATTTATATGCTGTGTACATTTCTAACCTGAAAACTGATTTTAGGAAGTATAAATACACCTCATTGGGAAGGCCTAAGGTAGGAGAGAGAATGTTATTAATACTATAGCCTGTTATATCCCAGATCAAGTCTGATTATCCCTGTGCCTCCTACACTTCCCAAGTTCAGGAAACCCTTGTTTCCTTGTGATGATCACTCTCCTTTTGTGACATCCTTTGTGCACCTCTTATGGAAGAAGATTATTGAGGCTTGGGTTGGACGGATCCGGAGGACGATTTTGCTTGGAGCCATGGCTAATTTCAGGTGATATCTCCACTTTATTTTTACATACATCAATAAAAGAAGCTATGTCCCGTTCCTGATGTCATGTCTTTATATGTTTCATATACATGTTGATGATATTGTAATCGTTATTTCATGAATATTTTATGAGTTTATATGATCTAACATACTGAAATTTAGGATATATATATGTTGTAAAACTAGTCTATGTGCTTTGTTTGAGTGAGTTGCGGGTTTTGATGCACGAAGAGTAGCAGAGGGTTTGCACCCTACGAGATCGACCTCAGACGTAGGACATACAGGTAAGGTCACCTATTCCTAGTTTTCTAGTTTATGCATTAAAACTTACAATTTGAATGCTTCTTGTGATTGTATGCCTTCCGCTCTGTTAGTTCCCTCAACCCATACCTTAAGGTATATTTTCCCGCAACACAGACCGCGTAGTAAAATTCACTATCCCAAATCCTAATGATAAACCTGGACACTGCTCAGAGTCTGAGTACCTTCCTATAGATTAAGTCTATCATCCACCGTCCCTCAAATGTGAGCCCAGGGGTGGAACATATGCTACCTGGGTAATCAACCATGCCATCCCTATGCCTGTACCCGTCAACTCATGCACCTACCAAGTGTCTCAACTGGAGAGTCTCCTCCCGTCTCCTGACATGAGAGATCTCGTCCAACTGCTTAGGGTGAGCATCCCTAATGCAACAAGGCTAAAATTTTTACAATTCTCAATGGATCTGTAGGTTATGGGCCCACATAATATTTTCCACTATGCAATCTAATTGCAATACTCAAATCATACATTACCCAGGATTTACTTTTTCACTGTGATGGAATATGTCCTGAAACCGCTGCTACAATAGTAGAATACCTCCTCATATCTTAAAAAATATCCACTTTACAAATGGAAAGATTATACACCCAGCTCCCTTCAGTCCAACTTATTTCATAAGACCCGAAACCATAGTCCCGCAAATGCTTTATCGCCCCTGTTTTATGAAGGAAAAACGCAATTCCATGCTTTCTAATCATCAGATCAAACCTCTTTATATGATCACTACACGTGACCGCTTCACTGAATTGAGGCTTCCCACAAATCCTTATGTACAATCCTTATCGTATATACTCCATCGCACTTACACTTCACAAATATAGATCGCAAATTCCAAATCGCATCGTGATTTCACAGATTAAAGGGTCATCGCAATAATGCATGATTGGGGTTCATTGTCGATCGCAAATTCAACTCCATCACAAACATTACATCGCATCACAAATCAACACACGAATCCTCATCGCAATTCCAAAGATCCTTTAGTCGATTCGATATGCGATACGCATGAAAAACCTGACACGTGGCTCCTCATCACAGTCTCAAGGTCCTTTAAAAATTTCGCATCTCGGAATGCAATATGGCTTTATGACCATCCATCTTCCACTGTAATATTGCAATGTGATCTTGACCATTCACCTTCCACTTCATTTTCACGATAGGATCTCAACAATCCATTCTCTAGCTTCACCCTTGCGATCTAATCTCCACCATTCATTCACCCTTCACACTTTTGTTCTGAAACCTCTAGAATTTTGGGAAAAACAGAGTTCTTCCTTTGGAAAATATACTTGTTTTTCCTCCCATCCACAGTAATTCCACTGCAATTACCTCCAAATGGATCCATACACCATTTCGATAAGGGAATCTTGGCTCTTATGCACCTGCACGCAAATTTCTAATCAAACTTCTAAACATCGGTTCCATAAAGGAAAACTTCAGAAATTTCATCAATATCGCTCAACACAAAGAAATCTTCTGACTACACATATTCACAATTTAATGCATTTTATACTTTGTCAATGACTCAATCAAAAATGAATTGTGAATTCACCCTTGAACAGGTAGAGACGAACCTTCCAAAATAGAATTGTTCACACAACACAGATATCAAAACCCCATCTCATCACTCTCACTGCACACTATGTTTTTTATTAATATAACATAGTATATTTACAAAGGCTAACATCTATACTCGTAAGACTATTAACTCCTGCCTCATAAGGCCCAAACTATTAACCCCGGGCCAACCCCCTTATGTTTCAAAATGCTTACCAATATATACAAAAAAATAATCATGAACCAATTTCAGTTCAGATCCAACAATCTCTCAATATTTCCTAAAGCTTCTCCCAATTCCATTCTTTACTCAACCAAAATCCTATATTAGACCTCTAGATCCCTAAAATCCTCACTCTTCCTAGGATTACTCACTCATCCCTAAGATCTCTACAACTCACAAGATATTATTCATTAATCAAATTACATTTAAATCTCTTTAGAATTGAAACTAAACTTAGGAAAATAAACAAAATAATTAAGGGAACCCACTCCCTTTAGTAAATGTGTGATAAAACTCCTAGGTCTTATAAACCTTGAAGAATGCTCCTGCATAAAACTCCCCATGTTGAAATAATTCATGGAGTCCTGTTCATGAATCTTCCAACTTCCTTTCTTGTAAACTTCATCAGACTTCATCTTCCATATGGTTGTCTGACCTTTTCCAATTGTAGGTGTATTTGTTGCATTCTCTCCTTCTCCTGGATGCCAAACCCTATATTGTGGATGTTCTTTTGCTCTGATATCATGAGCATATCCACTAAATAGTGTTTTTATATTGATATTAAACATAATCATCTCTTCAAGAAATATAAATTTGTGTACCTCTGTGTGTTTTTGTCTTGTCATCATCTCAAGAGAATTGAAATTCAAATTCATGTATTCTCCACCAGTTCCATTATCTTGTACTTGACTGTATATTTGGATTTCTGGCCCTATCACCAGCATCCTCTTTTGTTTCCAAACCATTTTCTTTATATTGTCCTTCATATCCTTCCATCTCTTTCCTCATTAACTCTGCTCTAAGTTTTCTTTGATTTGTCATCCCCTTGATGTGCATATGGCATGTCAAACTTGTCATATCCTCCTTCATATTGTCTTGTCTTGGAAAAGTCTTCTTTGTCTTCACTTTGTTCTGAATGTTGTCTCATTTCTGAATTGTGTTCTTTGTTCTTCTCTTTGGCCTTCCTTCCTTTCATATTTCTTTTCATTCTTCCCTTTTCTTCCCTACAAATCTTTAAGCCACTAAATTGTTTTATCCATTTCTCTTTCTTTTCAATCAAAATCTTCCAATTTCCAATTTTATAAGCTAAAGTTCTCTTTGTTTCTTTACAAGAAAAAAAATCACCATATACAATAGATTTTCCATTCCACTGTAAAGTCCCTTTTACAACAGTAAAAATTACTGTTAACACCATGAATATCACATTCCATTGAACCCCTTTGTTTCTCATTGCAAATGCATAGTTCATGAAAGCATCCTTGCCTTCATCCTCTGAGATTGCCTGTCTCTTTTCAATTTTTTGATTACATTCACCTTTACTCCATTTGCAATTTGTACAAATAACATTGTCTTCAATTTTTTGTTGTGCATTAGCCTCTGCCAACCTATTCTTAAGTTCCTGACTGTCCTCTTTTCCTTTCTTCTTCATAGCCTTTACAGGACTAACTGTACCTCCTTGGACCGAATTCTCCTTATAAATTTTTTTTCTACCATCTTCTACAGTGCAATCTTTAGTAAGATCCCTTTCCATTAATTCTCCATTATGTCCTTTCAAGACAATTTCTTGCCCATCAAATATCAATACAAGTTCATATTTTTTGAATAAAATTTGAAGAGATAATCCCATTCCCTCAAGTGTTTGCACTTTACATATACTCTTATTTGATCATGTCATAAGGCTATCTTCATACTTCTTTTCTACTTCTTCTTTTGCAATCTGCAATTTCCTTTTGTCTTCAAACTATCTGCCATTGTTTCGCCAAGTCTTACTAGATTCATCATCTTCAGCTTCCATAGTGGTCTTCAATAGTTGTCCATATTCAATGTCTTTGAACACATGTTCAATTAAGAACTGTTCTATTACAACCATTTCTTCTAAAAACTTCATTTCTTCATCAATCTGCACAAACACATATTCTAAAGGTTGTTCGTCACCTGCAAACATACACAAAATATTAGTTTCAAAAATACAAAGCTCATCTTCCTTTGATGTCTCAATCATCACATCTCTCAACTATTCCGAACTTGTCCAATAGTTTAGAAAATCATCAATAATTCCTTCCTCGACAAGGTAAACTTCTTGCTCAGGTCTACAATAGCCATCTTTCACCTTTAATTCAACAGCTCTGAGTTTTTCTCTTAATCTGATGTACATTCTCCTCTTTATCTATTTCTGCAACAACTTCCATTTTATCTTCTTTATTTTCATAGTCCAACCATACCTTTGGCCCCTTTAATAGTCCTCAAGCAGTATTATTATTGCATCAATACTTGCTTTCAATTCAGCAATGTCTTTGTCAAGTACTTCTTGACTCATCTTCTTTTCCTTGCCATTTTCCTTGGCATCTTTCTTTCTTTTGTTGTGGCATCTCTCATGACCCCTAATAGTCATCTTAGCTTCTTTATGTGGACTCCCTATGCCCACTGTGAGCTTACAATAATCCTCTCTCATTTCTTTGTAAAACATCTTTACTTGTCACCTACACCAAGTCATCATCTTGGTATATTTCTTTGGGTTTCTACAACAAAACCTCTTTTGAGCACTCCTGCTCCTCAGATTCCAATGTTGTCAGGAGTTTGTAACCAATGCTCACCTGTCCCTCGCTCTGTTTTGAGAATTCTGTTATTCTCTTCTTTTCTAAAGCAATTTCCTTTGCTGAATTTACCACTAACACAACTTCTATTCCCTTTACACAGTCTGTTGTTGTGTGTTGCCTTCTATCATTCTCTTCACTATGAAAATAATTCAAATTAGACCAAATATCAAAATATAACTCATACTGAGAGATATTCCAATGATATTATCTCCTTAAGCTTTCATTGGCTTGGACAATAAACATGTTGCTTTACTTATCACTTTCTGAAATTCAGTTCCTCTTCCAACTAATTTTCTTTTCCTTCTAAGAACATCCATGTTCTATTCATTTCCTTACAACATCTCTTGCTGCAATTTATTCACTTTCTCCCTTGTCCTTTGTCACATCTACCTGGCTGCAATTTCTTGTTACTACTTATATTCACATATATCATTAAATTTTTTTAAACTTACAAGATCCTTCTCCGATCTTGTCTTCCTCAAACCTCTTTCCGCATTCTGTCTTGAATGAAATGGCTGAAGTCTTCATTGCCTGCAACATTTCAGGATTCTTCTCTGCATAAAATATTTTGTGTTCTGATCTCCCAATGACCAATTCCTTTCAGACCACAAACCTCTGTATTTGGATCTATTACCAATGTAAATTCTACACATACTTAGAATAAAATTCAATCTTTAAATAAAAAACCCCAAAGAGCACTAGTCTCGCTCCGATACCAAATATAATGCAGCAAGGCTGCAACTTTTGCAATTCTCGGTGGATCTGTGGGTTATGGGCCCACATAATAGTTTCCACTACGCACTCTGATTGCAATACTCAAATCATACATTACCCAGGATTTAATTTTTCACTATGATGGGATCTGTCCTGAAACTGTTGCTGCAATAGTAGAATACCTCCTCAGATCTTTAAAAAAAACCACTTTATAAATGGAAAGATTATACACCCAGCTCCATTCAATCCAACTTATTTCATAAGACCCAAAACCAGAGTCCCACAAATGCTTTATCACCCCGTTTTATGAAGGAAAAACCCAATTCCATGCTTTCTAATCATCGGATCAGACCTCTTTATATGACCACTACACGTGACCGCTTCACGGAACTGAGGCTTCCCACAAATCCTTATCTACAATCCTCATCATATATACTTCATCACACTTACACTTCGCAAATATGGATTGCAAATTCCAAATCGTATCGCGATTTTGTAGATTAAAGGCTCATCGCAATATTGCATGATTGGGGTTCATCGCCGATCGCAGGATCGCAGATTCAGCTACATCGCAAATCAACACATGACTCCTCATCGCAATTCCAAAGATCCTTTAGTCGATTTGATATGCGATATGCATGAAAACCCGACACGTGGCTCCTCATCGCAGTCTCAAGGTCCTTTAACAATTTCGCATCTCTAAATGCAATATGGATTTCTGACTGTCCATCTTCCATTGTAATCTTGCGATGTGATATTGACCATTCACCTTCCACTTCATTTACGCGATAGGATCTTAACCATCCATCGCTCTCGCTTCAGATCTGCGATATAATCTCAACCGTCCTTTCTCCAACTTCACCCTTGGGATCTAATCTCCACCATTCATTCATCCTTCACACTTTTGTTCTGAAACCTCTGGAACTTCGGGGAAAAACACAGTTCTGCCTTCGGAAAATATATTTGTTTTTCCTCCCGTCCATAGTAATGCCACTACAATTACCACCAAACGGATCCATCTTCCATTTCAATAAGGGAATCTCGATTCTTATGCACTTGCACGTGGATTTCTAATCAAACTTCTAAACATTGGTTCCATAAAGGAAAACTTCAGAAATTTCATCAATATCACTCAACACAGAGAAATATTTTGACCATGCAGATTCACAATTTAATGCATTTTATACTCTATCAATGACTCAATAAGAAATGAGTTGCGAATTCACCCTTGAACAAGTAGATATGAACCTTCCAAAAAAGAATTGTTCACACAACACAGATATCAAAACCCCATCTCATCACTCTCACTACACACTATGTTTTTTTATTAATATAACAGAGTATATTTACAAAGGCTAACAGCTATACTCATAAGACTATTAACTCCTGCCTCATAAGGCCCAAACTATTAACCTCGGGCCAACCCCCTTATGTTTCAAAATGCTTACCAATATATACAAAAAAATAATCATGAACCAATTTCAGTTCAGATCCAACAATCTCTCAATATTTCCTAAAGCTTCTCCCAATTCCATTCTTTACTCAACAAAAATCTTATATTAGACCTCTAGATCCCTAAAATCCTCACTCTTCCTAGGATTACTCACTCATCTCTAAGATCTCTACAACTCACGAGATATTCTTCATTAATCAAATTACATTTAAATCTCTTTAGAATTCAAACTAAACTTAGGAAAATAAACAAAATAATTAAGGGAACCCACTCCTTTTAGTAAATGTGTGATAAAACTCCTAGGTCTTATAAACCTTGAAGAATCCTCCTGCATCACTTCCATGCCTCGTTTCCTGAATGCTCAAGAGAAATCCTCTGATGACACTCTCTCTACCTTAGATCTACTGATAACGCCCTCGTAGCTCTGTCTCCACTAGACATGGTGTCTCCATATGCTCAACAAGATCCTCATCGATCCTAGGTGAGCGGCATCCCTTGGTAAACCTAATTCCATTTTCCATAAGCCCCCTTGGAGGCAACGCTCCAAGGGTTCGTTGTGCTGCATCATGTGTCACTGCATACCACCAAGTGTCTTTGCACTTCACGACATGCTATTGTATGTTGAAACACATCCATGTACACCACCAGATACCCCCGGCTACGACTATACCATCCTGTATCATCATGCATCCCTCATGTATCACTACACCTTTCACTCCCCACATGTACCCAATTTGATGTGACGAACTCCTACTCCACAACATATTCTGACCTACTACAACACACCCCCGTGCATCTCCATGCTCCTCTGCAGGCCACTACTCCTCGCAGCATAGCCCTGCACAACCCTAGATGTTATGGCCTAACATTGGGTTTTTATGCATCGGTCTGAATCCCTCTACTTAACACTAGACCCTATGACATAAATATGTGTAGTCTTGTGTATCAATGCCCACTTTCATACCACCCTGTAATGTATAGTATGTTGCATGGGCCAAAATATCCACCACTCTGCTAGTAAACCCCCCATGATGTGGGCTACATCTCCCCATCTGCTTTGAAGGACTGGAGCGGCCAGACTCCTCACATGCCAAAAAAATGACACCACTGTGCCTATCCTCCATAGCTCAAGTATCTCATATACCAATGAGAGAGCACCGCCTCTATGTAATGACCTGTCTGGTGGCCTGCCAATATCACCTCCTCCCACCAGCTCCTTCTAGGGACTGTTAATCATCTTGTGACCCCATGAACAAATAACATGCCAATACAACCCATGGAATTTTCTCACAAACTGCATGGACGCTAGTTCTAACTGGAACCTCCCTAAGGAATGTATGTGCTCAGTCATTAGATCGGCTACCTCATCAATGCCATAGTCATCTCACATGTCTAATATTAGATAGGATGCCCCACCTGGATCCCAATTCCAACCTAGAACTCTAGTTCCCTCGGTGTCTGAAAGCCCCCACTTTGCTTTACTCTAAACTACTATCATCTCCATGAGTCCATCCCACTCTACTGGGTACCGACTCAGAATCTCTTGCCATCCAAATTCGAGAGAGGAATCGAATGAAAGATTCCCCGCACATATAACAAGCCCTCCATCCTATGAGTGTTTCATCCTGCACAGCTCATGTCGCCTCATCTCACCATCCTGGCCAATACCCAAAATCTATTGAGGTCACTCTACCTCTCCCTCTCCAATGTGCAAAGACAACCTACTAGTGTTACCAGCCCCATATATGTACGTCTTGAGAGGGCTGCTATGATGCACTAATGTGCACTCTAGTTGGACCATTAGGGAATCTAATCGTTCCCCAACATGAGTCAGCTTAGTTGCTGACTCAGCACAAACTGCTCTCATGACCTCCAACCCCTCGTTCTGTTGCAGAATAGCCTCTCGCACTGTCATGGCCTTCTCCTTCAATGCTATAATATCTTCCTGGAACTAATGAAAATGTTGTGGGCGACCATCATCTAACACCATTGTCTCCCTTGGCACCTCATCAATGGATGTCCCTATGGGTGTATGTTCCACTCTCTCCTATACGATGTCAATCATAGCAGTCAAGGGACTCTCCGACAAGGGTGACTCATGCGTCACACTAGGTGTATCTATGAGCTCCCCACAATCCTATGTGCCTTGATCCTCTAAGTGCGAGGTAGCCATATTCATGGCTACCCCCTCTGTTATTTGGTTAAGCTAGAAAAAGGTAGCCAACTTTTCCACTAGATCTCAAGTCGTGCACTAGGTGGATTCATCATATGTGGGAAAAAGTATTATCCCAATGGTACATTCCAACTCTGAGTTCTACATGCTAGACCCCCCACTGTTCCTACCTTTCCCATCCCACATGAGCTGGTAGTAATCTCTGAAGGACAAAGATGCTCTGAAGTTTTCCCCCATGGACCGCCATTCTCAGAAATAATCTGCTATGGGTATATGATCATTCCGCCTACCTTTCTCATTTGGTACTGAAGGTAAAAATGTAGGAATCGTGGTCTGGATTAGCCTATTGAAGGTTGGCGAGCGAGTGGCTAGTAAAGGGTGGTCACATTGTTGTGAGACCCCTGAATTCTCCCCAAATAGGAACTCATGATCTATGCTCGTATCCCTATTATGTTTCTTGAGTCCTTCCAACATTCCCATCTATCCTTTGGCTAAATCATTTATTCCCATATATCCTTTGGCTAAATCATTTAGGGCCTTTAATATGCTACCAAATGTCGCTTCCCTTTTGCTCCTTGATTCCCCCATATTTGCCACCTCTACTACCTTTGGTGGGTAATGTTATGCCTATATTTTGGTGTCATATACTACATGCTCCACAGGTTAAGCCAAGTCTATGAGATTTGATACCACTGGAATATCCCCGAATGGGAAAATGACTATAATTTAAGAAACAATAGATTAAAACTATAACAAATAAATTACACCATCAATACATGAGAAATTGAAGCCAAAATATGAACTGAGACATTTCATTAATGTCAAGAATTAAGTACAAAAGAGGTGTTGGAATAGGTGCACCTGGGCCTACTCAAGGTAGGCTGGAATACTTCTCAACCCAAGTTGAAATGTTGTTGTTGGCTCACTTCAAACTGCTGGTTTGGCCGCTTCCACTGCTCATAAAATTTTGGGCTTTAACCCCGAACTCTACTCACAAAACCCGTGAAGGAATTGGCCAAATGTTGACCCCGGAATTTTGGCCCTATTTTCCCCTCGCTCCACTAACTGCTGGCTGAGTTAGGATATATTTTTCATACCTCAAACCTGCCCAGAAAATTCTACCGAATTAATCTTGGCTTCTCCTCAATAAACCCAGAAAGGGTTCATCCTAGTTTTGACCTCAGAAATTGGCCCTCTTGGACTTGGCTCACACAATTGCTGAAAAATTCGACTCCTGGCTAGAATTGATGGTAGATGCCTCCAAAATGCTACCAAATCCCTGGTAGGAGGTGGCTAGCCTCCCCTCCAAATCCTCTAGTTGAACTCCTCTTGTCTCCCACACTCCCGACACTTCCTCTAAACTGCACTACGCAATCACTGCGCAATATATGTTGCCTCTACTCAGTCCTGAAGGGACTACGCACTCCTTTTGTTGCTACTATATCAACTCCTCACCAAAATTTTGGAACTACTCTCCTAAGCAGGCACTCGAAGTCCCCCGAGATAGAGGTTGATATCTCCACTTGAAGATCTCATGTGCTAAACATCACAGTAGACTTTGCGCCTAGCACAAGCATGCAATGTCAAGATGAAAATCAAAATAGAAGATGAATGAATGAGAAAATGAGATACCTTCACTTCGTTTTATCAATTAAGCTCCCAATGTTCCCTTGGGCCCACCATGGACTACGCAGTCCCCTCATCCAGCCACTCACTGTGTTGCCCCCATAGAACCTCTCCCATGCTGCCACCTAGGGAGTTGCCTCCAAATCAAATGATGGCGACATGGACCCCACTAAGGCTGAAATTTTTCCTTGTGAACTATAGGATTAGGTTGTAGTTTTTCCCTTAATTATTAATTATGGGTCCCGACCCACCTTATTTCTGCTTGACATTATAAACATCAAAAATTATCAAAAATTAATATTCCAATTAGCAGAATTGATTACTGTGGATATTACATCTTTTCCAGCATTAAGGAGGATGGTTACAAGTCTTCCAGAGCTCCAGGCATAACATGAGGGTGTTTTCAAGGGTTGTGCACTTGGAAAGAATTTTAAGGGATATTTTCCAAGTAGTAATTTTAGGTCCAGAGGATCTTGGATCTGGTACATTTAAATGTATGCAGACCGATGACAATATCATTTTTGGGTGCCTTATTGTATTATGTGACATTCACTAATTATTTCTCTAGAAAGACATGTATCTACTTCATAAAAACTAAGGATTAATTCTTCAGAAGGTTCCAAGAGTTCAAGGCTCAAGTATAGAACTTGACACGGAAGAATATCAAGGTTTTGAGGTCCGATAATGGATGAGAGTATATTTTCGAGGACTTTAGTGATTTCTGCAAGGAGGCAGGGATAAAGAGTGATTTGATGGCTCCTTACAACCCTCAACAGAATGGGGTTCAGGAAAGGAGGAACATTTCCATTATGGAGGTTTTCAAAGTGATGATTCATGATCAGGATTTACCCATGTTCTTATGGGTAGAGGAATCCAACATGACAATTTATGTTTAGAGAAAAATTCCTCATTGGAATTTGGAGGACAAGACTCCTGAGGAGGCACTCATAGGAGTGAATCCAAAGGTTAGTCATTTCAGGATATTTTGTTGTCCATTAAACATCCATGTGCTCAAGGAGAAGAGGAAGACAATTAATTTTGTGGGATACAATGAGATTTCAAAGGCCTACAACATCTACATTACAGGAAAATATTAGATTGAGGTTAGATGGGATGTTACTTGTGACAAGGAGGTAGCATTTAGGAGTTTTAGAGAGTCTCATATGGATATTGATACCGAGGAGAAGGATTCTCTAAAGGAAGCGGGTACAGATACTTCTAGTCCTAGTATTCATCCTTTAGACTACCAGGAGGAGTCACTAGAGCCAACAGAGCCAGTGGACCCGCCTAGAAATGTTACAAGGAATAGGAAGAGTTCAGCGTGGATTCATAACACTTGAAGAATGCATAGAGGCATGTAGCTCCCAATGCTAATTTCAAGGAGAGTAGACAGCCACAAATTTTTTTAAGTTATATGGCATTGATGAGCCACATCATTGATTTTGAACCTTCTAGTTATGAGGAGGCAGCGGGCTAGTAGGTTTGGAATGATGTCATGATGGAGGAGTATCAACCATCATGAAGAATGATATGTCAAATATAGTTTTGAGACCAAAGAGGAAGTCGATAGTGACTTCCAAGTGGATATATAATATTAATCATGTAACATATAGAAGCATCGAGAAGTACAAAGTGACGTTTGTAGCAAGAGGGTTCTCCCAGAAATAGGGAGAGGACTACGAGGAGACTTTTGCTCAAGTCTCTAGGTACTCTTCCATTAGGGATATTATTTATCTTGCTTCATTTATGGGTTGGAGGTTACATCAGATGGATGTAAATACTATCTTCCTCAATGGTGTGATTGAGGAGGAAGTGTACGTAGAGAAACCATGGGGCTTTGTGATACATGGGAAGGAGTCCCATGTTTTCATGTTCAAGAATACTTTGTATGAACTCAAGTAGGCACCCAGGGCATGATATTCCATGATTGATGGATACTTGATGAGTTTTGGTTTCACCGAGAGTGATGTGGATCCTAACCTTTACTATAAGGTTGTTGACGGTGATCATTTAACATTGGTGTTGTATTTTGATGATCTATTCCTTACTGGGGAAAAGAGGCTCATTCTTAGGTGCAAGAGGTATATGCATTCAGAGTTCGAGATGAAGGATCTTGGATTGATGCATTATTTCTTGGGATTGGAAGGTGGAAAATACTAGGTGAGATCTTACTTGGACAAGGGAAGTATACAGTTTAGATCTAGAGGATTCAACATGATGGACTGTAAGTCCGTGAGTACAATTATGGTGAAAAATCTAAATAAGTTGGGTGATTCAACTTCAAATTCAAATTTGGTGGAGCCCACTATGTATAGGAAGTTGATTGAATCCCTTATGTACTTGGTTAACACCAAGCCAAATATTTGCTTTGCAGTGAGCATCTTGAGCCAGTTTATGGTTGATTCAAGGCATGTACATTGGGTTGCAGTGAAGCATGTGTTAAGATACCTATTTTTTATAGTTCGATAAGTTCTTAGATATGTCTTAGGTGGTGAAGTGAAGATGCAGGGATATGTTGATTTTGATTGGTTTGGGAGCGCTATAGAAAAAAATATCACCTTAGTGTGTTGCTTCTATTTGGGATCAACTATGATATCCTGGTTTATTAGGAAGCAAACTTTTGTCACACTCAATATAATATAAGTGGAGTATATCCCAACCAGTACCGCAAGTCAACAAGCAGTGTGGCTTTAGAAGCTACTTGGAGGGTTATTTGATTAGGTTCTAGAGACGACCTTGATATATTGTGATAATAAAAGTTGTGTTATTATTTCAGAGAATCCAGTATTTCATGACAGTTCAAAGCAGATAAGGGAGTAATGAAGCTCCAATACATAGCCAAACATAAGTAGGTTGTGAACATTCTCACCAACCCTCTATCTAGAGGGAATTTCGTATACTTCAGAGGTAACCTTGGCGTGATGTGGAATGTCTCCCTTGTTGAGAGAGAGTGTTCATGTTTTTGCAGCATCGGACAAACATTATCCCATGGGGTTATGTTGATTTAACTAGAGGAGAATGATACATTCAACCCATGGATCCACGTTGATTTGGCTAGGGGAGAATGGCTCAGGGGCATTCCTTCTCCCATGAGGCCACATAGATTTGGCTAGGGGATATTGGCCCACAATGCTCACATTGCTTTCTCTAGGATGGAGTGATGTATTTTTTATAGAGTAGTTTTGATTTGTTTATCTAATGGTTTTTCTTACCCATTAGTAGATTAAACAATTCTAGTCTAATTTTGAGTTGTATTGTAGGCTCCATAAGTGAAGGGGTTTCTTGTGAAGAGGAGCCACCTATTACGTCTCCACTCAACATTAGAGCACTATATAAATAGACAAGCATGTGAGGAGAAAATTCATCAACATAGCAAGCTCATTCAATATTTTCGAATGGAAGATAAATTTAGCCAAGGAGAAATATGTTCATCTTCGTATTTTCTTCATCATTCTATCTCTCTCTTGGAGACCGCACGTGTGACCAAGTTTGACCAAGAACTTGACCAACCACACATGTGAGAGAATTTGACTGCAGGTTTAACCACAATTCATACAATAGCACGTACAAGTTGACTACAGGGCCACATGTGAAAGTTAACCGTAAATTTTGGTTGAGTTTGACTGCGGTAAGGTTGATCGTAGGTTGTATGTGTGAGGGTTTGACAGTAGGAAGTTGAATTTTTTATTGGTTTAACTAAAATTTGTTTGACTAGGTTTGACTGGTATTTTGACTTTTAATGTTGGCACAAATTCCTAGACAAACTTATGATTTGTAAATCTCTATGAAAAATTAATTTCTCCTCAAGAAAATATTGTTGGGTTTTCTCCCATGATTGGGTTTCCTAGGGTAAAAAAATTATTTACCGTGCATGGTTGTCTTTCTATGATATTTATTATTTCCACTACATTTACAATTGAGAATTCAAGTGTGCAATTATTCAATTATATGAGTGACATGAGAAATATTTTTTTTAAATCATTAGGAAGTAATTATCAGTTCAGAAAGTTGTATTCTACTACACATGCTATAGATTTTCAACAACATGAAAATTTCTAAAGAAGAAAAAATAAAATAAAGTAAATTATATATATATATATATATATATATATATATATATTGGGAATGCTAAAATGAAATTTTCAAAATAAGAACAAATAAAATAAAATTATATATAAGAATAATTTTCTAAAGTCATCTTCATTTATTGTTAAGAATAATGTTTTCATATAATTATTACTTCAACGACTTGAATATCTCTTCCGTCTACATGTTTTGGCTTTCCACTTAGTTAATAGTAATTATGTCGAAAGGTGTTTTCTCTATGGATTTGCTTGGGAAAACATTGTTCAGCCTATCCAATATGCTCGCTCTATTTTCTTCGTGATCGTCTATCAAAATTCAACGTGTGGTTTTCGTTCTCGCCTATAAAAATTCAACGCAAGTTCATTACCTTTCTCTGGCACAGTCTTGTTTGCAAACAATCATCATGACCCCATTAAGCTCAGTCATAAGCAATGTTGGTCAGAATCAATGCTGGAATTACATGACTTTCACAGGATGATGGGAAATTACATTTGAAAGCCACCTTCACAGATACCATGAATATTAACATCGTTAAAGAGGCTACATGCAAATTCTTTGCTAGCCTCTCCATATTTATGGTGAAGTTCCTAGTAAGATGAATAAATGCCTTTGATCAACCACATCTTAAACATTTGATTGTGAAAGGAAACTATGATTTTATGCCAAGTGATCTGATTTTCAATTTATCAAATGAAATTTACTAGCTGACGATAACGATATTTTTCCAACCGATTACATGTCTTTGGATTTCAGCAGCACTAGCCAGTAATTACACTGAAAATCACAAATCTAGCTCAATTTATTCAAAAGGGTTTATTAAACAATGATACCAATTGGAAGAGTTTCGCTAGTTACTTTGGATTTGAGTTCATAGAACAACAGAAATGGTATTGGCATAACCATTATGGAACGAGAAGAAGAAGAAGAATATGATTTTGTTCATTAGACTGAAGGCTTAGTTTCAAATCAGAAACACTACCACCATGGTTACCAGAATAGAATATAATGAGGAAAATGGCTCTGTGAAAACTCTTTGTAAGCAAGGTAGATTGAAAGAGGCAATGTGGGTTTTGACAGCTATGTGTTGCCCTCTGGGTTTCTCAACTTATGGTCCTCTATTGCAAGAATGCATTAGAAATAATTTGGTGATAGAAGGAAAATTGATCCATACCCACATCATTCAGACTGGATTCCAATGCGAAGATGTCATTTTAAGAAATATTCTTGCTACCATGTATGTGAAATGTGGGATTGTAGAGGATGCACGCAAAGTGTTTGAGAAAATGGTTGGACGAGACATGGTTTCGGGTACTGTGATGATTGAAGCGTATGTCTGGCATGGTTTCACCGATGAAGCCTTGGATTGTTTTTACAAAATGCGACGAACAGGAATCCAACCCAATCAATTCACCTTTTCCAACGTGCTCCCTAGATATGTAGACTTGATGGCGCTAAAGGATGTTCATGAGAATATAATTAGAGGTGGATTTGAGTTGGAAATCTTTGTAGACATGTATGAAAAATGTGGTAGTATAGAGGATGTCTGTGATGTTTTTGAAAAATTACCTCAACGATATGTGGTTGCATGGAATGCCATGGTTGTTGGATATGTTCAAAATGGATGTATTTATGAGACCAAGGAATTGTTTGAGAAAATTCCCAAAAGCGATGTCACCTCATGGACGGTGATGATTGTAGGATATGCATAGAATGGGCAGGCTGAGGAGGCACTAAAAATTTTCCTAGAAATGTATGTGACAGGTGTGGAACTAGATTTTGGACAATAGCTATTGTGATTGCTAATTGTGCAAATAATTTTGTTATGGAATAGGGTAGACAAGTCCATGAAGTAATGATTAGAAGTGGCTTTGATGTGAATGTCTTTGTGGGTAGTTCCCTTATAGACATGTATGCAAAATGTGGAAGCAAAGAGAACACAGGTGAGGCCTTTGACAAAATGTCTCAAAGGACAGTGGTCTCATGGAATGTAATGATTTTAGAATATGTTATGCATGGCCGTGGGAAGGAGGCCCTTGAACTTTTTGAAAAAATGCAACTTTTTGGAACAAATCCAGATAATGTCACTTTTGTCAGTATTTTGTCTATGTACTACCACACAGGCCTAGTGGAGAAGGGGCAACATTATTTTGATGATATACTCAATGTTATCACCTTATGCCAACAATGGAGAACTATGGTTGCATGGTTGACCTTCTTGGGTGTGTGGGCTATCTAGATGAGGCTGATGACTCTGATAAACAAAATTCCATTTCAATCTTATGCTATTGTGTTGGGTTGTTTGCTTGGTGCCTATATAATTCATGGGGATGTAGTGCTAGGAGAACATGTTGCAAAGTGCATTTTTGCATTAGATACAAAATGTTATGCACCTTATGTGTTATTGTCAAATATCTTTGTTGAAGCTGGTAGATGGAGTGACATTGAGAAGGTGAGGAAAATGATGAAAGAAAAAAAAAATTATGAAAACTCCTGGATACAATTGGATTGAGGTCAATAAACAAGTGTATACTTTTGAAGTTGAAGAAATATCACACCCCTATATACAAAAAATCTATGCATAGTTGGACAGATTTTCTAGGTCGATGAAACCAGCAAAGTTTATAACCCATACAAAATATGTACTCAATGACTTGAAGAAGGAGAAAAAGGAACAAATTATTTGCTACCATAGTGAGAAGCTATCAATTGCATTTGGGCTTATCGATACATCCCCCGGGACAACTATCCGAATTATCAAGAACCTTGAAGTATTTGGTGATTGCGACTCTGCTACCAAGTTCATATCCAAAATGTTGTACGTGAAATTGTAGTGAGAGATGCTAACTGTTTCTACCACTGCAAGGATGGGTAATGTTCATGCAGAGATTATTGGTGATACCATGTAGGGTGAACCTCAGATATATAATTCTGCAACAAAACCTCTCGATGTGTTTTAAGATTTTCAATGTGTGTATTTAAGCTAATATTAGGAATTTCATTGTACAAATTTAAACCCAATGGCTAGGAGTCGTTAAACTTGGATTTATTGACAGGGCATTAATCTCCTACAAAAACTTGGGGAATTGATTGCATGCCATCTCAAAGCATTATACAATTTTTTATATTGAAAACAGGAGGTTTTTCAATGCCAGATTGCTAGTGTTTACTTATACCATATCGGCATCTTCCCAACTCTTTCATTGAACATATATGGGTTCTATAGCATGGGGAATTTGTTGGGAATCAATTATTTCTAGGAGAATTAATATTTCCACATTTTTTCATTAATTCTTACTTATGCTCCAATTCTTGCCTTGAAAATCATTACTATAAGGAAGTACCCCTACTTATGAGGTCTTTCGAAGTCTCAGTGGAATAAAGCTTATGCACATTGATTAAATCCCACTTTTCAAGTCCCATTGGTGTGAAGTACCTAAACCGTGAAGAGAATACTAGATTCTACCTTTCAAGACCTCAATGGCAGGAATGTGAGAAATCCAGGAATGCAATGCTCTACCCAACCAGCAGATGGGGCCTTTCAAAGGTTGGGATGAAGTACACCTTGAGGCAAGAATGCGAGAAATCCATCAGATGACATTGCCTACAAATAATTATTATATTTTTTTTTTGGTTGACAAGGAGCCAATAAAATGTTCATAGATAAAGCCAATGGGTGCTTAATACACGACAAACAAGGAAAGACAATATCTTCTGGAATTTAAGATAATAAGACACCGGTTTCTATTAACTGTTTGGTGCAATTTCATTACATTATCAACCTTAGATAATCATTATTGTTTATGGGATACTTTGTGATTAGTATAGATTTCATATTTGTTGTCTTATAACATTGATAAAGAACATTATAACGGGTTATCCATGCAAAACATTTTTTCCTAGGGTCATTTTTAGCATAGACATATTATCTTCCTGAGCTTACAAGCCCATGCCAATGGTTTAATCAATGAAGGCAATTGAATGCCCCCACCTCTACCTAGAAGGTGTGAATTTCTATAAAAAAAAAATCTACAATCTAATTGTTAGATGTATGTTTCTTTTATAACTACCCATTTATCACAAAATTATATTTACGTTGAAAGTTGTTTTCTCTATGGAGTTGGTTGGGCAAAAATTGTTCATCCCAACCAATCTCCTCACTCTATTTTCTTTGTTCTCACCTATCAAAATTCAACGTGTGGTTGTCGTTCTCACCTATCAAAATTCAACACATGGTCAGTCCCTTCCTCCGTTATAGCCTCGTTTCCAAACAATGATCATGACACCATTAATCTTAGCCCCATATTTGTCTATTACTTTGAACCGGTGAAAAACAGTTATTGTGTTATAATTGCGCCAGCGGCTCCCCCTGTGCCTCCCATTACATAGATTACACCTAAATATTTGTACTCACCAATTTCAAAAAAGTGAATGTCAATTACAAATAAAACATTTCACAAAAAAAAATTAGTGCAGACAGCATGAGATTCAAACACAAACCTTCTTGATACAAAAGTGATGACACTGTATGCTATACCACAGGCTCCTTGAAAAAATACAGAAAGGTGATTCTAGGAGTAGAAATAAACACAACGATGAATATTGCAATCGCATTGTCGAGATCAATGTCTTGGAAGCATCTCTCTTTCTGCAGCAATCTTCGGGGAGTGAATTCTCATCTCAACGTTGTTGCTCCTGCTCCTGTTGCAGCAAGAAGAGGTGTGAGAAGATTATAAGAGAGCCTTTCCTTCAAGTCTCGTATTTATGCGGATGACTGTGAAAGTAATTGCATCATCATGAGCGGAGGGAAATTTGGATTTTATTATGCGAAATAGTGTTTGGAGAAAAGGCAGATGTTCCTCCGCAGCTACCACTTCACCACCAAGGTTGAGGAGCTGAGTATGAGTAATAGCAGTAGTACGCAATTTCAGAAGGGAAAGTCGTGTTGCTTCATAATCATAACGAATTTATGGGCAGTAATCACTTGCAATACTCCAGAAGAGTGGGAAAAACACCACTCAAACCGCCCTGTTCTCCCTTTGTATGCATTTATCATCATGTGAACGCGTCATCATTCAGGTGATGCAGGCAGTAGTATTTTCTATGAGAAGGTATCCGGGGGACTTTTTTTTTTGAAATATTAAAATTTGGTGATATTTAGTTCTTTTTAGCCAATATCAAATACCAAGCTATTTTTTTTTAATCTAATCACAAGAGTTTAAATAGGTTTTTGATGGTGAAAATAAATTCAGTAATATTTTTTGTGAGAAAGTGTCTTGGAAAGTTTTTTCTTTCAAAGATTGAAAGTTTGGGAGACGGAATTATGTTTAGGTATCCATAGTTGTAACATAAACCCATAACTCATGAGTGTCACTGGTATAATCATGGAAATACCTGTCATGGCAAGATGAGGATGGATCTTTGTTGCATGCAGAAGATTCTTCACTCTTATTGATTTGATGCCTCTCATTTCGTTCCCAAGCAGTTTCTTTCAAAGATCAAAATTTTGGGAGAAGGAATTATGTTTAGGTATCTGTTGGGTTGTTTAACATGGAAACAAACACAAGTATTTATTATCAATCCGGGCTAGTAGGACTTAGAAGCATCCCCAAAGTATATGGGTTTCAGTTATGATCAAGTTAGTAGATGATTTATCAATCATTAAGGAAATGCATATTACAAATATAAATCTAACTATAAAAATTTCTAAATTCAAGTATGCAATAAACAGCAGAAGAATATCCTAATTTAAGAGATTTGTTTGTCCTTTTCTAACAAGATTACTTCATGAATTAGAAATCAAAAACTACAAATTGAGAAATATATTAAGATGCATGAAACAATAATGGAAGAGGTCCTGGTTGTCCTTCATCATAGATTCATTCATCAATAATGCTATTGTTAGAAAACAGGAATTCAGAAAAAAGAAAAAAAAAAAGAAAAAAGAAGATGAATTCTAGGTTTAGGGTAAATGATAATTAGATTCATCAGCATAAATTTAATCAAAAAGTTAAGCATAAAACAAACTAATTCAGAAACTGCAACTACAAATAACTAGGAAGTGCACTTAGCTCAATGTGGAGGCCCTCCACCCTTTCCTCACACATTGAAAGTGCTTTCAGCTACTTAAAACTTTATTCAATCAATCAGCATATAACAGCAACAAATGAAATAGAACATATCTTCAATTAACTCTCCAAATTCTCAGAAATAATAATGTTAAGTCATACAATTTCTACACATCAATGCCTTCAAATTTTGAGGCTTAAATTGATAAAATATCAAAAAAATTCATCTAAAATGTCTCCTATAGCCATGGCTATCCTTATCTTATCCAATCAGGTTGAATTCATCCATCAAATCCATCAAAAGCTAGAAAATCCCATAAAATAAGAAAATTGATCTAGTTCCTAGGGATCCTCCATAAAAACAGGTGTCGTTTGACCACCTTTGACCAGGCCTATTAAAGCTCGGTTTTACTAAACCAATAGGTGTACACTTAATCTTAGTTCCCAATATTTCTAGAAATATATCCAGCTCGAGCCTAAGTTTCCTGCAAATATGCAAACCATCAGGTCATTACGGGAATTTCTGATGCAGTCCAAAAATGCACTTAAAATTCAATTTTTATAAAAACTTCTAAGAATTGAAAAACTTAATTTAAATACTTGTATATGCATTTATTAGTCAAAATAAGGTGAATATGATGGTTTATAGATGGATAGTATGGAAAATAAGATTTATTTCATAAATAAAAAGAGATCAAAAACGAGGGCCAACATCTCCCCCAAGCTGATGTTCAAGCATGTCTTCATGCTTGCTTTTCCTTTTGGACCTCCTGAGTTCCGATGTTGATCCTATTCCTGGTCCTAAAGCTTCCTAATGTGCTACAAGTAAATAGAATCTATACCTTTGCATTGTTCTTCCTTGTAGATTGAGGCTTTGAACTTCTGTTTCTCATATTTGACCTTCCAAGAATTTTCCTCCTTAAGCCACCTGAATGCTTGTATATAAAGAAGATTGTTTTTAGCTTTCAATTTTCCCATTTCTTCACTTATCTTCTCATTTTATTTAATCAATTTTTTGTTATTTGTCTTACATGTTTCATTTTCTCTTTTCAGGTGTCTTTCCATTATCTTGCTTACCTCCAGTTTATTAGTTAACTCTCTAATCCTACGAAGGTTTTGGTCCTCCTCCTTGGTATTTTTGGCAATTGAAGTAGCCTCAACCTCATCATTTTTAAAATAAGAATCTCTTTCTACAGGATTTTCATAAAAAATTTGCTGCAACCTCTCAAGGATTTCATTGGCTTGTTTGGTTAAAGGAGATGTCTTTGTGATTTGCACTTCTGGTTCTTTTTCTTTGCTGCTTCTATTTGTTGAATTCATCTTTTTTTGTCTCCTATAAATGTTCAAGAATGATGCTTCCCTCTCTACCATGAATTTTTCTTGTTGTTTCTTTGATCTGGTTCTTGGATAGAGAGGTGAATTCACTATATTTCTATTTTCCTACATTGGTTTAAGTTTTTCTTTTGTGCCTTGCTCTACAAACTTATTTTGAATCAGGAAATCTTTCTTCATACCCTTAGTTTTCAGCTGGTAATCAATAATGATTTTTATGAGTCCCTGATGATGAATTTTGGCTTCCTTGTGTTTGGTTTCAGATTTCACACTTTCAATCATCCTCGTCAAGTTTCTATAAAATAATTATGGCATGTTAATTCTTATATCTCCCTTGATATGTTGTAGAAACCTAATGTGGTATAGTTGTACTACGCTATGTCTGCTATCACAAGTGAAGAACTTTTGGATTATCAAAACTAATTCAGCCCAAGGTTCATTGAACCATTCCCTAGGAATCCCCTTTGTCCTGTCAAAGGAACCCTTTCTGTTCTTATCTAGGAAGAAGGTCCAACCCTTGTTCTTAAAATGAAATCCTTTCTGGTAAAGTTCACCTGATAATGGAAACTCTAGGGCTTTAGAAATATATTCTGGAGTTAAAGGAATGCGTAAACTACCCACCATAGTTTGATCTTGTTTGCAATTCTTTATAAACTCCCTTGTGATATCTTCATTGTGCCCTTTGAATTTCTGAAGGAAGCCTATCAAGCCCGATTGATAAAGTTTCTCAACTGTGTCTCTATTCCAATGTTCAATATGAAAATATTTAGGCTCTGTTCTTGATGTCATACTGTCTGAAAACCATTTGATGTACCCCTCTACTGTCATTAACTTCATTTTTTAAAACAAAAATTCAAGTACTCGATCTCATCATAGTAGTGAGGCTTACCTCTGTTTTCTACCTTTTCCAAGCAATTGAAACCAATCCTCTGTTTTCTTTGGAAGAAGTGAGCTTATTGCTTCAATAGACACAATATTTTATATAGAGAAGTTTATAAAAACATCAAAAAAATCATGTTTCCATTATTCTACTCTCTTTATTTGATCCTCTGTCTTTTAAAAAATAGAAATCCTCTACCTCTATTTGTAGATTTTTTTTTCTTGTTTGACTGTGTAAAAAAATGAAAAAAAAAAAAAATTATACAACAGTGTCTTCTACTCCTTCAATTCCATACAAAATATTTTTTCTAAGGAAAAGAATTATATATCTAATCTAAGCTCAATGTTTATGCAAGATAATTTGGAAAAATGGTTCACTAATTCATCAAAAATCTCATAAAATGAGTTCACTGTATTCTTGAAAATTCACCAAAATCTACTCTCTGTTATGAAAAAATACAAAAACATGTTGATTGTGCTTTTTATTCCAAACATTCACCATAAATCCTGGTTCGAATGCTCTTACTGAGTGTGCAAATGAAATGAATTTACTACGCAACCCATTTAAAACAAATTCACTATGTATTTCAAACCAAAATCTCCACTCTCTGTTCGCATTCAAATTGAAATAAAAGCCAGTGCATGAAGATATTTTCCAAGTTTACCTGTTCTGCAATGATCCTCATGATTTTTTTCTTTTAGTTTGACTGGAGTCCCTGTGTTTCAAGTAGCGCCAACTTATCAAAATCTCACCCAATATCTTCATCATTTACTCATTCAATCAACAAAGGATTTCATGTTGACTGGTGGCAGGGCATTTATGAGTGGTGGCAGTGACATAACGTAAGGCAATGACAAGTTTTAAAAATTGTGGTAGAAGAACTCCATTTATAACTCACAGTTTTTTCAACAACCCCGATATTTACTCATACGAACAATCATTATTTTAAACAAGAAAATATGAGTTTTCTTCTTACCTCGTTCTTCATGGGATTTTTGCCTGCTGGCAGCGTGCTTGCTTGACAAATCTGTCGGATATGTTGGCTTGAAATCTCAGTCAATTCTCCTTATCCCTTTTTTCTTCTCATTGATATATCTCCTACTCTCTTTTTT
The DNA here is from genome assembly GCA_034641835.2 of Pinus albicaulis. Classification (NCBI taxonomy): domain Eukaryota; kingdom Viridiplantae; phylum Streptophyta; class Pinopsida; order Pinales; family Pinaceae; genus Pinus; species Pinus albicaulis. The sequence goes on from CM076575.1 coordinate 1,413,985,371, forward strand.
GTGTTAAATTTTCTCTATTCTCCTCACATATCTCCCTTGTCTTCTCTTATTCATTCATTTCTCACATATTTTCAAAACGGATGCGTGTTTGGATTACACAGCACTCCTTCTCTCACTGAGCCTGCGAAAGGAAATGATGGTGGAAAACACACAGTGTCTCAGTATATTGAGGTCTTATAAATGGAGGAGGTTCTTCTCTCAATAGTTTACACAGTGTTTGTAATATTCCATTTTGAATTTGTTTTGACCATTCATCAACCGCTTGATTGGTGCATCCGTGGCTTACCTTTCCTGACTGATTTGGCATGCTGACTCCACGGTGTACATCTCTTCCTTGGCTTCACTTATTACACAGTGCTTTTTCACGTTTCGTTCTCATGGCTTGTGTTGATCACTATGTTCGCATTCCATTCTCCATTGCAACGCATCATGCCTCATCAAATATGCTCTATCATATTTCCTTTCATCATTGTATATGCATCACTATTTTATCAAATATGTGCCATCATATTTACGTTCCACCACTGTATATGTATCACTGCCTCATCATATTCTCGTCCATCCATATATGCATCATTGCCATACATTGTTTGTCATAACATCATTTTAATACTTTAGGTTAGTTTTTTGCATATGCATTTCCTTGTTTGCATTATGATTGCACTTTCGCTCCATTACCTTAGATCATAATCATATTTTATGATTGTGCTTTTGCTTCTTTGTTTTTTTTTTTTTTTTTAATTTAAATAGTGCGCTATCATATTATTTAGACTTAGGTTTTATCTTTTATTTAATTTTAAAAATGACCAATGGAATGGTCATATTTTAAAATCAAATATTTACAATGAAACTAACCTCTTGTTTGTTTATTGTAGGTCCAATAAAGGTTTGATATTAAGCCTTTTGTTTATGATTCTTTTGTTTAGAAAAGTAGGGTTACTATGATATGGTATGGTATGGATAGGAAATAGATTATTGAATTTTTATTGAATGATTAGGATAGTGGTGTGGATATGGATAAAATAGGGCTAATAACATGGGTGATGAGATGTAGGTGATGAAAATGTAGGTGATAAAGATGCATAATCAGTACTAATTTAGCTTCTAACAATTCTAGAATATTTTCACAAAAAATTGAAATTTTAAGAGCAATTTTTACTTACTATATTCCCTCAAACCATTTGATGTTCATGATGGTCGACATTGTGTTTTTTATAACGATGGCTCTTCCAGACTATCTAGAGACTTATTTCTGCTTTGCATCTGATTTGATTTGGAATGATTTTGTTCAATTCCTTTCTATAGGTTAGATTTTGACATTGCAGGTCCCTTCTGTCATGATCTTCAATATTGATGTAGCTCAGGTCCCTTCTAACATTTTGTATTTCAGATCCCTTCTGGCGTAATTTGTAATAATGTTTGAAAATTTCTTCTGTCGTAATGATACATGTCCCTTCTGGATAATTTTTTTTCAATAATAATTCAGGTCCCTTCTGTATATGTTGCATGATGTACCAGGTCCCTTTGTACTTGTAATTCATATTCCTTCTTCAATTCAGCTGCTCAAACTATTTACATAGTTTTATTACACTTCTTCCCCCAAGCTGATGTTAAGACTTGTCCTCAAGTCTGACAGTCTCTTTGGGTAAAATTGCAAAAATCATACTGAAGTAAAATGAAAACAAAAAGATAATTCATACTGGCCAAACAAGTTGGTTTTCTGATATGAATTCGAGTTTGTATTGTGCTAGTTTCCTGGATTTTCACAACCAAACTCTTTTATTTTTTTTATTTTTTATTTTTTTATTATACTTTTTTTTTGTTATTATTTTTATTCTTCTAGAATTATGGGAGACATATTGCTATGTTGCCCCATTAGTTCCAGATCAGTATCTGTGGAAATTTTTCTCATAAACTCCTCTTTATTTATAGTTTTATTGTAAACTTTAAGCCTATGTCCATTAACGACAAATGAAATAGATGCTTCGTCAATTGTTTTCATTTTGACATCTCCATTGTCAACGATTTCTTCAATCTCATGTGGCCCAAGCCAATGAGTCGTAAACTTTTCTTTGAAATATTTAAACTTGGAGTCGAACAAGAGTGCCCAATCTCCCTTCTAAAACACTTTATTCTTTATGAATCGATCATGCAATTTGATTCTTTGTTCTTGCACAAGAGATGTGTGCTCTACTTCTTGTTGTCGTACCTCATCCAATTTATTTAATTCCATAATTATTTGTTGTTTTGCCTCAGATAATTCCATCCTCAATTCTGATACTAGCTTGAATGTATCAATTTGAAATTCTATGTGTAATATGACTTCTTTTCCATGCACCAACTGATATGGATTGAACCCAGTTGTGTTTTTCCATGTTATCCTATATGCCCATAGTGCATCTCTCAATTTATCTAACCAGTCCTTTCTTTTCATTTGTACAGTCTTTTTCATGATGTTATCTAGGACTTTGTTTGTTGATTCCACTTGTTTGTTTTCCTGAGGATGATATGGAGTTTATTTTCTGTGTTTGACCTTGTATTTCTCTGTAAGATCTCAAACAAGTTTTGATGTGAACTATGTACCTTGGTCAGTTACTATCTGTCTCGGAATTCCATACCTTACAAATATCTCTTCAAAAAAAAAAGACACACCAGTATCTTTTGTTGCTCGTGCTACTGCCTTTGCCTCCACCTATTTAGTTACATAATCTGTACATACCAGGATGTACTTATTTCCATTGGATGGAGGGTTGATTGGTCCCATGAAATATAAAGCCCACTGTTCAAATGGTTCAATCAGTACTTTTGGCTCTAATGGCATTTCATATGATCCACTAGTCTACCAATTCTTTGGTAGTTATCACATCTCTTCACATAGGCCTTGGAGTCTTTGAAGATGGCCGGCCAGTAGTAGCCAAGTTTCAGCCCTTTGTATGATGTCCGCTTGTCTGCAAAATGAGCACCACATGGCTCGTCATGACATGATTTCAAAATATCAATAATCTCATCTTCTCTAACACATTTTCTAATCATTAGATCAGCACCAGTATAAAATAGATCTCCATTGACCCAACTATACCTAGCACTTTCTTTAATTATTCTTCTTTTCTGTTTATTTGTGTAATGAGATAGTAGGATGAAAAATGATAATTAGTTGGATATATCTGCAAACCATGGAGTTTTGACATTTATAGCAAATAGATTTTCATCTGGAAAATTATCTGATACTAGATTTGGATCACCGAGTGAATGAAGTCTTGATAGAAAGTCAGCAACTTGATTATCCTTACCTGGTCGATCTTGCACAGTAATATTAAATTCTTGCATTAATAATAGCCATCTAGTTATTCTGCCATTTGTGATTGATTTTTTCATTAAATACTTTATGGTTGAATGATCCGTATGGATGTAAACTTGATAACATGTTATATAATGTCTAAATTTATTAACTGCATGTACTATAGCTAACATTTATTTTTCTGTAACGATGTGGCTCAATTATGTCAGTGTTAATTTTTTTCTTATGAAATATATGGCATAATTAAACTAATTCTCTTTCTGTCCAAGTGATGCTCCGATAGCAGTGTCAGATGCATCAGTTGAAATATGAAATGGAAAAGATCAATTAGGTCCCTGAAGAATGGGTGCAATTGACAATTTTTCTTTTAATTTTTCAAATTTATTTTGACAATTATTTGTCCATTAGAATTCCACATCTTTCACAATTAAATTGAATAATGGAAAAGATATTTTACTAAAATTTTCAATAAATCTCCTATAGTAGCTTGCATAACCCAAGAAACTTCTAAATTCTTTTTGTGTTGTGGGTGGTATTAAATTCACAATGACTTGAATTTTTGTTGGATCCACCTTGATTCCTGAAGAAGAAATATCGTCTCCCAACACTATTCCCTCAGTTAACATCATAAAACATTTTTCATTATTGAGTAATAGATTTGTCTCTATGCATATTTTCAACACTTTTTCGAGATTTTGTAAACAATCATCAAATGTTCTGCCATACACAGTGAAGTCATCCATGTAAACTTCTACACACTCATGGATCAAATCAGGAAAGATTGCAAGGACTTCTCTCTAAAAGGTAGCAGGTGCATTACATAAACCAAAGGGTAATACATTGTATGCATATGTTCCCCATGGGAATGAGAATTTTCTCTTATCTTGATCTTGCAATGCTATCTTTATCTGATTGTACCCGCTAAATCCATCAAGAAATGAAAAGAATTTCTTTCCAACTAATGAATATAACACTTGATCAATAAATGGTAAAGGAAAATGATCTTGTAATGTAGCTTTATTGAGTTCTCTGTAATCTACACAAATTCTCCATTTCCCATTTTCTTAGGTACTACAACTAAGGGTGAAACCCATTGACTATCTGAAATAGGATAAATAAATCTGACTTGTAACAGTTTCTATAATTCTTCTTTCACTATTTCCTTCATCATAGGGTTCATCCTTCTTTGTGGTTGCCTTATAGGTTTAATTTGATCATCAGTGTAAATGTTATGGATACATGTTTTTGGATGAATCCCCAGCATGTCTGTGTACTCCCAGGCAAAATCTTTTGAATATTTTTGTAACAGTGTTCTTAGATTTTCCTCTTGTGATGATTTTAATTTATTACCAATATTCAAATGTCTCCCAGGACTGATCTCAATGGTTTTTCTCTTTGAATTGGTAATTGAATTAATAGGAAAAATACTTTCGAATGTATTTTCCATAATTTTGTAGTGCAATTTTCCTGAAAACATTCATTTAAAAGGTAACTAACAACTTCGTATTGAGTTATTCTAAGATGTTATGAAATATTTGGTTCTGAGATTAAAAGATCTAATAAGTCCTAATTTTCTTCCTCCTCCCTAAAATTATAAACTTGATTAAGACTAAGAACATATTGAAGCTCTTGTTGTTCCTCTCCATCAAGCCATGATAATAAAGAAGGATATTGAGCGAGAGGATACAATGTAACATGTTTTCTTTCATCTCAATGTGCGATAATCATACTTCCTGACCTGCATCCAACGTAAGTATTTGCATTGGCTAACCATGGTCTGCATAAAATTAAGGGATGCCCTCCCAAATTTGTTTTTGGCTGCAAAATCAAGAAGTCTACAAGATACTCCCATTAATCCAGTGAGACAATGATATCTTCCAATATACCTTCTGGTACAACTTTAGATCTATCTGCAAGTTCTAAGACTGTAGTAGTAGGTCTAATGTTGTTCAGATTCAAATGTTTCATAGTCTCTATAGTCATAACATTTATAGTTGCTCCCAAATCTATTAAAGTATTAGGCACTGAAAATTTGTTAATCTAAATGGTAACCATAGGAATCCCTGGATCAGAATATTTTCAATGGTTGTGTTTGTAGACATGAGACTAGCTAAACTTCCAATTACCTAGATTGTAGGTGGATATTTCTTTCTTATGCCATATTTCTTAATGCATAATTCCTTTATTGTTTTTGCATATATCGAATATCTTTAATTGCCTGCAACAAAGGAATTTTCACATATGTGTTCTTCAATTCATCCAGAATATTAAATTCGGGTAGAGATATTGGGATATTATGTTGTATTAATCTCTATAGATATGGTGGAGTCTGAGTCATAATAGATTTACCTTTCTGAATTTGTTGTTCTGGTTGAGATTGTTCACTTTGTTCTCCTTGTTCAGTTTGTTCTTCAATTATCAGAGGAGAATATTTCTCTAACACCTTCCCAGACCTTAGGTGGACATACTGTATGGGAAGAATTGAATAAGTAGGATAATATGTTGCCTCTTCCACATGGTATGTTGGTCTATCCCCCTTGTTACTTGGATTAGCTACTGGATGAGCTGGCAATTGTGTTGTTTTAGGAGGTGGTTGGTTAGTAGGAAGCTGAAGCTGCTGAGGTTGAGTTATCATTTGTTGATTTTGGGGTGGAAATGGCATTGGTTGATCTTGCTGTAATTGTTGATATTAACGAAATGATTGTGGAGGGTATGGTTGTTGATATTGATATTGTTGAGGATACATGTGCTGAGGTGGTTGGGTTCCATAACCATATCCCCTCCAACCTTGTGCAGGTTGATTATGATATTGTTGTGGAGGCCAAGCCTGCCATGGCATTGGTGTATTCCATGAATTTTGAGGATATTGAAAATTCAGGGGGTTTTGTTGAGGGAACTGTTAAGGCATCCTTGGTTTCCAAGGTCTCCTTGGTGCCATATAGTATAGATAATCTACTCCTTTCACTTCTTCTCCTTGAAACTATTTTAATTTGGGATAGTTTTCTGTTGCATGATTTTATGTGCAAAGTCCACACACTTGATTACCTTGCAAAGGAAATTCCCTGAGTGGTTGTTTTTTCCTACACTTTGGACAGAAAATTGCTAAGATTTCATGTTGTTCTTCTTTCTTTTTCTTAGCTTTTAAGACATCTACTTATGCTCCCAAAGTACTCAAGAGATCTGTTTTGAAATTTTCTAGTAAAATTCCTATCCCTACTCTTGTTATTGCACTTTCTGCAGATTTGGAAGCTCTTGATGAAATATCTCTCTTTCCACTCTTTTCTCTTCCCCTAGAGTATTTTTGACAAAGTTCAGCAATTTCTTCAAATGGTAAATTGGAGATATCTCCTTTTCCCATTACATTAAGGATGTCTAAATATTCATCTCTGATACCCTTAAGAAAGATTGTATGGATGGTGTCATGACTTAGAGAATGATGTTTGGATTTCTGTAAATTGTAAAGAAATCTTTCCAAATATTCTTCAAAACTTTCGTCTTCTTGTTTTGTCATTCTAAAATTTCTTCTTTTGAGTCTCTAGCCCTGCAATAAGCTTAATAATTTTTAAGAAAAATTTCTTCATTTCATCCAAGAATAAATTGTATGTTCTCCTAAACCCATAAACCATTTCAAGGTTGTTTCTTTCAGAGTAGCAAGCCCAAAGTCAAAGCTTGTGTGTGTCATCCGTATATCCATAAGTTCTACACAAGATATCAAACTTGAACATGAATGCATCAGGATCTTATGTTGACATTCCATAGAAATTAGGCAATACAGAAGGTGGAATGATTTTCATTTTGATTTCTTCTCCTAATATTTCTCTTGCATCTAAGATTGGAAAGCCAAAAGTAGTTTCCTGATCATTGTTATTTTCTTTCTCATTTCTTGTGTTATTCTATTTTGATTTTATCTTATTGCTTCTTCTTCTATCCTTCTAAGTGCTTCTTCTCTTCTGTCTTCCTCTGCCTTTCTGTCTTCTTCTGTTTTTCTTTCCTCCTCTTGTTTCCTTCTCCATTCCCTTTGTTTTCTTTCATATTCAAGCCTTTGTTCAAGAGTCATGTTTAGCCTATTTGATCCTTCTCCTTCTTCAACCATTTCTTGTTCAGAGATATGTAGTGTTTCAATATGAGGTTGATTTTGTATTTCTTCCACTACTTTGATTTGTTCAAGAACAGGTTTCTCTAGTGTTCAACAATTAGTTTTCTTGTATCTTTTTGTTTCCCTAAGGAAGGAGGTTCTTTAGGTGATTGTTTTCTTTTTACCTCCAAGGCTAACAAGATTTGTATTTCAACTAAAGTTAATATTTGTCCTTATCTCTGTTTTTCCTTTAACTCTTCTATAGTAGGTCTTCCAGCAACTAGTGTTGGATGAATGAGTTGTTGGGGGGTTTTGTTTACAAATATACCCTTCTGATCTCTATCTCTAGGCGTAATAAAACATAACTTAAAAGAAAAACTATGTTTTTTTTTTTTTTGGTGATGATTTTATATATATTTTTTATCTTTTTATCTTCCTAATTGACCGTTTTTAAATATGCTTCCCCAGCAATGCCGCAAAAATGTTGGGTTCTTTAACAGGTAAATAAACACAAGTATTATCAATTCGAACTAGCAGGACTTAAAAGCATTCCCAAAGTATATGGTTTTCAATTATGATCAAGTTAGAAGATGATTTATCAATGATTAAGGAAATGAATATTACAAATATAAATATAACTTAAATAATTTCTAAATTCAAGTATGCAATCAGCAGCAGAAGAATCTCCTAACTTACGAGATTTGTTTGTCCTTCTCTAACAATATTACTTTATGAATTAGAAATCAAAAACTACTAATTGAGAAATAGATTAAGATGCATGAAACAATAATTGAAGAGGCTCTTAAATGAAGAGGTCCCGGTTGTCCTTCATCATAGATTCATTCATCAATAATGTTATTTTTAGAAAACGGGAATTCAGATAAACATTAAAAAGCATGAAAACATGAATTCTAGCTTATGATCTTAATCAGATAGAAAGAATGTTTAACTCGAACATTTGATTGCCCTTTCATATGCATAATAAGAATGATAATTAGATTCATTGGCACTCATAAAACATCAGCATAAATCTAATCAAAAAGTTAAGCATACAACAAACTAATTCAGAAACTGCAACTACAAATAACTAGGTAGTGCACTTAGCTCGGTGTGGGGGCCCTCCACCCTTGCCTCGCACACTGAAAGTGCTTTCAGCTACTTAAAACTTTAGTCAATCAATTAGAATATAACAGCAGCAAATGGAATAGAAGATCTTCAATTAACTCTGAAAAGTCTCAGAAATAATAATGTTAAGTCATACAATTTCTACATATCAATGCCTTCAAAGTTTGAGGTTTAAATAGATAAAATATCCAACAAATTCATATAAAATGTCTCATATAGCCATGTATATCCTTATCTTATCTAATCAGGTCAAATTCATCTATCAGATCCATCAAAATCTGGAAAATCCCATAAAATAAGAAAATTGACCAAGTTCCTAGGGATCCTCCATAAAAACAGGTCTTGTTTGGCCGCCTTTGACCGGGCCTATTAAAGCTCGGTTTGACTGAACCAAAGGGTGTACACTTAATCTTATTTCCCAATATTTCTAGAAATATATCCATCTCGAGCCCAAGTGTCCTGCAAATATGCAAACCATGAGACCATTACGGGAATTTCTGATGTAGTCCAAAAATGCACTTAAAATTCAATTTTAATAAAAACTTCTAAGAATTGAAAAAATTATTTTAAATACCTGTATATGCATTTATTGGTCAAAATAAGGTGAATATGATAGTGTATAGATGGATAGTATGGAAAATAAGATGTATTTCATGAACAAAAAGAGATCAAAACGAGGGCCAACATTATCCATATTTGTAACATAAACCCATAACTCGTGAGTTTCACTAGTATAATAATGGAAATACCCGTCATGGAACGATGAGCATGGATATTTGTTGCATGCAGAATATTATTCACTCTTAATGAGTTGATGCCTCTCATTTCGTTTCCAAACAGTTTAATATTTGAGATGGGAAGAAAGAAAAGCTCATTTGTTAGTTTTGGGGAGATATTTTTTACCATTATTTAACCAACAATTGTATTCATGATTGATCTCTGAATATTCACTTCAAAATTCATCATAGATACAAGTTTGTAAATAGTAAATCTAATTAATAATGAAGGACATATTTATTTTGATTGTATATTTTAGAATATTTTATAGAGTGAAGTGAATTGTCAAAGTTTTTAAAATTTTAAAATTTTAAATTTGATTAATAATGGAGGTCATATTTATTTTCATTTCCGATTTTGAAATATTTAAAAATTTTATGAAAACCTTGTACACAAAGAGTTAATTTGATTGTTTGACTTTGCTCATGTGTTATTGTAAATTTAATTAGTAATGGAGGTTGTGTTTATATTCATTCCCGATTTTGAAATATTTAAAATATTTTATGAAAACCTGGTACACAAAAGAGAATTTGATTGTTTGACTTTGCTCATGCATTTCCAGAATATTCTCTAACATGCGATAAATTTATGATCACTTAATAATAACATATTCAATTGGTTGTTATCCTCTAACCAAACTACAAACAAATATACTGAGCAAATGGTATTCAAAATCCATACTAACTTTGACAAATTTTAACTTTCACTAAAAACTATGGGGATTTTTTAATCTCACGGCATCATGGTGGCCAAAGAATGTCACATTTAAAATGTACGGAAGTCGAGAAAATGTTGTCAATTGAAGATAAAGAAAGAATTATCTTGAATCGTTATTTTAGTTGGAGCATTGGTCCTGGTTCGACTCCTATTCTATCCATGTTATAATAATAGAGAAATTGATATATGTACTCGCTTTCCGTCTTAAATGACTATTATATGCCATTTTGTTGCTCAAATTTGGGGCATTTTCCTCATTTCGATATAGCATTGAAATAGAAAGGGCTCTGAAATATCCTTTGGAAAGATATAAATATTATAATAAGTTAAGCCATAAGTGGAGGGGGGAGTCTATACTCCTGCAATTGACATTTGAATTTTGCTTCGAAAATTTTACTTGAGAAGGAGGCCACTATATTCAGCTATCACAACCCGTAATTATATTGTTTCTAAAGGAAAAGATGAATAGGAGGTAAAGGATATATTAACCTTTATGAGGGTGAAAATGACCTATGTGGTTGGTTTTTTTTCCAAGGAGAAAAAAAGAAAACAAATTTTATTGATAAAATGGGTGTTTACATAGATGTATTTATGTAATTTATAAGCCCTATTATGAAGACATGATTATGTAATTTGAAAGCTCGTCAAAAAAGTTCGTTATTGCAATAATAGGCCAATAGTCAAAAAGAAAAAGCGTAGGTCGCCCATGAACCACAGAATTGTCAAAATATATTGGACATAAACTAGAGAAAACACAATTACAAAGAGACATTCCAAAGAGCCCGCAAATAAATAAATGAAAAGAAAAAGGAAAGAACACCAGAAAGGAAAAAATCGACCACAGAAGCCATACAAAAAATGGAGTAAGGAGGGGGCCGCGAATAATTAGATCTAAAAATATCTCGCACCACTAATATAACCATTAACCATGTGCTAAAATTACATCAGCCCCAGAAAGAGAGAGATGCCACACTTGGATAATGCATCAGCCTCAGATTTTTTCTCTCTATAAACATGCTAGAAGGAGATATTTGAGAATGAGGGAAGCAAGGACCTTATATTCTCCATCTGGTTGCATAAAGAAGGAACCTCAAGATCATTTCTCCCTTGAGCCCATTGGATGATTGAATTTGTGTCACCAACAATCAATATCTTCTCAAAATAAATCCAAAGGGCACACTGCATCACCCCCAAAAGGGCCACCATTTTATCCCTACAATTAGAGACAGTACCACTATACCAATATAAACGATAGGCTTGGGATGGATTTATCTTAATGAGGACAACGCACCCACACTTTCCTCCAAAAGAAGCCCTGTCAAAATATCCAATGGGGAACCAAACCCCCAAATCAACATATGATACCGAGTGGATATGTGGCTTGGGATTCCAAGTCCCTATCTCTTGGAAGTATGCAACAATCATGATGTTGGAAATCATCACATTTGGGGGTTTATTCTCGAAAATACTTCCATTCCCTGAGCACCAAATCCACCAAATAATATACAATGGGACGACTCTAAAATATTTTTTTCTCGTTCTCTAGGAGACAAGACAAGAAATGATTAAAGAGAGGTCCATATGAACATTAACCTTTAGTAATCTCGAAAGTTCCTCCCAAATAGAAACCACAAAGGGGAAATTTAAAAATATATGCACACTATCTTCAAAAGCCAGCTCATAGAGTGAACATATCCCCGGACACTGAAAGCCCCTCTTCATCAGATTTTCCCAAGTAAGGATTTGGTTATGAATAGTGAGCCACGTGAAGCATGAGCTTGAGTAAAACTTTTTATTTCCACATGTGAGCAATCCAATATGAAAAGAGGTTGGGTTTATTGTTCATAGAGATATAAGAATAGACTTATTTAGTGGAAATTCTACCTACAGCGACATGCCCACCCCATATGAGCCTTGGTCTCATAACATACAGATGGAAAACCATGTGTCGATGCCCAGAATACATGGCATTTTTTTGGATGTGTTATCATCTATAACATCTATGGATGTTATAGCAAAGTAAGATTCAAATAGATAACACATTCATTGACACGACCCATTTTTATTACAAGGACTGGAGTGGTTCCTCAGGTCTAGAGGTTAGAAATTTTTTCACCTTCAGTGTGGCATGGTGCACACAATAAGGTGGCATTGATAATGTGCCTTGACAAGTAGCACAAGGAGATATTTTCCTTCCACATTCTCGGCTCCTCATTTCGGCGTTCCTTTGCACCTATCGGTGAAATTTCTAGTTAAATATTGACAAATATAGAAGGTCAAGAAGGCTTAATGCTTTGTTTCTTCATATCAACTCATAACTAAATATCCTAGAGATATTGATATTAGCAACTTGGGTGCTCTAAAACCAATTGTAATAGTGTCAACCACCCAATAGGATTGTTATAAGCTATTGGGGAGACTTTAAACAAACAAAAACACGACCAAGGCTTAGCAACATTGTTGGTCGGTTTAATTGTCGGATTAAACCTCTCAATATTAATTATCAATCCAGGAGTCATAAACGCGAGTTGTACTACGTATTGGCTCAACTTAATGGTCAGAGTATAAATATATTCCTTTGTAATGATAAACTAGGTACCGGAATGAAACACACCTTTGCTGGAAAATAAACAATCTTGAAAAGGGAACCTACTTAACCAATTTCATTCACTGCAAAATCCATACTGCAATTAAACTGTAAGGCTATACAAAGAAATCCTCAATCTCATAACATTCTCGAATTAGAATTCTACCTTTTAGATCTCCTATGATAGCTTGAAAACTGTAATCTATTGGTTCCTCTCATTAACTTGAAATTAACACTTGAAACTAAACTTGAAATAAGCAAAAAGGACACACATTATAAATTCACACCTTAAACTAACTAGAACTATTCCTGAAAACAAACTCAGTATTCAAATTAACAAAAGACATTATAAATTCACACCTTAAACTAACTAGAACTATTCCTGAAAACAAACTCAGTATTCAAATTAACAAAAGCCAGTTCTAACTATTGCTAGAAAAAACCATTTCACTTCATGTAAAATAACACTTAAAAATCCTATTAAAAATGGCATTGCAAATAATCTATGATAACCTTTCAATTCAAATATTTAAATCTAAATGAAATGAATTATTCAATAAACAAGCTCACTCTTCAAAAATCAAAATTGCGTAACCGGGATCACACTGTATTCTAATTCACTCCTACCCGCACAATCAAATCCTCGCATTCCAACTCGTATCTACATGAGCGTGTTTACACTATGAAAACAAGAAAAGAATATAATTAAAAGAGATCTAAAACAAGACAATTTCTAATTAAAAGAGATCTAATTATTGGAGGTTACAAACAAATCAAATGTACATTTAAATCCTTACAACATCGAAAGAAATTAGGTAATGCAAACCATACTAAAACTTCAAAGCATTGTTCTCATTCTATATTCAAATTCAACTATTAAAAGATGTTCTAATTCCATATTCAATTTTTCAAAAATCGTTGTATTCATATGCTCCCATTACATTCAAGTTGACAAGAGCATAATGTTATATTACAGTTCTCAAACATCGGTTATGTAATGAATAATAATTATTTTTGCGCAATACGAAGATGAATGAAATGCTCTGAGATTGAACCACACATTCACATAAAAAACTGAAAGGTTAAAATATCACACATCTAATTAACCTATGTTATTGATCAAGCTTAACTCCAGATGTGGTGGGCCCTCCCACACCTGGAGTAAGCTGGCCTACTGCAACAAAGGAACGGTTTTAAAACATCAAAAACTGGAATTCGAAATGGATCACAGTGACAATTCTACTGCTCACAACATGAAAGTGATGATGTATATTGAAAAGAGAATTTGGCAATCGATTTATACAAATCACAGCAATCTCTCTATTGATATTACATTTGTCTACAAACTGATGCCAATCCTACATCTCAGAAATTCAACCTCTAAGAAATTTCGACTCCACATCTGAGAAAATAAACATCTAATAAATTCAACCTTACATCTCTGAAATTAATTTATTAATTAGTGTGTAGCCCTCTGCTTTATAGTAGCAGAGATGCTCTAATTAAAAATCAATTTTTTCATAAGATACAAAATTAGGATTCTGATTAATACAATTTGGGAAAAATCAGAACTAGAAGATTTTCTTCCCAATTTTAGTTTAAGTTAGGTTGATCCCAGCTTCTAGAAGAATGTGATCTCATGCACTATTGGCAGAGGTATCGCATAGCTAGCTTGGGCATTGAAAATGTTGGAATTGGTGCCTTAACGCACAACACGATGAGATGTCGTCCTGAAGTTGTGCAAGCATGAAAGCTTCCCTCCAGAAATCATCCTTCAAACATTCTTGCTCAGATGGCTTTCCCATAAAGCAACTATTATTTATCTATTTGATTGCAACGTCTGTTCCCCTCCATTTTCCATGATATACAGTCCCAAATGTGCCAGAACCAAGCTCTCTCAATTCTTCAAGATCAGCATTTTTTATTGTCTGCAGCCGCTCTAAACGATCATCGCTAATCACTGTTGCAGGCCAACCATTGTCCAATTCTTCAGTATTAGGTCCCATTCATGCATTGCAAGCATTGTAGCAAGACAAAGAGGTGGCCGAAGTGATGCAACAGTGACTTCATCAGCAACAATCTATCGCTCAGGATGTGAATCACGTTCCATTTGCATTATAAGTGCTTGATGACGAGATGGCTCAAGGTAAAAGACAAAGTCTAAATCTAGATTTAGTGTCATGTGGCGTGTGAGGTTGAAGCTTACTGTAAACCATCTACCTACAGGAACAAATATCTGGGCACCACCTTTGTCAGCAAAGGATCAGAGATAGAAGATGGAATTTCAAAGGCATTTTTATTTAAGAGTGACCCCATCTCCGACTGCCCCGAATTTAGTAATCGATGCACTATGAGGCCTACGTGAAAGAACTTTATTAAAAACACAAGCTCCCTGTTGTTGCAAATATGAATAAGAAGTGATGAGATCAATTTCCTTTTAATGTCTGTCATTTCTAATTGCCCATCCGACTTCGCTAATGCAGCAAAGGAACAAAAGTGCATAAATGCCCTCATGTTCAGTAGCACGCTTTAAATCAGCAACAAGAGCATCGTAAACTTCCTATGGACAGTGAGTTGGGTATTCAGGCATTACAGAAGATCTGCACTATATAAGAATCACTATGAGAGTTCAAGACTAAGAATGAGACTTCTTAGCCTCGGTGACAACCGTTCTAAAGAGTTGAACGAGGTGATGCACTGTTGCCAAAGCTCTCAATGTTTCACTTATGCTCTCTATGGTGTTGGTGAATTCCTTCTGGCACCATGTTGCATAGTGACCCAACGTTGCAAAGGAAAATCTGGGTTAGGGGTTGATTGCTATCTTAGAATGAATGAAGATGAGGATAGCTTGCTTGATCGAATCTATGTGAATGAGAGGTTGACCTTTGGCTGCTGCAACTTTAATTTTGGCCTCCATTTGTCGATCAATTCCAATTTCTTTGAATGAGAGGGGGAGTTTAGGAGATTATATGGCACCTAAATGGCTCTATTTTCCCCATCTCCACCTGAATAAGCCATCCACCTTCATCACTTCCAACATTGCAGAAATGTGTACAGTCAATTGTGCTTCTTTACTGCACCTGCATCCTTATATCCTTAGTGTGAAAAATATTCTAGAAGTCCCGTGAACCTCGGATTGCCAGAAAATCCCATTATGTTCCTCCAACATGACGGTTTGATCCTTTAAAACCAATCTTGTATTTTCTTCCAAACCAACGCATTAGCACTCCTAGATGCACGATGGAAGGAGTTATTAAAAGGTAGAAGGGTAGAGTTGTTGTTCCCAGTAGCAGAAGATATCATTTTCCGTCAACGAGATGAAGGTTGGAAGCATGACTTAACAGTACAAATTCGAACTCCCCTACCATCATGAAAACCTATTATTAATGATATTATTACTGAAAACACTTATTCAATTTAATTAATAACAAGAATTTACAATTAATAACTATTGTCTCAAATGCCTCTAATCATCATCTTAAAAGGAAAACACCAAGTACAAGCATATAATGATGTGAAAATATCATGAAAATTTGGGCAAAAGGGCGTACGAACGTCCCCCACGCCGAACTTCTTGCATGTCCCCATGTCCTCATATAAGCCAACCTGTAGGAATATATGTCGAAGGTAGGGAAAATGTTTCGCAAAGAGTTTAGTAAGTATGATGAAGATGTCCGATAATGCATTCATTAACCCACGATATTACTATTACATTACTAGCTAAAACCATGTGAAATGATAAAACAAGATCAGGTATCGAAAGTAAACATTTATGGAGAAAATAGTGTAGCACATACCTGTCACCTTGTTCGAAATGAATTCTCTATTTTGTTTCTACCCAAAGTCTTATGACAAGAATCAAATTTTGTTGAAAAAGTGCAGTTTCAAAAAGATAAACACAAGATTCCTGCACCTATTAAAACAATCTTGTACCTAGGTCATGCATCACATATTTAGAGGAAACTACAATCACTACAGATTGTCGGCAACCAACACCTTGTGAGTGGTCATCATTGAGTAATTCATCACTTGAATACCATTAGAATTAAAGTGAGTTATGATACCAATCAACAACCTCTTTATTGAACACTCTAAATTATGTTGTCATTTGGATTCAAAACTAAATTTCCTCTTAATCTAGTACAAAGGATTACCTTCACTAAGGGTACCACATCATTCAAATATTCTTTATTTTTGAAAGATAGAACTCAAAGCATCATGTTCAAATTTTCTTAAAACCATTACCTACGAAAAATGATGAGTCTTAGGGAAAGAGAAGGATAACCAAGCAAATCATAGTATGCAGTTAACTTTAATACCACAGACATGGCCCTGTTGCTCACAAGTGTCCATAACCTCGGCAAGGATGTCTTTTGACCCATAGAAATGTCTGTGTCCCACTTACTAGACATAGTTTCAGAGTTATCTTATTTGACTCTTTAGATGAAGGCCATTGTCCTGGCTTGGTAACTAGCTGATGGCAGTGCCACCCACAAGAAGTAACATGAATGAACAAGCCGGCTCATGATGAGACCTCCTGTCTTCCAACTATTTGGCTGAAATCCATTACTCTGGCTTGGTGACCAGTAGCAGTAATGTCATGCATGCTAGGTCTCATGATCGTGGTAGGTCGGCTCATCACGAGACCTCCTATCCTTCCATAAATCTTTGTAAGCTATGATTATGATTAACCTTAAAGGTTTCTTAATAAGTGGGGAGACAGATCTACTCCTTAAGAGTATAGGATGGCGTGAAAAATTTTTAATGACTAATCATTGTTGGCTAATTCCTCTACCCTAAATACTTGTTAAAGATATCCCAAACAATGACTGAAAGATTCTTTGAGTTAAGAATGTTAGTGTTCTCCTGAATAGCTCATTATGATCTTAACAAGAGTGGTCCACCATAGGGGTTTTCCAATAGTACCTTCTAAGGGAAACTGAATATATATATCCGAGATGAAAACTTATTAGAGTGATTAATCATGGTTACTTTTGCAAAATCATAAGGTATTAGAGTGAATTGTACTCAACAATATTTGTCACAAATGTGTGTGTTAACAACTAATGTGGATCAAAAGTAGTTTTAACAACCATGATTTAAAATTCAAAACCCTAATAGCATTATAAAAGCTTTATTCATTTATTCTCTTACCCTATGTTACCCTCAGAGGTGAAAGACTCCCTTTTTAAGTATAGGAGTACTTCCAATGAAGCCATGTGCGTAACAAAATGATGGTGATACTCACACTTAGTTTTAAAGAATAGACTTCAATACATACGAAATCATGAGAAACCATTTGCTTCAACTGATATAGTATCAATAGTTCCTGAATGCTGAGCAAATAAGATGGCTTGATGACTGCTTGAAACCAGGATTCAATGGAATCCACATATTTATGATTTTCCAACTGATGCAAATATTCCACAGTTTGATATTCACTCTCTTGGAGGCACAAAGGATCAGGTGAAAGACAAAATATAAATCCCTCAAGTTCAAGCTCAAATATCTTCTTTTCAAATTGACAAGAATGGTTGAGAGAGATTCTAGGGCTTTGAGTTTCAACAACATTTTTAGAACAAGTTCCAATGAAAGATTTCTCCTCTGGTGGTCTTTGAATTATATCTTCTCGGGGTGAATGCTCTGTAGTAATGGGGGAAGTTTCCAAATTCATTCCCTTTTCCAACATAGAAGATGTAGCATTTTGTTCAATAGGGGAATCAGCGGAAAGAATAGGTGGTGCAAACTATTGTGCAACCTGATGGTTTAGATTAGGGTTTAGGATGTGGTTTGGGCTAGGGTTTTGGTTAATGCTTGGACTAGGGTTTGGATTTGGATTTGGATTAGGCTTTGGACTAGGGTTAGGTCTAGGTTTTAAATTAGAGTTAGGGTTAGTTCTAGGGTATGGATTAGGACTAGGTCTAGGTACATTAGGGTTAGGTTGTTGACCAAGGCTAGGGTAAGGTTTCACATACGGCTAGGACCATGGAAGAGGATAACTTAATGGTGCATTGGAAAGAAATTATGGTTGTTTTTTGTGCTCATATGATTGAATTTTCATGGGAGATTGCCCTAGAGAGAAAGATCCAAACTTTTCTTGAGGCCATGGAGATATCTGGCTCGAGGATGAGGGCCAAGGAGGGGTCCATTGTGGCCATGAAGTAGGATATTCAATTGGAGTAGGATTATAAGTTTTCCATGAAACTGCAGGATTATAAACATGTTGAGGAACCTGCTCAAGAGAATAATCATTATTCCAAGTATCAAATGGTGTTGGGTTTTGAGTTATACCTGACAGTTGATTCAATTCCTTACTTGATCCCCTGAGTACCTTTTGTAATCGTGGAAGCGATGGGAAATGTTCAGTTGCATGACCATCCTCACAAATTTCACAAACTTTTAGATCACTAAGTGGACACTTTCCAAGGTAGTGTTTCTTTCGACAGTTGGCGCAAAGGATAAGCAGTGGTTCTTCATCCTTCTCTTGCTCCTGCAAATCATCCAATTCCGAAATCAAAGATTTAATAATATTGAATTTATGTTCAAGCAATGTATTCAATTATGCACTTGTGAATTCTTCATCGGATGAGTTGTTCGTCTCTGCAGCAGGATGAAAACTCCTCATTGAATGATTCCTTAAAATACCATCTTCTTGTCTTCAACAAGCCAAGTGGTACATTCTTTCATCACATGGATTAGTACACAAGGGTTCTTACAGTACCCCAAAAATGATATATTGTTAAAGATTGGATTCTGAAGATAAATGAATTTAAAAGTCGTTGGCTGAAATAAAGCTCACCACACTTGCAGAAAAGGAAGGGACCCTAAACGACATATTGTGGGAAAATGTTGAATCAAAGCAATATTTAATCTATTGTGCTAAATCAATTTGGAAATTAAATGTCTAAAGCTCCAGTTTCTATTTCTACACATAAGCAAGATACAGTCAAAAGTTCAGAGATAAGAAATATGGCCAGAATTTGGGAGGCAATCTCACAATAGTGGATGCATGGCTTCACTCACGTCTTACCATACACTCTCCGCCCTCTAACATCCTACAATATCCTTGAAACTTGTAAAATAAAAAAAAATTACTCCGAGCCAAAATACAACTCCCCAAAGACCTAAGCGCTTAAATGTTGGTCGGTTTAATTGTCGGATTAAACCTCTCAATATTAATTATCAATCCAGGAGTCATAAACGCGAGTTGTACTACGTATTGGCTCAACTTAATGGTCAGAGTATAAATATATTCCTTTGTAATGATAAACTAGGT
The DNA here is from genome assembly GCA_034641835.2 of Pinus albicaulis. Lineage (NCBI taxonomy): Eukaryota > Viridiplantae > Streptophyta > Pinopsida > Pinales > Pinaceae > Pinus > Pinus albicaulis. The sequence goes on from CM076575.1 coordinate 1,414,005,226, forward strand.
ACCGGAATGAAACACACCTTTGCTGGAAAATAAACAATCTTGAAAAGGGAACCTACTTAACCAATTTCATTCACTGCAAAATCCATACTGCAATTAAACTGTAAGGCTATACAAAGAAATCCTCAATCTCATAACATTCTCGAATTAGAATTCTACCTTTTAGATCTCCTATGATAGCTTGAAAACTGTAATCTATTGGTTCCTCTCATTAACTTGAAATTAACACTTGAAACTAAACTTGAAATAAGCAAAAAGGACACACATTATAAATTCACACCTTAAACTAACTAGAACTATTCCTGAAAACAAACTCAGTATTCAAATTAACAAAAGCCAGTTCTAACTATTGCTAGAAAAAACCATTTCACTTCATGTAAAATAACACTTAAAAATCCTATTAAAAATGGCATTGCAAATAATCTATGATAACCTTTCAATTCAAATATTTAAATCTAAATGAAATGAATTATTCAATAAACAAGCTCACTCTTCAAAATCAAATCATGTAACTGGATCACATTGCATTCGAATTGATCTCTCTACCTGCACAATCAAATCTGCATTCCAACTTGCTCTTACAAGGAAATGTTTACACTACGAAAACAAGAAAGAATCTAATTAAAAAGAGATCTAAAAAAAGACAAATTCTAATTAAAATAGATCTAATTATTGAGTGAAGTCATGGGTAAACAAATCAAATGCACATTTAAATCCGGCAAACATTCAGAGAAATTAGGTAATGCAACCCATACTAAAACTCAAAGCATTGTTCTCATTCTATATTCAAATTCGAACTATTAAAAGATGTTCTAATTCCATATTCAATTTCAGAAATCATTGTATTTATATGCTCCCATTAAATTCAATTTAATATTGCAACTCAAACACAGATTATGTAATGAGTAATAGTTCTTTAGACCATTAATTTGCACAATACGAAGATGGCTGAAATGCTTTGAAATTGAACCACACATTCACACAAAAACATGAAATGTTAAATTCGCACACACCTAATTAGCCAATGTTATGGATTAAGCTTAGCTCTAGAGGTGGTGGGCCCTCCCACGCCTAGAGTAAGCCTGCTTACTACAACCGTGGAACGGTTTTAAGACATCAAAAACTGGAATGCATAGTTAACCATGGCACAAATGCTTTTTCTCACAACAACAACTTGAAGGAAATCATCTATTCTTGAGATAGCATCTGGAAAATCAATTTATACAAGTCCGGCACAACAATTCTAGTTTTACACACAGCAATTTCCTATCTCCGTTACACGACTCTGCAGATTTGATTCGGGTTCTACATCTCAGAATTCGACTTCACATTGATAAATTCTGCCCCTCTACATCTGAGAAATTCCTCTGTCTAATTGATGGACTAACTCCATCTGCGCCCTATCTAATTGATGGACGAACTCCTCCCCGGTTCTACATCTGAGAAAATAAAATTTATATTCCTATCAATCCCAGCTTATCTAATTGACAAACTCCCTCCATATCTAATTGACAGACTCACACTAATTACATCTCTGTTGTCTAAATTATGGATTAACTCATGTCTCTCTAATGGACGGATTCCCCAATTCTCTGCATCTGAGAAATATATATCTTTCTAATTGATGGACGAATGCCCTCTGCCCCTTCGTTTGATCATGGCAACTTATCTATATATATATATATACCAGATTTACACATTGGGGCTTCAATAAGCCAATTAAAATATAGAAGATACTTGATTTTAACAATTTGTCAGAATAAGAATTAGTTTTTGAAATAGAATGTCGAATTAGGAAATCACTCCTCTTTTCGTGGGACGTTATTGTCGCTAGAAGGTGCAATCTTGCCTTCTGGAGGAAATTTGAACTTCAAAAATCCTGAAACCGCCTGGAGTGCAGTTTGGATCTACAACTGAAATTGATAGAGAATCAAATTGCAAAGACTTACATGCATGCTCAAGTTTCTTAGTGATATCATAGTCTTGAAGAATATCAATAATTGCAAGGTATAACACTACGTCATAATCCTCACGAAACAAATCTCCCTCGGGATGTGAATCATGTTCCATTTGCGTTATAAGTGCTTGACGACGAGGTGGCTCAAGGTAAAATACAAAGTCCAAATCTAGATTTAGTGCCAAGTGGCGTGTGAGGTTGAAGCTTACTGTCAACCATCTGCCTACGGGAAAAAATAGTTGGGCACCACCTTTGTCAACAAAGGATCAGAGGTAGAAGATGGCATTTTCAAAGGCATTTTTATTTAAGATTGACCCCATCTCCGATTTCCCCGAATTCAGTAATCGATGCACTGTGAGGCCTAGGCGAAAGAACTTTATTAAAACCACAAGCTCCCTGTTGTTGCAAATATGAATCAGAAGTGATGAGATCAATGTCCTTTTCCTGTCCACCATTTCTAATTTCCCATCCGACTTCGTTGATGCAGCAGAGGACCAGAAGTGCATAAATGCCCTCATGTCCAGTAGTACGCTTTAAATCAGCAACAAGAGCATCGTAAACTTCATGTGGATAGTGAGCTAGGTATTCAGGCATTACAAAAGATCTGCACTATATAAGAATCACTCTGAGAGTTCAAGACTGAGAATGAGACTTCTTAGCCTCGGTGACAACCATTCTAAAGAGTTGTGCAAGGTGTATGCACTATTTCCAAACCTCTCAATGTTTCACTTATGCTCTCTATGGTGTTGGTGAATTCCTTCTAGCACCATGTTGCAGAGTGACCCAACGTTGCAAAGGAAAAACTGGGTTGGAGGTTGATTGCTAACTTAGAATGAACGAAGAGGAGGATCGCTTGCTTGATCGAATCTATGCAAGTGAGAGGTTGACCTTTGGCTGCTATAACTTTAATTTCGGCCTCCATTTTTCGATCAATGTCTATGCAAAATATGATGTCTTCGAATGAGTGGTGGAGTTTAGGAGATTATTTGGCACCTAAATGGCTCTAATTTCCCCATATCCCCCTAAATAAGCTATCCACCTTCATCACTTCTAACATTGCATAAATTTGTACGATCAACTGCACTTCTTTACTGCACTTACATCCTTATATCCTTAGTGTGAAAAATATTCTTGCGGTCCCGTGAACCTCGGATTGCCAGAAAAGCCCATTATGTTCCTCTAGCATGACGGTTTGATCCTTTAAAACCCATCTTGGATTGAATTCCAAACCAACGCATTAGCACTCATAGATGTACGATGGAAGGAGTTATTAAAGAGTAGAAGGGTAGAGTTGTTGTTCCCAGTAGCAGAAGATATCATTTTCCATCAGCAAGATGAAGGTTGGAAGCATGACTTAATAGTACAAATGTGAACTTCCCTGCCATCATGAAAACCTATTATTAATTATATTATTACTCAAAACACTTATTCAATTTAATTAATAACAAGAATTTATAATTAATAACTATTGTCTCAAAATGCCTCTAATCATCATCTTAAAAGGAAAAAAACACCAGGTACAAGCATATAATGATGTGATAAATATCATGAAAATTTCGGCAAAAGTGCGGCTCAGCAAACATATTTGATATACATTTAGAAGAAACAATATTCATTAAAGTTATTTTATTTTTTCATGTTATTCAAGGAAAGGAACAAATATTAAACCATTCAACATATAACAAACTTAAACAAATAGTGGAAGCTATAACAAAAGAGTATAACTTATTTGTGTCAAAAGCAAAACACCTTATAGAAGTTCCTTATCCTAATGAAAATCAATCCATTGTAGCTAGACAAGAAGGTACTTGGAAAGACACATGCATGGGTACTTTACCAACCAACCTAATGTACAACCATAGACGGTAGTAGTTGCCGCCATATTGGAGCCTCAATATCAAGAACTAGATAAAGGTTCCAATAGTTAAACTTTGAAACAAATAGGTTGACAAGATAGAAAAAATAAGAATACAAAATGAATATTTAGTTTGGAACATCACTTTTATGAAGCAACAACTCTCAATGTGGTGTAGAGGGAAAAGATAACAATGTTAATGCCTTTAGCTCACATGTTACAGTGCGAGTCAACACGTTCAATTCTTATGTTATGGTGGGAGTCAAAACCATCAACCCTTAGGTTACAATGTGACAAAGGGCTGCAATTTATTGCTAAAGTGCCTCCCACCTACAACATTTGAGTTTCCACATAAAAGCATGAAAGGATCACATATATAACTAATTTTTATAGTATCCCCAACCTTTATCAACCACTAAGAAAATTAATAGATAATACACAAATGCCTCAAACTATATAATAGAATAAACCAAAATTATCTTCCCAATACTCCTAAGAAGTGTTAGGGTTTGGTCAAAAAACTTGGACTCAAGGCAAACTCTTACTAAACAACACAAATCCCAGAATAGCCAGTACTAGTTATAAAATAGTTTCAACCCCTAAATGAGTTATTTTCCTCTTTATACGTTTAGATGCTAGATTGGGGTTACGTCAGACAAGGAAATCTCTAGTGATATGCTCCCTTCCAAGGGTGATTTTGGTATACACATGTTCCCCCCCAAATATACCACTAATGTGGAAATTTCCTATACCTCGCTATTTTAACAACCATTTTATGGATCCTAAACTTTTGACACATTTTTCTTGCACTTATAATAATTTTTTATTGATTTATGATCCCTATAATTTTTTATTTATATATAGGATATATTCATTGGACACATGGGAACTACATGGGACATTATAGTAGCAATGCCATGAAAATTTAATTTTTGATCTTTGACCTCCAGATAGCCAAGGAAAAAGGATATACTAAACTTGTTGTAGAAGGAGGTTCTCAACAAATAATTCGCATGTTGTTTAAGTTGCAAAACATATCAACCCCAATGAAGGATTCTAGCAATTGATGGATAGAACTTGACATCAAAGTTATTACTCATCTAATTCATCAAATCATGGCTCTATTACCCTCACATGTTATATGATAAGCTAACTTTATTGCTAAAAAATTTTCAAATGAATAAAACTCTGGGACAATGGTTATATTAGACATATCCTAACACTCTTTCAAAATGCTCTATCAAAATAGCTTCCCTGGAGCTATTATGCAAGGATCTAACTTAATTGAATAAGATGATAGGGAGGAATAAAGGGGCCCATAAGGGGCCTTCGACCATGCCACACCCTCCACTACTAAGGAAATATGTTGCCTAGAAATGGAGTGGCGGGAGCCTACGCATACATTACATGAACTAATATGCATATCATATGGTGAGTCATTACAGGAAGAGGTTCACTAGTTACTTGGTATTTTGGTTTTTATTTTATCTAGTTACACATGTTTCTCTGTCAAGGTATAATATTGTTGATGTAATTTTATGGAGTTTGAAAACATTTTTAAACTCACCAGTTAGTCCCTAGATAGATGACTCATTATTATTCTAGTAATCTAATTTTCCCATTAGCAAGCCAATAATAATAATTTCTATAATGTTTTCTCTTTTATATATAAATACAATAGAACTATCTTATATATATATATAGAGAGGACATGAAATATTTAACTCTTAATATGGCCAAGCACATTGAGCTCAAAAATAACTTTGCAACCTTCCAAGAAATGCCCCAAATGGATTCTATATGTGAAATTTGTAGTCGTGAGAAGTTAATGTAACAATGAGGCTCATTGAAGCATGCATTATTTTTGCCAATTCATCTCCTAAGTTTGGAGATTTCAAATTTAGGGTTTTAGACTTTATGTTAAAAGGTAGTTTTAGTGTCTTTTAATGGCTCTTTTGTGAATGAGTGTAATTGAGACATCTCTTCTCAAAGATAAGCTACAACCACTCTCACTAGTTTATATTTCTTTGCATATTCTAGTGTTTTAATTAAGTTCATTCATTAATAGAGTTTGAGTTTCATTGTATTGTTGTTATCTTTACAATATATCCTTGTTATTTTTCTTGATCTTCTATCTACATTTAATTTTCAACGTATTTAAGTTCAATAGCACCAAAGAAATGTTCTCTTTGTTGTTTTTCGATGCATGTCTCTAATATGGTCAGGTATAGGTACTTAGGCCTCAAACTAACCAAACCTAGTGAATATGTCCCTCACCAACCAAGTAGTCTCCCATGATAGATGAAAAGAAAGATTATGATGTAGGAAACCCCAATAATATGTTGTTCAGGTTAGCCCTTAGCTGAAAAAGGAATGAGACAATGCATTATTTTGTTTGAATCCTTTAACACCTCGCAACAACAAATAAGGAACCTTTGTTAAAATTTTAAAATTTAATTTCTTTGTTTGAAGCGAAGACAAACATAAATATATTATAGAAATGGTTAAGTGTGTTGGACGCTTATTGCTTTATTTTAAAAAAATCCAATAATGAGAAGATAACATTTATGCTCCCTAGGTCTCCTCCATAAATTAAATAATGAAAAACTACATATGATGTATAACATGTTAGAGAAGAATTTGAAGCATTGTATATGTAACCCACTTTGGTGGCTTTTTTTGATGCCTCGAGGAGGAATTCTATCATGTTGGAAAATATAATGACAATACACAAGATGGATAACTTTGTGTTATGAAAAAGACCAGAAGTTCTTGGAGTATACCAATACCTTCTATATCGTACATTTGAAGCTGAACATCGACACATTTGAGTAGCACTTAGTTTTAAAATATCACAATGGCCTATATAGGCACATCTAAACAAAAATCCGTATGGACATCAAGCCAAAGTTTTGGAAAAAGTTTAAAACAGAGTTTGGGTTTGCAAATGAGCCATAACAAAAATAATGGTAAAGGTATTCCTAATTAGTAGACAAGGGATAAAACAAAGATAACCAACCTCAAGGCAACTAGTCCAAGCCACATGTAAATGAGAGTAATAAGAAGGTAAAGAAGGAAATTGGAAAGAAGTGTGAGATCCACAAAATCCCTTGGCACAACGTTGACAAATTTTGTTTCAAACAAACATTGTTGGTCGAGTTGAAAGAATCAAATGATGATTCTAGCTCATACTCTAATTCGAGCCAATTAAGTGGAAATAAATCATCAAAGTAGAATGCAATGTTACCATCATTATTGTAATGATAAAATTAGAGGAACTATAGGAGCCAGAGGAAGGTGTGTGCCTCTTCCAATTGCATAAGTGGGTGAAGGGGCTGGCATTACATTTCACTTTCGCTAGTGATATCCAAGATAAAATGTTCCCAATATAGGTCATTTAAAATTTGAAGTTGTTACTACCTATTCTAACACTAATGAAACATACCAAGCACATCAACTAATTTTTCACCTGCTATTTAGAGCCTTGGCCATGCATCCAACCTTAGGAGGGGAATGCCCCGCCAAAGACCCAAATCATATACTCCTAGGTTCTCATTGCATCTATAGGAAAATAGCTAAAAAATGATAACCACAACAATCTAAATTTGTTAATAATATGGACACAATCCATAATGTCAATCTTCTTGTAGTTATCTCTTAGAAAATGGTCTTACCATTTGCTAACAAAGGTATGATTTGTTAATTCATGAGAATCTGGCCTTATCTGAGATTAAAGAACATTTGGATGGATAAGGGTTGGATAACCTCGCTCAAAGGAAATCTCACATACTAATTTTGTGTAAGAGTGTTTTATATATTCATATTTGAGCTCAAGGAGGATCATGATCTCATATTTAGAAACCTGCCATGTTTTTTTGGAATAAGGGGAATACCTATCAAATGTTGGACTTTGCATGTTTATTAAGAACTTGACATCCTTCCACGGTTCTAGTATGGGTTTGTCTACCACATCTTCCCTTGCATTACCAGAATGGATATTACTTGAGTAGTATTGTAAAATACTTGGGAAAATAAAATGATAATTTAGAAACATTAGGGATGTTTTCATGTGTAAGAATATGTGTGGAACTTGATATAAGCCCTAAATTTGTTTGATTGAATTTTGAAAACTGGAAACTTGTGTAAAAAAAAAAATTATGAATAGTTATCTTTCAAGTGTAAATATTCCCACAAATATGGTTGTTTTTCCAAGGATGATAGAAAAGTAGTTCCAACACAAGTATCAATTGAAAAATAAGAAGAAAATAGAGGATGTAAAGAAGAATATGGACTCTAACTGTGGTCATCCTATGAATTAAATCGACATTGCAATGCAAAAGCCAGCCTAATCAAGGGTATGCAACATCTTTTGGATAAAATACCCAAAAAATAAATCAATGACTACTTCAAATATATATGATATTCTCTCCCAAGAAGAGTTGGACATTTTACTAAAAGTAATGATCCAACCTCTAAAAGAAACTATAACATAAACTCCCATTATTACCCATATCTACTCAATCTCGTAAGCGGGCTCTATGCTTACTCCAAAACTCGAGTCCCTTTTAAAAATTCAAGAAAAAATATGTCATGTTTCACAAAAGCCCCAACTACAAACAAGTGGTGTGATCACTATAAAGAAAGTGCATCAACAAATGGGAGATGATGAGACTAAAGATGTATACCTTCCCCATAAGTTTGGTTAGGAATCAATAAGGTCGAGGAGAGAAGACATAACTAATAAGGATAAAACTTAAGTACCCAAAAAACTATTGAAATATTACTAGTTAGAGGAGCTAAATATCATTCTATAAAAAATATTGAACGTAAACGACCTTTAGAGGGATAGAAATGCAGTAGTTCGAAACCCCCACTATTTAAATAATGAATGTAGTCTCTTGGAATGGGATGGTATTGGGTAGTAAGTTCAAATATCAAGCTCTTATGGATATAATTAGATTGGAAAACCCAATTAATACCCATATCTAGGGGGCTAAGCTCAATGAAAGCAAGACATTGAAAGTTGGAAAGAAACAATAGAAAAGCAACGCATGAGTGGTTGTTAATGCCAAAGGTGCCTCAAGAGGCACACACATATTATAGGAAAACATAGTATTTGAAATGGTTTACTCTCAAAGAACACAACAATAGATTTTATGAATAATTACTCATCAACAAATAGGTAAAAAAATCTATGTTTTCAATGTTTACATGCTGATTCATTATCTACAAAAAAATAATGTTAGAACTCACTACTAGCATTAAGGGGAATAAAATATACAAAAATATAACATTATAGCCAGGGACTTCAATGTAGTACCATCGAATAAAGAAAAAAAGAGGAAGCATTGTTAGAAATCCATTTAGAGAAATCATGGGTGATCTAATTCCATACTAGGAATTAATAGATGTCAAACCAAAAAAAGGAAAGTTCACTTGGCCTAATAGGCAAGTGTAACTAGGGCATATTGCAACTGGATTGGATCATTTCCTTGTTCATACTGATATTTTTCTTGATAATCAAATCATAACATCTCACATAATTATTTTTAGTATATCAAACCATAATCTGATCATAATCGCATGATGTCTTGCTTACAACCTTTAGCTCATATCATTTCAATCCAGTTCATTTATGGCTACATATACCAAGAGCCATGGAAATAACCTTCAATACTTGACAACAACTTGTGAGAGGATCTCCCTCTTACATCTCAAGGAAATAGTTGAGATATTCAAATGGGCATTGAAAGCATGGGCCAAAAGCTCATATACTTTTCCTGCTTAAGAAAAAAATTATTTGCAAATTCAAATCAAGGGGGTGCAAACAAAAATGGACATGGTGGAAGTGAGAAATCAATGTCAGTGAAATAAACAGAACTAGGAGGGCATATCCATAAATCATGTGGAAAAGAAGAAGAAGAGTGGCATATGAAATAATAAATTCGATGGCTTCAATTAGGAGATAAAACTATAGTGTTTTTTCACAAGCAATCTAAGGCCAAACTTTGGAAAATTACAATGAAGGAGATAAGGTCAGAAAATGAAGATCAACCGAGTGAGCCTAACAATATTAAGGAAGTGACATTTGAGAATTTGTACACCATGAAAGAAAAATAAAATCCATAGACTATCATGGAAATTCCTCAACATGTCCCATATTTGGTTTTCATTGATGAGAACATAATGTTAACAAAAGAGATTTACGAAGGGGAGATAAATGACCCAATTTGGAGTCATCAACCCAAGAAAGTTTCATGGGTAAATAGGTTCCCAATCCACTTTTTCTAAGCATGTTCGTATATTACTAAATTGGATTTCAATTGGATTCTCACTTAGTCTCAAAAGAAAGGCAAGCTTGGTGGAAGTACAAATTCCTAATTTCTAACCTTAATTCCTAAAGAAAGAAACCCTACTTCTTTTTCAATATTTGCACTAATTTCTTTAAGTAGCTCATGCACACAATCTTAACTAAAATTCTAATAAAAGATTGAAAAATATATCACTGACTTAATTTCTTAAAACCAAGGTGGCTTTTTCTAGAAAATACAAATCATAGAAAAATAAAATAATGGTGCATGAGGTTATTTAATCTAGCGGAGAAAAGGAAAAGGGGGTGATAATAAAAAAAGACATAGAAAATGCATTTTACTAGGTTTTCCATTCCTTTCCCTTTTAGGTCCTCCTTAACTTTTTCTTCATGTAATCTTTTATTGTTTGGGAAAAATCTTGCATTGAATCCCCATGGATTGCTCTGCCAATAAATTGTTGGCTCGTTACTTTCTTTACGATCAAAAGATGTCTCAGGAAAGGTTTCGCCTGTTACCCTTTCTTATATCTAACCATGCCATTTTTTTTTAGTATAATAGTGGAAAGGGAGAGAGAATTATGTAACCTTTAAGGATTGTGCATTGTAAGAGGTGTAAAGGGTACTAACCACCCCTAGTTGGGTTTTTTTGGGGGGGATTGGGGGGTTGTGTGTATGGGTGATGCTGAATTATTATGCAGATGGATTCAAAGCAATGTTGGATAAATACGTAAATGCATTAGTTGTTCAATAAAAGAAAGGAAAAATTAAAATATTTAGATGGAACATAAGAGCCCGTCGACTATAGACTATCCCTATATTTTTGCAATTCTCATGCTTGCCAACTTGGTCTACATTCAAATATTTGGGAATGCCAATCTCTTCAAGAAACCCAACTTTATTAATGTGGAAAAACATTATTATTAGATCAAGAACAAGGTTCATAGCTAGGTATCTTAGTGGTTAAACCTAGTAGAGAGAGTAGTCATCATTTAATTGGTGCTTTCCACCCTCTTGATTTATCAAACTTTAGCATAGAGAACACCAAGTGGAACAATGTAGCAGATTGGGAAGCAGATCAAAAAAAAATTGTGGGGAGCAGTATAGACAAACACAAAAATAATTCTCTCTCCTAAACTAGAACATCACAAAAACATCAAGGGGCATTGGAGGCTTAGAAGTCAAATACCTAACACTCATGAACATTGTTCTGGGCGCATGATCTTATGGTAGTGAATAATTGGGAATATGGAATGGTGGAAGGAATTCATGGTTAACAAATATTAAAGGAAAAAAGATGTTTCAATAAAGCTCTCACAAAAAATTAAGGCTTTTTAATTTGGAAGCACTGTAAATTTGGAACACCTCTAATACAGTCCAAGTTAACATGAGTGCCAACAGATGGTAAGCTTCTAAAATTTTGGGAGGATATAATCATGGGGAAACCTCTTGTTAGCGTTGGAATCAGCACTTGGATTGTATCAAGTGCCTGACCAAACACATCTTAAGCTCAAGGGATTTTCTTATAGTTGGATTAAGTTTTGGAAGGTGGTTGAAGTTCTCACACACTGAAAAAGGATTTTGAATAGATAAATCACTCACACATGTGGGGATTCTATTATTTGATGTGGTAGCAAGGATAATTTTTTATTCTAATGGTTAGTAGAATATGAAAAGAACAATGGGTCTATATGATAGAAGTCCATTGTTAAGCTGAAAGGAAAACAAAATATTTTACACCTATAATGTATTGATAAAAGAAAGCTTATTGAAGACTTACGAATCTCATCACACATTTAAAATATTTATGTCACAAGGAATGCTTATGAACAGGCTTACCATACACATCTTATCTAGCAAGCTTGTAAAACAAGAGTGATAAAAATAGATAATCATGTACAGCTATATCATAATACTGACAAAAACATGAGACAGCATATGCAGATCTCAATCTGGAAATGAAGTTGTAAGATATGGAAACACATAAAGAAATTACACAATACACACATCAAATCATTCATAAATCCTCAAGAGTGTATCTCGATATTATAAATTCAAAAAGTACACAACTCAAGATGCAGTGAGATAAACAATTCACGAACCTTTTCCTCATTGATTTTCATAATATATATAAAAAAAGGTAATCTGTTAAAGATCCTCAAAAAGTGGAAGTCTGTTGTAGGACCTTTATTGCAACCTTCTAAACATAGCAAACCATATTTAAAGTTTATCCAAAAATAACATAAAGGCAGTTTGATGTACAATATTTGGTTTACAAATGCATGAAGATAGAAGTTGATAATATGGAAATCAAAATGGCTGAGCTAAGGTGGCTAACTGCTCCTTAATTCCTGGAAAAACTATCTCCACAAGAAGTGCAACAGTAACTAATTGAAAATGACACTTGGACCTTTATCCACAAAAGTGCAGTAACAAATTGAAAATGACACCTAGAAGACAACTTCACTGGATAACACTGGGCGGAAAAAATATTACCACTAAGGCAGCATATACTTTATCACCATCTAATGTCATTCCTTGGGACCAAAACAAAGAGCTACCTTTTTATCTTCTTATGACCAAAACAAAAAGCTACCTTTTTGAAAATGTAGCAATTTCTGATAACTTTGTAGATAGGCCCAAAATGATATTGATATTTAGATTTGCCTTCTTTTAGACATTCAATCATTAAAAATCTATCACATAAGCCAACAACCTAAGAGATTTTTCCTTATTGACCCTCCTATTTGATTTTCTTTTTTCTTTTGAGCCTTCTTCTTCCCTAGATCATTTTCTAGAATCTCCTCTATATTTATTATCTCATCTTTGAGAGCAAGATTAGATATGAGCTTGCTAGTTAGCCTGAGCTTATTTTTTGGTCTAGTATGAGGCCTTTGAATATATGGATTAGGAATATATGAAGGCCTTCTTCTTCCCTAGATAACTTTGCTTTGTTGCTCATCTTCAAACTTTGTTTCACTACTCTCTTCCTCAAAATATGAGTATGAGTGGACTGTTACTTTCCTCTTTCCCTTAGCTAATGAACTCAGAGATGAATAAATTTGATCTATTGTTTTTCCTTTTGTTGTAATCTCTAAAATTTTACCTTTTCCCTTAGCTGATGTTTTCAGAGACGAATAAACTTGAGCTTGTGTTGGTTCTTTTGTTGCTGGGGTCACATTTATTTCTTCACTCTCCTGTCTAATCTTTGAAACAAGACTTTGTGCTAATGTTTCAAGGGTGGCCTCCTCCATACTACTAGCTTCCACTGAAGATCCTTCTAACAGAATCAGTCTTCTTTTGTGTTTATTTCTTGAAGAGGGAGCTACTTCTTCCTTGTCTTTAGAAATAGCATTTTTTTCAAGTAGATTGGAATTTTGTTTAAACCTAATTGCATTTTCTTGGTGGAAAGACTCTAAGGTTTGTGGTTCCTTAGGTAGCCTTCTGGTGTAAACCTCTTTTGCTAGTTACATCATAGGTATAGGAATGGTGGTTTCAACTCTAGCTCTTCTAGTTGAGCTTCTTGTCTGCCTGCTTGATGGTGAAGAAGATTGATCAGCCTGTAAAGGGGTCAGTATAGGTCCAGGGTTTGACTCTTCCTCCTGGGTCTTTTGTTTTGAAGGCCTTCCCACTTTTCTCCTTGAATAAATACTACTGAAACCTTCATGTGCTAGAAACTTGTTCCATGTGGTTATGTTCTTCTTTAAATGATAAACCACCAACATTTTGATTAACCCCCGGTGATAAAGATTATGGAGTGAATAATTTGTGGTTCGTTGTATCTTTTGAAACATTTTCAACAGTGACTTGTAAAGAAAGAAAGCGAGGTTCATAGGTCTAGAGCCCAAAATATGAGATGGAAACCTCATCTAATATTGATGAACTATGGAGAACCTGCCTTCACAGGTGATATAACGTTGCACTGTGGTGATAACTCTCTACCATTCAGGCTTAAAATAGGAAATATGGACAGTAGGGGTCCAATCCACATTTACATGCTTTGGTTTAACATATGCATTTAAATCCTCTCTAAATAATGTTTTCCTTTTATACCATGACTCACCTGAATTCGGCAGCTGGGTAGCTCGTGCTATGATGGCTTATGATATTTTGAAATTCCAAGACCCATCTTAACCTGCTCTCCATTAAAAGACTCAGAAAATGCTTGAGAAAATGCAACGTTATCCCCTGAGAACTTCTTCAAAAAACGAAACCACCTAGCTCCCTAAAATTGTGCCTTTGCATGGTGATCGAAAAACTGTGTAATAGCTGGTTCTGAGTGGTTTACCTTGCCACTTTTACCCATTCCGTTTTACTAACATCCAACTCAACTGCTAATGAACCCCTATGAAACTATGAATATAAACAAGCCATGAATCCCTAACTGATTGTTGGAAGATAACAAACTACTTGCTGGAAGATAACCAACTATTGTAGCTTTCTTGGGGTAAATGGTTATGGGAAATAGTGATATGCATGCCCTTAATTACAGTGAGGTTAGCATGACACGAAATCGAATGATTTGAATTTAGGTGCCAACTCACTCCACCAAATATTTCACTCCATCAAATAATTAACTAATTTCTACTCGTACTTCAGTTTTGATATGCTTTACCTTTAATTTGTAGCGTTAGATTAACTAGCCTTAACAAACATAATAGCCAACCCCTTTTTAAGTGGACCTCCAATTAGAAATGGCTATGTTTCGAAAGGGTGATACCTTTTGTTTAGCAGACCTTCAATTATTCCAAAGAGTAGTGTCTTTTCACTTGAGTAATGCCTTTTTACCTCCTTATACAAATTCTGAAGAAAATAGCTACTTTTCAGAAAAGGTAGCTATTTTGTGTTGCTTATGAAACCAACTTTTTTGGGAAAATTACTACTTTTCAAAAAAGTTAGTGATTTCCTGTTATTCCTGAAATAGCATATGACTCTAAAATTTTATGCTTACCCTTGGATTATTCACTTTGAGAATATATCATTATGGATAAATAATACTCTCAAACTGAATCCATGGCCTTAAATAATCAAGGTAGTTAAAATACTTATTTAGAAGAAAATTTACCCTAATTACTCTAAGACAAAAAAACAAACTATTGGACTCAAAATTTTTGGATTTATTTGAAAATAATAAATACTTTGACACATTTTTTAACCCTACAGGGTCTTCAACCACAAGCTAAAGGGACAATATATGATCAAAGACACGAATGCAATGGTGACTAAACTTTGAAAAATTGCAGTGCTAACAGTGGCTCCTATTGGGGATGAAGTCCTCCTTGTGAGGCTTCAAGAACTGTAGATTTAGTGCCTTAAACTCTAAGCACTTCTACAATATTAGAAGCTAATGACAATAACTGGCTTTTCATTGATTGAACTCAAGATTGACTCTATTTACAGACACAAATACCATTGGACGTGGAGTTTTATTGAAGCAGCACTCTGGATATTTACAATGGAAAAACTGACTGACTTAACAAACAAAAACTCTTTGATAAAATGACCATTGACTGGACCCCCAGTAAATTGATCATCATCTAAGTGCTTCAGCAAAAATGTGTTATTCTCCAGAGAAATTTTGAATGGCCTGAACCACAAATTGTCGAACTGGCCATGTTTTCCATGATCTTCTCTTCTTAAATCCCAGCGCAATAACAAATCATTTTTCTTGAAATACCTATTGGTTTTCCCTTTTGTCAAAAGCAGCTTTTACTTTAGAGTTGTATTTCTTTGATTTTTCCATCAAGGATTCTCGTATTTGATGAGCTTCTATAAGTTGCAACATTCTTTTCTGAATGGGATTTGAATCATCAATTTCATCCTAATAAAACTTCATAACATGAAGGACCAACTATAATGGCATCACAGCATCAATACCATAAACAAGTTAAAAGGGAGAAACTCCAATTGATCTCTTGCTACTCACCATGTTTTCCCAAAGAGCATGAACTAGTTGAGTGTCCCAATTTCTTTTATTTTATGGCATCATCTTCTTAATTATTCTTACTAGGCTTTTGTTCGATGACTCGGCTAACCCATTACCTTGGGGGTAATAAGGTGTAGAATGAGTTAAATAGATATTATATTTATAACATAAATTATTAACCTTGGTAGATTTAAAATCCATTGCATTGTCAGTCACCAACTTATGAGGGAAACCAAATCTAGACATAATATTTTCCAACAGAAATTTAATTATTACTGTGTTAGTGGTGTTCGTGGTTGGAATAACCTCAATCCACTTGATGAAATATTCTGTGGCTATAAGAATCCACCTATGTTGTCCTGATGATGGCGGAGGAATCTCACCAATGAATTCTAACCCCCACTGCTAGAAAGGGGCATCTGCTAAAATGGGAATGAGAGGTAGTGGAATCAGCTTCTGCTTACTGCCAAAATTTTGACACTCAATGCAAGCCCTGACTTTAGCAAAAACATCAGAGAAAAGGGTTTCCCAATAATATCCAGCTCTTAGAATTTCATTTGTGATAGCTTTCCACTATAAATTTCCACCACACACCCATGCATGTATCTCTGACATAACTTTCTGTGACTCAACTTCATCTACACATCTCAACAAAACTCCCATAGGGACTTTCCAATAAACATGATTTTCCATTATGCAATACTTAACAACCTTCAATTTAAAAGCCCTTCTCTTTGATTTTTCCATTTCTGCAGGACAACTGAGGTTTAATAAAAAGTACACTATATCCTTATACCAGTTGGAATAAAATAATCAATTATACCTTCTTTATATGTTTCTTCAACTACCTCCACGTTCAAATTTAGAGCTTTGTAATTTGATTTTCCATCAAGCGGGCTAAGCCCTATCCTTTTATCAGCGTGGTTGGTCTGATTTGAATGTCAAATTCCAGAATATTTGTTAACCATCTTCCCCTCCTGCCATTTGTATATGGCTGCAACAATACATCCTTGACAACGATATTTGGCACAAAAGTAATGACTTTTGAATGTAGAACATAAACCCGAAAATAATTTAAAACCTTTAACAATGCATATGTCTATTTTTCAATCAAGTTGTACTTTAACTCAGCATACTCCAAGCCTTCTTTGTTCTTTTGTAGTAAAACTGTTGCAATAGTTTCATCAGAAGCATATAAAAAAGTAAGAAAATCATTCTCAAAATCAAGGATGATTAAAGCTTCAGTCAAGGAAGATTTGATTGCTATGAAAGATTTTTTTTTATTCATCTTTCCATCTGAATTTTGCATCTTTCTTCAATAAGACATTTATATGTTTAATTAGTTCTACAAATTTCGGAACAAAACGCCTCACAAAATTAATTTTACCCAAGAATGACTATAATTCTTTCTTATTTCTAGGTAAACCAATTTTTTGTAGCCTCAACTCTCCCTGGGTCAATACAAATACCATTTTCTGTCGCTATGTGCCCCAATAGTTTTCCCTCTTGAACAGCAAAGCATTATTTTTTTGGGTTTAAAGACAAACCAAATTTTATGCACTTATTAAACACTTGCTGGAGATGTTTTAAATGATCCTCGTGATATTTTGAAAATACTATAATGTCATCCAAGTAAATGACTACAAATTTGTCCTTTTCTCCTGCAAAAGCAATATCCATTGCCCGCTGAAACGTTGCACCTACATTCATTAAACAAAAAGGCATCTTATTGTACATAAATGCTCCCTAGGGTGTAGTTAAAGTTGTTTTCTCCTTGTCTTGTTTATCAACTGAGATTTGATTGTACCCTAAAAAACCATATATCACTGACAACCTCTTTAAGCCTACTACATGTTGCAAAACATGGTCCATCTTGGGTAAAGGATAATTATCCTTTAGCGAACACCAGTTCAAATTGTGAAAATCAACGCAAATTCTAATTTCACCATTCTTCTTTCGAACAGGGACTATATTAGCTACCCAATTGGAAAATCTTAAGGGAAAAATTATTTTGGCTTCCCACGTCAATGATAGGAAGCAACATGGGATTAATATGTCATATCTTCTGTGCTACAGGCTTTGCCTCTATTTTAAGAGGAATTTTATGTTCCATTATACCTCTATCATAGGTATTTAAAGCACTGTAAGGCCATGCAAAAATGTCTACATATTGCTTCAGTAGATTGACATATTTAGTTCTAGTTTCTTGAGGAAGAAATTTAGAAAATTTAATAAATCTAGGCTGATTTTTGTACCAATATTGCAGTCAAGTATACTTTCTCCATCTGTTTTACTATCAAGCTTTAAAAAGACATAATTATTGTCAAACAACCTCTCTAAAGGAACCAAGCCTTTAGGAATAAAGTTTTTTTTTAGATGAATAATGTCTTTCCCAACTATAGTCTTTTTAAATGATTTGTTGTTCTCACTTTCAACTGTGTCTTTCTCATTATCAATCTAAATGTCTGAAAATTCCTCTACACATTCCAAGAATTTCTGAATTTATTTATCATCTTCAAATACTTGCCAGTATTTGGTATTGCTAGGAATGGAAGCTCTATTTTTTATCTGGACATCGTATGTTTCTTTAACATCAAGAGGAACCTAAAAATTACTAGTAGCTATGGTCAATGAATCTGCCATTTCATTTTCTTCTCTGGAAACATAATTTAAATTGAACACTGAAAAATAGTGTTCAACTAAATCCCACACTTCACTTCTGTAGTTTTTTAATTTTGAACTTTTCACTTGATAATTATCTCTCACGTGTTGTACCACCAATTTCGAATCACAAAAAACAACCAACTGTTCAGCTACCAAATTTGTTGTTGCTTTCATACACAAAACAAGAGCTTCATACTCAGCAGTGTTATTGGTAGTGACAAATTGTAATTTATATGATAGGGTCACTACTTGCTAAGTGGGAGAAATAAGAACTACACCAGCCACTGATCCCTCTCATGATGAGGCTCCATCGAAATATAATTTCCAGATCTACCCTGTTTCTAAATTCTGCTCATTTATGACCTGTAAATTATGTTTTTTTTTTCAATTTTAGGCTAGAAATTGTTGTCATCAACAGCAAGGTGTAATATGGATGACCCCAACTCCTTCTCCTATGCATATGTAGAATGATATGAGGGATTTTGTTTATCACTTATGATATAAGCCATTTGTGTTTCCCTATACAATCTCCTGAATTCTCCTCCAAAGACTGGGAGAGTGGCGTAAGCCATATCCATTTGAAGAGTGCCTCCCAAGTTTTTGGACCAAGACCTAGAAAGAAGCATTCCAAATCTAGATGGTATGTTTGCAACCACTATGTCTATCACTAGACTTTTCATGGGGAGTTGGGTAAGGAAAATTACCAAATATTTGATCACTCCTAAACACTTGAACCTTTTAGAGTCGAATGTGTAAAGATCATGGTATTTCTTAGTGATTTCCAGTCCTATTTCATCCATCACTTTCTTAGGAATTAGATTGTGAGAGGCCCAAGAATCTAATAGGTAGTTCCGTAGTAGTTTGTTGTGAATATTGAGTGAAAGATAAAAAGGTGGAGAATTATCATCATTCTGATCTTGGACATGGATACCCAAGTAGGTGGTAGGATGTTCATCTTCTAGATTTACAGATTCGGAAGCAAGAGTAGATGGATGTAACAGTATTTTAAATGATTATTTGTAGGATCGATTTTTGAACAATTCATGGAGCGGAATCGGAATCTTGATTTTATTTAGTTCCGACTCAAAACTGAAATTGAAAGGGACCAAATCCTTATTTTCTACATTATTTTTCCTAACTGGAAGAAGGTTTGGTGATGGAGGAGTATCATTAACTTTTTCCTTTTGTTTGGCAGCATGTTTTCCAGAATCTTTCTTTTGTTGGGGCTGTTGGACAACCCCTTTAGACCCCAAATTATAATTTCTTGTCTGATTTTCAGCCTGATTTTTCTCATTTTGGAGATGAATATGAGCATCTTCATCATCTGAAAAGAGATATATCCTAGACTAATCATCATACTCTTGAAGAGTCAAACAAGTTGATTGTGATGTCTCTCCAACTAGATTTATGTCTTCATCTTCCTCTTCTTGTTCTTGTTGATTTTCTTCAACAAAATTATTCAGTGGAGGTTGAACATTCTGATTATCAGGATTTCTTCTTGGGCGTTGTAGAATTTGATGAGGCTGAAAGGGTCTCTTGAAAGGAGCTTGATTTCTGTTTCCTTCATTTTGAATGGGCCTAACCCTAGGCCTATTTTATAACTCTGGTTTTGACATTTTCAAAGCAAGATATTTAATTAAATTGGAAACTTGATCAAGATTTTCTTCAGCTGTGAAATATTTGAGGAAGAAGAGGGTTTCTCCTCTTTCATTTTTTTCTTATCCTTTGCTCCCTTCCCCTCTTCCATTTTTAGTTTATTTGAGGCCATAATATTTGACTTCACCCCAATTGCAGCCTCCTGCATAGCTACCAATGTTTGTGGCTTCTCAGCTCTCAACCACAATGCAAAATTAGAGTCTAAGGCATTGACAAAGGTTATCATGGCTATGGTTTTAGGAAGTTTGACTTCTACGGGAATATTTGATAAAAAAATTTGAATCTCTTTCTAAAGTCTGCCAATGACTCGTATGTCTTCTTCTTTAAAGCTACAAACTTCGTAAGGTAATACAAGTAATCCTTACAGTCACCCCATTGTTTTACAAACACTTCCTCCAAAGCATCTATTCATGTTATTGAATTTTCTGGTAAATTTCTGAACCACTTATGAGCTTCTCCATCTAAGCTCTGAACAAAGAGTCTTGACTAGACATCTTCATGTTCAATTTTTTTATTATCAGCATAACTATAAAAGGAAAATAAATTTTCTTCAGTAGATACTCCTTCTCCCTCCCCTGTATATTTGGGAAAATATTTCATATAATCCCCTTGAGGAAGGGGATACAAAGGTTGAGGGAGAGAAAGTGGTGCATATCTTGTAGCAACAGTCTATTGCATCCTTGTAGGAGGAGATTGAGCCATGACTTGCTGGGGTAAAATTATTGAAAGACTTGCTACTATAGATGTTTGAGTGCTTGAAATTATAGTCTGTGGAGTTTGTATTTGTTCCCGAATAGCAGAAGATTGAATTTTTTGGGCTGGTTCTTTAGGATTTTGAGCTGAGAACAAAGGATTATCAAATAAATGAACACAAGGGATTTGTTTCAACCTCTCCAGGAGAATCAGCTTTAGATGCATATTCTTGAAGAATTTGGGCAACTTCAACTTTGTTTTGTTGAGCCAAAAAGTCAGAGAGATTAAAGGTCAAATTTTCAGGAAGATTACCTTCTCCTTGATGAGAAGAGGAGGAGCCAATAGATGGATTTTGAAATAGGTGAGAATACTCTTGTTGTGGGCTAAGTGAGGACTTATATTCAGGATGAGTTTGAAAAAAAATTTAAATTATTTTAATATTTTCTTGAATTCAAATAACACTATCTAAGAAGGGTGCAATCTCTAATACATGTTCTAATTACCTTTCTGTCAACACAAAGGCTTCTGATTCCTAGTTCTCTTTATTG
Organism: Pinus albicaulis; assembly: GCA_034641835.2. NCBI lineage: Eukaryota > Viridiplantae > Streptophyta > Pinopsida > Pinales > Pinaceae > Pinus > Pinus albicaulis. Next base: position 1,414,026,829 of record CM076575.1, read on the forward strand.
ACACTTAAAAACTCTTATTTTTCTTCTTTCTTTGGAGTAACACTTATATCTGATTTACTAAATTGTGACTGAGAGGTACATTCAGCTGCATTTAAGCTAACATTGTCTACTTTATCTTTTATAGAAGTAGTTTCAAGTTCAAATATTACAGTAGAATCCTTTGAAGCTAAAACTTCATTTTCTTTTAAAATAGATGATGTTACCTTTTCTTCCGGAATATACTTCGAATGCAATTTTTTCACTGAATGTGATGTAGCTTCAGTTGTTTTTTGTTTCCCTCTTTCATCGTGATCTCTGATTTCTTCTTGTAGTAGGCAGTCGTGCAACCCCTCGCCCTCTTTGTGGATTCCCTAGGTGAACTAATTACAATCAGAAAGAGTCACTAGCTTTTATTCACCATTAAAAACTAGTACTAGGCATTCATGCAAGAAATTGGGGAGAATACTGAGTTCAGAATCGTTGTCTCCCGGCAGACGCACCAAAAGATGTTAGCGCTGGAACCAGCACTTGGATTGTATCAAGTGCTTGACTAGACACATCTTAAGCTCAAGGGATTTTCTTATAGTTGGATTAAGTTTTTGAAGGTGGTTGAAGTTCTCACACACTGGAAAAAGGATTTTGAACAGATAAATCACTCACACACATGGGGGTACTAGTATTTGTTGTGGTAGCAAGGATAAGTTTGTATTCTAATGGTTAGGAGAATATGAAAAGAACAGTGGGTCTATATGATAGAAGTCCACTGTTAAGATGAAAGGAAAACAAAATATTTTAGACTTGTAATTTATTGATAAAATAAATCTTATTGAAGACTTACAAGAATCTCATCACACATTTAAAAGATTTATGTCACAAGGAATGCTTATGAACAAGCTTACCATACACATCTTATCCAGAAAGCTTGTAAAACAAGACTGATAAAAATAGATAGTCATGTACAGCTATATCATAAGACTAACAAAAACATGAGACAACATATGTAGATCACAATCTGGAAATGAAGTTGTAAGATATGAAAACACATAAAGAAATTACACAACGCACACATCAAATCATTCATAAATCCTCAAGAGTGTATCTGGATATTATAAATTCAAAAAGTACAAAACTCAGGATGTAGTGAGATAAACAACTCACGAACCTTTTCCTCATTGATTTTCATAATATATATACAAAAAGGTAATCTGTTGAAGATCCTCAAAAAGTGGAAGTCTGTTGTAGGACCTTTATTACAACCTTCTAAATATAGCAAACCATATTTAAAGTTTATCCAAAAATAACAGAAAGGAATTTTGATGTACAATATTTGGTTCACAAATGAATGAAGATAGAACTTGATAATATGGAAATCAAAATGGTTGAGTTGAGGTGGCTAACTCCTCCTTGATTCATGGAAAAGCTATCTCCACAAAAAGTGCAACAGTAACTAACTGAAAATGACACCTAGATCTTTATCCACAAACGTGCAGCAGTAACCAACTGAAAATGACACTTGGAAGACAACTTCACTGGATAAATTTTGGCAAGAAAAATATTACCACTGAGGTAGCATATAATTTATCACCATCTAATGTCATTCCTCGAGACCAAAACAAAGAGCTACCCTTTTATCTTCATATGAACAAAACAAAAATCTACCTTTTTGAAAATGTAGCAATTTCTTATAACTCTATAGATAGGCCCAAAATGATATTGATCTTCAAATTTGTCTTGTTTTAGACATTCAATCATTAAAAATCTAGCACATAAGCCAAAAACCTAAGATATTTTTCCTTATTGACCCTCCTATTTGGTTTTCTCTTTTCTGCTTGTTTCTTCTTCTGAGCTTTCTTCTACCCTGCATCATTTTCTGAACTATCCTCTATATTTATTATCTCATCTCTGAGATCAGGATTAGCTATGAGCTTGCTAGTTATCCTGAGCTTATTTTTTGGTCATGTATGAGGCCTTTGAATATATGGATTAGGAATATATGAAGGCCTTCTTCTTCTCTGGATAACTCTGCTTTGCTGCTCATCTACAAACTATGTTTCACTACTCTCTTCCTCAAAAGATGAGTATGAGTGGATTTTTACTTTCCTCTTTCCCTTAGCTAATGAACTCAGAGATGAATAAATTTGAGCTATTGTTGGTTCTAATTCTTCTGTAATCTATGAAACTTTACTTTTTCTTTTAGCTAATGTTTTTAGAGAGGAATAAACTTGAGCTAGAGTTGGTTCTTCTGCTGATGGAGTCACATTGACTTATTCACTCTCTTGTCTAATATTTGAAACAAGGCTTTGTGCTAATGTTTCAAGGGTGGCCTTCTCCATACTACTAGCTTCCACAGAAGATCCTTCTGACAGAATCAGTCTTCTTCTACGTTTATTTCTTGAATAGGAAGCTACTTCTTCCTTGTCTTTCGAAATAGCATTATTGTCAATTAGAGTGGCCTTTTGTTTAAACATGCTTTCATTTCTTTGGGGAAATACTCTAAGGTTTGTGGTTCCTTAGGTAGCCTTGTGGTATAAACCTCTTTTTCTAGTTGCATGATAGGTATAGGAATGGTGGTTTCTACTCTAGCTCTTCTAGTTGAGCTTCTTGTCTGCCTGCTTGATGGTGAAGAAGATTGATCAGCCTGTAAAGGGGTCAGTATAGGTGCAGGTTTTGACTCTTCCTCCTAAGTCTTCTGTTTTGAAGACCCTCCCACTTTTCTCCTTGAAATAATACTACTAGAAGCCTCATCTGCTATAAACTTGTTCCATGTGGTTATGTTCTTATTCAAATGATAAACCACCAACATTTTGATTAACCCCGGTGATAAAGATTATGGAGTGAATAATTTTGGGTTCGATGTATCTTTTGAGAAATTTTCAATAGTTATTTGTAAAGAAAGAAAGGGAGGTTCATAGGTCTAGAGCCTGAAATATGAGATAAAAACCTCATCTGATACTGGTGAACTGTGGAGAACCTACCTTTCCAGGTGATATAACATTGCACTGTGGTGATAACTCCCTGCCATTCATGCTTAAAATAGGAAATATGGATAGTAGGGGTCCAATCCACATTTTCAGGTTGAGGTTTAACATATGAATTTATATCCTCTCTAAATAAAGGTTTCCTTTTATACCATGACTAACCTGAATCCTACAGTTGGGTAGCTCGTGCTATGATGGCTTTTGATATTTTAAAATTCTGAGACCCCAGCTTGGCCTGCTCTCCATTAAAAGACTCGAAAAATGCTTGAGCAACTGCAATGTTCTCCCCTGAGAACTTCTTCAAAAAACAATACCATCCAGCTGCCTAAAATTGTGTCGTTGCATGGTGATCAACAAACTGTGCATTAGTTGGTTCTAAGCGGTTTACCTTACCATTTTTACCCATTCCATTTTACTGACGGCCAACTCAACTGCTAATGAACACATGTGAAATTATGAACAAAAACAAGCCACGAAGCCCTAACTGCTTGCTTGAAGATAACAAATTGCTTATTGGAAGATAACCAACTATTGTAGCTTTCTCGGGGTAAATGGTTATGGGAAACACTGATTTTCATGCCCTTAATTATGGTGAGGTTACTTGACACGAAATCGAATTATTTGAATTTAGGTGCCAACTCACTCCACCAAATATTTCACTCCATCAAATAATTGACTAACTGCTACTCGCACTTCAGTGTTGTTCTGCTTTACCTTTAATGAGTAGCGTTAGATTAAATAGCCTTAACAAACAGAATAGCCAACCCCTTTTTAAGTGGACCTCCAATTAGAAATGGCTACGTTTAAAAAGGGTAATACCTTTTGTTTAGCAGACCTCAACTTTTCCAAAGAGTACTGTCTTTTCACCTGAGTAATGCCTTTTCACCTAAATAATTCCTTTTCACCTGAGTAATGCCTTTTCACCTCCTTATGCAAATTTTGGAGAAAATATCTACTTTTGAGAAAAGGTAGTTATTTCTATGTTGCTTATGAAACCAAATTTTCTGGGAAAATTGCTACTTTTCAGAAAAGGTAGCAATTTATTGTTATTCCTGAAATTGTAGATGACTCTGACATTTTATGCTTACCCTTGGATCATTCACTTTAAGAAGATATCATTATGGATAAATAATACTCTCAAACTAAATCCATGGCCTTAACTACTCAAGGTAGTTAAAGGACTTATTTAGAAGAAACATTACCCTAATTACTCTAAGACACAAAAAACAAACTATTGGAATCTTACTTTTTGGATTTTGTTGAAAATAATAAAAAATTTGACACATTTTTTAACCCTCCAGGGCCTTCAACCACAGCCTAAAGGGACAAGAGAGGATAAAAGACACAAACGCAATGGTGACCAGACTTTGAAAAATTGCAGTGCTAACACCTCCTATAAAACAAATGTCATAATTATTGGAGCTAAGAGGGTGGGTGATTTCACAGTGGTATAAAAATATGTTCAACATCTCCTATAAGGATGAAACAAATGGAGACCATAGGCCATTATGTAAACCATTTTCTCTCATCAAACACCTTGGTATATAGATAGTTTCCTATCTATTTGCTATGTGGCCTAGCTAATGTGCATAAACATTCTCTTGATAGCCAAAGTTAGGGTCCTTTGTATAATAATTTTTTAGTTAAATGAAACCATAGAGCCAAATTGTCTAAAATAATGTTCCCTCCTTACTCAAGAATTTCTAAATTCATTCAAAGAAGGGATGCCATCCCAAAGATAAATGTCAACTAGATTATGGCTCATGGTTTCCTCTTAATAGTAAAAAGTCTCAAAAGTGAGGAATCCTTGGCTCCTCAAGGTGTGCACTATGCAAGAAGGTAATGGAAAACCAAAAGAATTTTCTCTTTGCATGTTCATTTAGCTAATAAGTATGGAAATTTTCCTTCAAATAGCTTAATAAAAAGGTATATATTCAAAATATTTTAACATAGATGTTCACATCTTAGCATAAAAAATATATTAAAACTTATTGAACAAATGTATCCTTAAATGGGTGTGGATGGAATTACTTAAATTCAATTGTTGTGACGTGTGTTTGGCTCGGGATAAAGCCACATTCTATCAAGAATCCTCTTAGCCATGATCAATAATAGCCAAAGCCATAGGTATCCCTATGGAAAGAATTCAGGTAAAAGGGGTGAAGGAGCACAACGTGTTTACACTTGAATATATTAAGAAAACAATTGGTTGAAGGATCTTCCAAAGGGAGAAGTGGCGTAGCAAAGAAACATTGACAAAAAATTCATATTTGGGAAACAATGGTAGATCCGTTTAGAAGAAGAAGAAAAATTGTAGATTTCATTTGGCATAAAATAAATACATCATCTTCCTTACTGGAGCTTTAAAGGGAAACTTAGGGTTATCAGGTGTGGGCTAGATAGTCCTTAATCTTTTCTGAAAAATGAAATATAGATTTCGGGCCTTAAAATTTCCTCTAATAAGCAAGCAAAGGCATTGGTTTTACACCAATGGATCAATATCATCAATACTGGATGAATCCAACTCTTGATAGTTGTAGGAGACTCCCATTTCATCATATAACATTTGAACAATTATGAAACACTAGTGGATGGGAATCTAACTTGACACATATCAAGAATAAGGATGGAGGTTCAAATACTTACCTTGATTGAATAATCTCGTGTGCTCAAGGCCTTAAATCAACAAGCATACTAATTTCCAAATGGTGCTACATCTTGTAATTTGGAATATTTTGAATAAAAGGTGGGATCCTCATATCTCCAACCCCATATATTCATATCAATTGTTAAAAATTTTGTATGTCGGGCAGAGGTATGAAACCAAAGGTGCCATGCAATGCTAAGTGAATGCAAGTAATAAATTGGATACGACATAACTTAACTACCTATAACATCAAAGGATATCCACGCTCATACCATTTCAATGAAAACATGTCTCATACTCTATCAACCTTCAATATGGCAAACAAGGGTGAAATATTAATAAAGCGGTGGGAGAATTTTAGTGGGATAAATCTAGAATGGTGGAGGAGTTTTTTTATTTTTAATTTTATGAGTGTGCTTTCAATTATTGTGTGTAGTTTTTGTTGTTTCACAAGTTGCAAATAGAGGAGAGGGTATTAGTCTAGTTCCTTGGTTTGTTGGCTATCTCTTGGGTAATGATGGGAGTTGGAGGAGCTTGGGATGACTTCTTGGCCTTAAAGGAAGTATGTTTTTGAGCTCTTGAATAGGGGTGGTTTACCCATCCATAACATCGGAGGCACCCTCAATTATGGAGGTGCATGGTAATTGTAGACATTGCACCTATTATTGAGTACTATATATCGAGCATGTGTTGAGAATACCAAAGAACCACTTCGTAAAAAACTAGTCTTTAATAGTAGATATTTTAGATTTGGTGAGCCACCAGAGGAGACAAATTCACTAGTTTGAGGAAAAATGTAATAGATTTCGTTAATTTTCATCACACATAGCAAGAATAATTTTATCTAAGGTTGATAAGATAATTTTAGTGGGCTTATAGCATGAGAAAATCAAAGAAGAACAATTAGTTTAGCAATGGATTAGGGACATGGAGATGGAACCAACGTAATAAGTGAACAATCACCTTCAACAGGCCAAGAACGAATCCCACAATGAGCATTCTTTAAATTAGAGTGGGGATTTCAACATGTATTGCAAAATCATTTTTTCATTGGGGCAGTTAATAAACACATACATTTGCAAATTTCAATGTAATTATCGAGGAAAGAACATAAATGTAGCTATAATGGTATGATCAATTCATTAATGTATACACTTACAAATTTCAATTTAATTCCTTGTGAAAGAATGTAAATGTAGCTATGGTGGCAAAGATGACTTTAATTATTTTTGTTATTTTCAAAATTGGAAGCACGTGAAAACTCTTTTTGTATTATTAATCTATATAGTGCAATTGAAACATTGTTTCAATACAAATTTATCTATTTCAGTTAATAAAAAACAAAAATTGTTAATGATTTTGCACCCTTAGTCATACACCATTGATTTTCTAAGCCAAGGATGAAACATTTGCAATAGTTAACAATATCCCCTACACTAAAACATTAAGCCCTTCAAAGATGTTTGATTTTGTGATGTTGTTCCACTTAAAGTTTGTGATGTTATTTTAGGATAACCATATATGTGAAGTGTCATGTTGTTCATGAGTATAGGCATCAATGTGAGGTTAGCTCTATGGGATACTAGAGGTGGGCCCTATAGCCACAATCTTTTTTATCATAACTAGCAATGTGGGAAGGCAATATCCCAAACTAGGAGATTTGTCCTCTTCAAGGTTTGGCTAGAGAGTAAATGGAAGATCATTGCAATGGATAAGGAATTTGCAATGGGTCTCTATATAGAGAAAATCAAGTGGGCAAGATGTTTTGAGAACACATAGATATCTTCACCTCACTTGTAGGAGTACCTCCACACTATTAGGTAAAGGATACAATTAATTTAACACCCTATGCCCCTCTATTTAATTATCATTTATATCAAATCTCTCCTTTGAAGAACATGGATATCAAACATCAATTACAAGAGAGCCACATTCAACTAAGCTCCTCACATTGTAGGAGCCCAATTATGTTCATTCAAGAGTAGGATGGGAATTACCAACTTTGTATTGATTACAGATCCTTAAATAAAATCATTGTCAAAAAACAATATCCAATCCATACGATTTATGGTCTTCTCGATGAGATCAAGGACATAAAGTCTTTTAGTAATATTGGTTTGAAGTTAGACTATAACTAGGTGGTAATTAAGTAAACTAATGTGTGAAATGCAACCTTTGAGTATAAATAAGATATGTTTGAGTGGTTGGTCATACCTTTTGGCTTGATTAATGCCCCTACAACATTTATGAGGATGATGGATAAGATATCGTGTACATTCATCAATTCATTTCTGGTTATATATTTGGATGATATCCTCATCTTCAATAAATACCAAGAGGAACATCTAAGCACATTCAATGAGTGTTGAGCACCCTATGGAAACAAAATTTATATGCCAATTTGGAGAAGTGACCATTTGATATGCAAATCTAGTATTTGGGATACAACATGGATGAGTGTGGTGTGCATGTGGATCCAACTATGATACAAGTCAAATGTTAATTGTTGGCGTTGAAGATACTAACAGTTTTAATACCGTATTTAACCTTGTCAATTTCTATTGTTGGTTCTATTGGAATTTTCTCATATCACTTAGCCCCTTATCTATGTGACCATGGTGGAGCCAAAACCAATTTTTCTTGGGTTAATGCATAACAAAATGAATTTGAATATCCAAAATACAACCTTTACTTCATTTTTCAATACCTACAACTACCATTCAAGATTGTGACAAATGCCTCAAACTATGTTGTTGGTGCAATCCTCGCTCAACATGGAAATCTAATGGCTTATTACAAGGAGACACTTTTTGATGCAATTCATAGTTGTCCTCATGTATGACAAGGAGATTTAATCCATCATGTGAGAATGTTGGTAGTGACAACATCATATTATGGGAAATGAAACAATCACCCAAATTAATTATAAGCTCTTACAATTCATGCAGACACATATAAAGTTGGAGAACAACCACCTTCATGATGGTCCATGTACCTTCAACAAATCCACTTGAACATTGAGTACAAGAGAGGCAACACATTTTAACTTTTGAGCTACCTCAATGATCCTTTAGTTGTGGCACTCACAACAATGCTTAATCTTTGTGAACATAATACTTTCAAGTGGCCCCTGTTGTATGTCAATGATCTTGGCTTTACTACTACATATCAAACATTGGGCACACATTAAAATATATATATATATATATACTTTCACCTCTAGGATGGACTTCCATGTAATTTGGTTTAGATCTATGCTCCTCTGAGCAAGACTACGAAGTTGATTTGGGAGGCCCATTATACTAAGGTGGTAGGGTGAAAAATAAAATAAAAATGATGAAAATAGTGCAAAAGTACTTCTATTGGTAAAAAATCTAACATGATGTATGCAAGTATATCAAATTGTGCATTACTTGTGCCATAAATGACCCATTCATCAAGACGCAGGGGTTGCACTCCTTTACCTACACCAAATAAGCCTTAGGAGTTAGTCCCCATGGATTATATGTTAGGTCCACCCTCAACCAAGCATGGCAATGATTTTTTAAGGGTGTGTTGACCAATCTCTAAGATGGCCATTTTGGCACCATGTAACAAGAGTATTATGATTGAAGTCATTGGTAAGCTCTTCTTCGTGCATGCATAGGTTCATTTAATATACAACAATATATATTATTTATATAGGGATAGTAAGTTCCTTAATTTTTTTGGTTCAACATGTGGTTGATGATGGACACCAAGTTAACCAAACTAATTGTCTTCCACCCATAGACCAATCGATAGATAGAGGTTATCAACAAGATGATTATGGGTAACCTCATAATGTATAAATCTAAGAATCCATGTGCACAATCCTTCCTTATGTTAAACATAGCTACAATAATTCTCTACTTTGTTCAATTGTTCAAAACCTTCTCAAGTGCACCTAAATTTCCAACCATTAGTTCCAAATGGCATATTCTACTTGTTGCATCTACATGGGAAGAGTCCTCATGTGCTCAATCAAAGGAAAACAAAGGGACCAAATATTTTGAATGAACTGAATGCATAAAACAATTATTTCATGATATATTGCTTAAATCTAATGCTAGATGAAAACAATCACAAGTTTTAAGTTCGAGATAAGATATGGTTAGACTTGTAGAAAGAGCAATTAACAAACCTTCATAAGAAGCTCATACCACATTTACATGGCACTTACACCATCACCAAGGTTGTGGATTATGATGTTTTTGAATTTAGTATTCAACCTATCCTTGGATTACATGATGCATTCAATGTGGAACCAATTCAACCATATTTCCAGCCTTCATTGGACACCTCAAAGATAGCATAGTACTTGGCCCTTATGGAACTTAACCTTGATTGCACTAAGAAACCTATAATTGACCAAATTTCCTCCTAAATAAGTGAGATTTTTTTTTCCAAGGAAAAAAGAGAAAATTTTATAAAATATATAAAAAGTTACAGAGTACATGTAGTTAAGCATTCAGTAGGGTAAGTTACCCCCATAGAGTCTCACAAAACAGTGAAAAAGCAACCAGTGCTAGAGAGAGCCACTGTCAGAAAATAATTAAGACAAAAACCAAACATATATCAGGCCTCTCCTATGAAGGATAAAACAACCCACCAGGAGACACATTCCAGAAAACAAAGCCTGAAATCATGACAAGTCATAAGTGATAACATTTTCACCTACTATGAGCCAAAAAATCCCCCATAGAGAGGCCACCAATTTTACATACATATACAAAAAACCATATAAACAGACTAGAGAAGCCCTGTAAATTGTGGAGAGACCATAGTCCAATAGACACCAAAACATGTAGTACAAAAACCCCCGGTACTGAGATTACGATGAAATTATATAGAAAAGGGTCTAGTGTATGACACACTGACTCTACCATCTTCAGTATCCACTATGTGCTAGCAATCCAGATCATGTTATAAGCCCTCCTTAGAAATGAGGTCGGATGTTGTGTTCCGTTCCCTGTAGATATGGCACACATATATAAAATCAAATGACATTTTTAAAAGAATAATTTCTTCAATGATAGGGACAAAAAAAATATTCAAACATCTCTGAGTCTTGTTGAACCAATTTATAGCATTCTTGGAGTCCCCAAATATTTGAACATTCACTATTCCCAAATCTATGAGCCAGCGGAGGTGTAGTTTTAAAGAGATCAGTTCAGCAAAGTTGTTTATGTCAGGACCTATGCCCACATAGGCTTTTAAAGTTTTGTTATCATCTATATGGATCACCAAACTAGTACCACATTGGTTTTATTCATCCGAATCCCCATCAAAATATGCCCAAGGAATATCCCTATTGATATGTTCGTTGGTGATAGTTTTGGCATTCCTGGTGATGTATTTTTTGGGAAGAAGATCAAGGATGGAGACACATTCAGTCGCAACGGAGATTGGGGAAAGAACCAAGTCCTTGAAAATACCTTTTCTCCTTGCGAGCCAAAGACCCCAAGTGATGGTTAAAAATTATTCTTATTGTTGATATCTGGAACCTCATTCCACCAGGAAAACCAAGCAGATTCAATTGAAGGTCCATGAAAATTTCTCCAGATGCCTAAGAGGGAAAGGGTGGCCTCCCAGACTTTTAAGGCAAAGCCACATGAAAGGAAAATATGATTAATGGTCTCCTATGAATCCTTTCACAAGATACACCAACCATGCCCCTGTTTATTCCTTTTTATCAAGTTTTCACATGTAGGAACTTTGTTCTTCAGCACACACCAAAAAAAGGGCCTAGCTTTTGCAGGCTTATTCAACTTCCACAACAGTTTATGCAACCACACCTGTTGTCCTTTGTCCCTCTGATTCATTGAGAAATTATAACCGAATTTAGGAGCATATTTTCGAATCAGTGCATGTACCCAGTGAAGAGAGTCTGGCATGTCATAAATCCTTAGATTGGACCTTCTTAGCTCCTCGGTATAATTCCTCCTTTCAATACCCTATTGAGGCTCCAGATGCATATCATCTTCCGATTTCCAGCCCTGAGTCCAAAAATAAGTTGTCTATGGTTTTGCAATCTGAGACAAGTAATACTACCCCTTTGAGTTAAGGTGGTCCAAAATCCCCCGAGAGAAAGTGAAATGTTGATTGCAACCCACCCAAGGATCACTGCCTAAGACAACCTTCTCCCCATTTCCAACTTGCCATGCCAACCCGTCTTAGACCAATTTAAAGGAGATAATGGTGGCTTTTCATATCTTAGACACATTTGATGTCTTTTTCCTAGGGTTACAGATCCATTCCTCCAAAGGAGTGGGATCAATGTATTTACGTTTGACCATCGTGTCCATAGGTTATCCTTAGAAATGATCCTCCAACAAATATAGTTGCTAAAGACATGGCAAAGGATTGAAGCTACTTTATCCCCCAACCACCCCTCTCTTTCGATGAAGCAATTTTGTCCCATGCTACCTAGGGAATCACATGCTCCATAGGTTATCCTTAGAAATGATCCTCCAACAAATATAGTTGCTAAAGACATGGCAAAGGATTGAAGCTACTTTATCCCCCAACCACCCCTCTCTTTCGGTGAAGCAATTTTGTCCCATGCTACCTAGGGAATCACATGCTCCTCCTTTGTTCCATCCTAGAGGAAATGACTACAAATTTTCCTAAATTTTGATAAAATACCTTTTGGGACACAGGAGAGTGAAATGAAGTAGAGAGGAATGGCCACAATCACAGATTTAATGAGAACCAGTCTGTCGGCCCTAGACAGTCATTTGTAAATCCATAAACTTATTCGATTCTCAATCTTTGCCAACCGCCAATTCCAATCCAGCTTTTTATATGAATCAGGTTTTACGAAGAAACCCAGATATTTTAGGTTGTCCCCCATATAAATCGCTTTGAAGGGATGGAAGGCCAAAATTCTTTCAAGGTCCCCATCCGAGAGACCATCATGAGAAATGGAATATTTTTGCGCATTTATGCTCATTCTTATAGCCTTAACAAACAGATCCAAGGCACATTTCATCTGGTAGACCTCATCCCTAGAACCATTGATGAACAGAATAATTTCATCCACAAAGAGTAAGTGGGAATCTATGAAAATATTGGTAGCTACTTCAACAACTCTTAGGTAACCATTTCTCTTAGCGGAGTGCAGTATCTAGCTAAGCCCTTCTTCTACTAATAAGAACAGGAGATGGGATAGGGGGCATCCTTGTCCAAGCCCTCTCTGGTTGTGGAAAAAAAGTTAAGAATCCCCATTTATGAGAACAACAAAAGACACATTTGTTATACACCCCATAATCCAATTAATAATACCATTGCAGAAGCTCGAATGAATCAACAGAAGGCGCTAATATAGGCAATTGAAATTGCCATATGCTTTTGAAAGATTTCTTTTCACAATTAATCCTTTTCTTTTAGATTTTTTCATATTTTGCATTCTTTCTTGGGCCACCCCAATGGCTTCATGAATTTTTCTACCATCCAAGAAACAAAATTGTTCTTTAGAGATCTTGCATGATAGTATGGGCTTAAAATGTATTGCAATAATCTTTGCAATAATTTTGTAAATATAGTTGCAAAGTGAAATAGGTATGAATTCTTCAAAAGAGATAGGCACATCCGATTTTGTAATTAGTGCCATGGAAAATTTTAGGGGCTAATATTCGCAACTAGGCTAATTTTCCATGATTTTTCCAAAAAAAAGATTTTCTAGTTTCCATTTTTTTTTCTAAAAATTGGATTCACCCAAATTTTACGATATAAAATTATTTTACCTTAAAAATCACCAGCATTTTATAGAGACTATATATATAATCATTATAAATTTTAATAATTTTACAAATATCTCAATAAGCATTTTATATTTTTCATATTAGGGACTAGTGAGATTCGCCAATGTTTCTAAACTTCAAGATAATTTTGCATCCTTAAAATTTAGAGCAAGGAAAGTAGAATTGAAAGGTTCATGAATTTTCCCTCTAATCCCATATTCCTCCACCACCCCCAACATTGCATCCCCAATAGGTCAAAAAAGTGTTGGTAAAACTCTAGTGTCCACCCATCTAGCCCAGGGTTCTCATCTTTTAGCATAGTCTTTAAAACACTTTCCACTTTGATTTTTGTAACTGGAGCCATAAGCATCTCATTTTATTCCTCCTTAGCATACCTCAAGAGAATTTGAACCACCCAGACGACTTCGGAAATTAAGGCCCCATCTGGAGCCTTAAATCGATTTTTGAAGTGATATCTTCCCAATGAAGCCATATCTCTAAAATAATTTGTCATGTCTATGTCTGGCCTTCTCATTTACCCAATGGTATTTGAGATTTTTCATTTTAATTTTTTGGAAGAATTTGTATTTTCATCACCTACCTTAAGCCAAATCACTCGGCTTTTTTGTCTCCACTATTCTTCAATTTCATTTAAAATATTTCTCCTTTTTGTATCCAGCAGTTTTAACCTTTCCCTCCTCTCCTCTAATTCATAACTGTTGGCATCTGGGCATTCCATCTCTTCCAAAGCCTCCTCAATGCTCTTCAATTCATAATCCTCCCTCAACCTTTTCTCTTTCACCCATATAATATTTTTAGATTTCAGAGATTTTATATTAGCCATAAAATCATGAGCATGAGAGAGGTTTTGTGATCCATTCATCAGTCTCCAAGTTTCTTTTATCAGGGCAATGTAACTTGGATCTTTAAGCCACCTTGGATTGAATTTGAAAGGTGAACCTGGATTTTATTAGGTCTAGAGAGCTCCGGAAGGATAGGTAAATGGTGAGATTCCCCTCGAACTCCCACCCATTGCCTACAACCAAAGGTGTTATTAATAAAGTCCTATTTAATTAGAAAACGATCCAATATTTTTTCCACTCTAGCTTCACCCACCCTCATGTTTCTCCAATTAGGGACAGAATTGATAAGGTTTAAGTTGATGACGCCATTGTCTCTAATTTTGTTTTGAAAAAATTCAGCGAGTGGATCCACTTGGGCCTATGGCCCCCATGTTTCAGACATTCCTAGGGAAAAATTTAGGTCTCCTCCCACCACCAGGTTTTGAGCCTTCATAAAAAAATTTACAAATAATTTATTCCAAAAACAGACTCTCTCTACAACAGGATCGTAGATGTTTATGAGGGTGAAATAAGAACAAATATCAATGGAATAAACCTCCACACCCAAAACTGAATCAGAGCTCCAAGAGTTTGTTAAATGAAATACATTGTCACGAAGACCTATGGCTAGGCCACCTAATCTTCCTCTAGCATCCAACATCACCAAAGACCAACTAAGCAATAATTTCCCAAGGGAGGTCGAAACATCAATTTCCATACCCATAGTTTCTTGGAGAAATATAACATTAGGGTTATATAGTTTGAGAAGAGATTTTAGGGCTAGTTTTTTCTGGTTAATATCAAAACCTCTACAATTATAGGACATAATAATCATTTATAAAAAACGACCGGGGTTTGCGCTGCTCTAAGCGCCCCTTCTAAAGATAGTTGTTTTCCATCCACTATGTCTAG
The DNA here is from genome assembly GCA_034641835.2 of Pinus albicaulis. Classification (NCBI taxonomy): domain Eukaryota; kingdom Viridiplantae; phylum Streptophyta; class Pinopsida; order Pinales; family Pinaceae; genus Pinus; species Pinus albicaulis. Next base: position 1,414,041,950 of record CM076575.1, read on the forward strand.
TTTGGCTTTCAATTGAGCCTTAGATAGATAGATTTTCCTACCACTAGATTTCTGAGGCCTGGGATGGTCTGAAATAATCCCCAATCCCCATATAGGATCATCTGGCATTGATCTCTTTTCGCTTGGTTTAATATTATAAAGGTTTTTGTCAATCAAAAGAGCAGGGATGGAAGTAATAATGTTGTCCATGGCTAAGGAGAGGTTTTAAATACATGAAGACTCTACTAAAGGAGGCTTGGAAGGTCCAGACTTTGGTAAAGAATTTAACAAAGAGGCAAGAGAAGAATGTAAAGAGGAGGGAAAGCAAGGCATAGTACCAGCCTGATCATGTTCATTCTCTGCTGATCCAGGGGCTATCCAAGAGGGATCAAGATCAAGTGCTATCTCTACCAGACCATTATCATCCTGTATAGGAGCTTTTTGCACCGCCTGAGGCTCCTACTCAAAAGTATCATGTGTCACTACCCCCTCTAGATCCTTTTGACCCCCATCATACTGCTCTTCCACCCCTTCCATATGTACCAGTGCATCAACATCCAAATTTTCCCTTGCCTCCTTCCTAGGCAAATCTCACGACCTTCGCCTTCTTCTAAACCCCAAGGGACAATCCCGAGCCAGATGCCCCTGCTTGTGGCATCAATGGCACCAGAATGGGAGGTCACTTTATGGGTGAAAATGTTAAAGGCAAGCTCCCTATCATTCAAAGTTTCTTCCAACTATGTAGATATTTCTTGCGTAGGCATTGGCTCCCTAAGATTACCGATGGATGGTAGCTCATTCATTTTTATCAACTTTTATAACAATGCTTAATTTATTTGGGAGAAGCCAATAGACCTAGATATGCCATTTTCTAGCTTATTTTGGATTCTTAATGCTTTATTCACAACTACACAATTGAGCATGAGCTCATCCTTACTTATCCTATGAAATTGTGGTGGGGTGTTGACATACTCATGTGGCCATTTCTTTAGTTGGTCAGCATCGTCAAGGACCCATTTTAGTTGTGCGCCTCTTTCTTTAGCTTTCTCCCATGACGGGAGCAATTTTGCTAATGTTTTCTACAATTATTGAAGGCATGAATAGAATTATTTTACCATGGTTTTATATCCTTCATGCACTTTAGTGGCACATGTCTTGTACTCATTTATTTCATATCCTCCATTTTAAGTCCCTTATTTTATGTTCTTAGAAATTTATTTTATTGTTCAAATTCTACAATCTTATTTTTATAGTTCTATGTTTGCCCCAAAATATAATTCACATTTTTTTTCGATTGCTTGTGAGAAAGAAGTGCTAACTAGGGCTATTTCCATTGGGTTTTAGTGTGTGTCGTTCACCATAACTTTCTTTTTGGTCGCTAACACATGAGACAGATTAGGTGATGGTAGGGTTTTATTAGTTTGCACCACTATCATCCTTTAGGTTTCATCAAATATAAAAGAGATAAGGGTAATGAACTTTTGGTCCTTAGTGGGAGTGATGTTTATCTCCTTGAGAGAAGAGTAACCTCTTGTTATTGTTGGAGTCGACATGTGTGCACTATCCGTGTCCATTGTGTCCCAGCTAGAATTCCTTCTTCTATCGGGTTTTCTTGAGTGTTTGCCTGTGCCTTTTCCTCTTATTCTTTCCTTGTGGAATCCTCTTATTTTTTCTTTACTTATTCCTCTTCTCTTTAATTTTTTAGTTCTTCATCATCTTTTAATTTATTTTCCATCTACAACTTCTATTTGAGTCTCTCTTTTCATTTCTAAGGCCTCCTTTTTATGTTGAAAACTTTTCCTTGTCCTTATAATTGTGTCGGGGATTGCTTCCCATATTGAGAGATAATTCTTGGTAATTAATGGATCTCTTTAACTTCTCCTCATTTGACCAAGTATCATATTGGGATCCCATCTATATTTATAGGATGAAATGATTCCTCACCATTAACAAAGGATCATATCTATGGTATCTCATGTCATCATAATGGATTTTTTTCAAATTGTTAACATATACCTATGCCTCATTCATATCTTCGAATGCATAAGAGCTTATATTAAAATGCATTGGAAGCTAAGGTGCTTTCTTGTCTCTTGAAAAGGCTCCTCCTACTCCAATTACTGCTTGATATGTAATCTCCTACAACATCCCTTTATTTTTTATGAACCTAGGAAACTAGTGAGGTGGTTTTGCAATGCCATATATCCCTAGATAGGTTCCATGTTCTTGTGTGTACTAATTTTTGGGCCGAAATTAAGGTATGTTTTCACCCTATGATTACTTAGAATTGTGGTACATTTTTAGGCATTCTTCCTCATCTTAACAATAAAGAAAGAGAAGATTTATGAAAGTCAGGGCAATTGGGCTAGCGACAAAAGTAATGTTTTTATAACAGAAATTTGACTTATTGTATCGCTGTGTGCAGGAAAGCAAAGCAGCTGAACCGATGTTAAACGAAAGACAACTGACAGACACAGACTCATGAAATCTCAGTAACTCCCAGAAAATCGACAGAAGGCGGAAAGATAGATGCAAGCTCAAGAACCCAAATGACAACCACGAGCAGTGGGCTGTCATTTGGAAAATATCGCCCCACTGCGTGAAGACGCCTTTAAAAGGACCAAGGATGAACTAGATAGGGGATTTGAATAGGAATTTCCTTCTGTAATCAATGTATCAGGACAGAATTGTTCAATTGTATCCCTGTATTAACCTTCAATTTAATAAAGATTTTTCATGTTTTGAGAAATCATCTTTTGATTTTTCCATTGCGTTAGAACTCCTGGTGGTCTGGGCCCAACCCCTGGGAGTTTCCTCCCCAATTTCCGTGCTGTGCATTAGATACAGAATTAATGTCCAATTGTCTGATGCAGTTTGGAAATAAATTTTCCCCTCAATAAAATATAAATACATGAGGTTGCAGTTTCTCTTTCATCAGATAGTTTAGCATTCATGCTTTCTGGTTTATAGTAATGCTTTATCGTTGTTAGATGTTTTCATTTTCTCCCGATACCTTTGTAGTCGATTTATGAATCATAGAGTAATCACTGGTCAATGTTATATATCTTTACAAATTAGATTGTTCCCTCAGTACAATAAGGCGTCCAATTATTGATTAAGTATAGAAAGGTGTCAATTAGTCAGTTTGCAAAGAGAATTGCATTGAAAAATTATATAAGTAATTACTGATTCAATTTATTCAGATTGTTGTTCAGTTCATTAAGTTTGTTGTCCAATTCGTTAAGGTTGTTGTTCAATTCGTTAAGATTGTTGTTCAATTCATCATTATGTCGTTCAATCATAGTTTTCTCTCCTTCTGAACCAGACAGAATAATTAGTTGCATTCTACCATTTCATTTCTCTTTGAGTTGATTGAACTTCGAGAATTAAATAATCCTTTTCATAAGCAATATAGAGTAACTATCAGTCGACTTCACTCGCATATATTATGCTTACACTCTTAAAATAAGAAGACTTTCCCTGGGTTGACAATTGAATGAGAAGCCTATAGGTTGCCTATAATAAGCCACCTTTTTTAATCGACATTTTTGGCATCGTTACTGGGGAGAGTGTTAAGAGTGATATCCTCTATTCATCCTTATCCATTGCTGTGAATAACTGGGTATTAAAAATGAGAGGTAAGAACCTGCATACCGGTAAGAAAAACGCTTGATCCCTAGCCTGCTTCTCAGCAAAGTGGACAAATTTTGGTAGAATAGGTGCTCTTGTTTTATGAATGGGAAGAAAAAGATAGAAACAAATCGAAATCATCTACAAAAATCCCCAAAATCCAAGGGACTGGTGATCCTTGGAAGAACAACCTATGTAGACTAAATCATTAAGAAAGTTGAATCCTAGACATCTGTAGGACCTAGAATCATTCCCATTCAAAGTCCTACTACTTTCCCTCGGGCAGCAGCCTCACCGTCTGTAGCCCATGCTGAGATTCACAGTGAGACAGAGGGATGTAAACTAAGCCTTCAAACTGTTGATCATATAAGTAATGACCCTTCAAGACAGGGAGGTTCTTGTAACTTACAAGAAGGGGAAGGAGAAACTAGCGGTGCAATACAAATAGAAGCTTCAGAGCCTAAATCCCCTAAAGGAGTGATCGAGATAGAGATACTTGGTATCCCATATCACGGAAGCGTTGTAAATTTTCCTCTACACTCACCTCCCAATCCCCCCAGGATTACTCCTCCAGAACAAGAAATTCTCGAGGATTACTGGCACATCTTTAATCAAATGGCAAACAATCAAAACCAGAATCAGAGGCAGAGATCAACATTGGAGTACCCCATTGTTGATCATGCTGCAAATGATCCTATGAAATCCATTCCCTTACAAAACATCCCCACCTTCCATGGGTTGACCACGAAAGATCCTAACGCATTTCTATTTGAATTTGATGTCCTATGTAGGGGGTATGACTACACCACCGACCCTCAGAAACTAAAACTATTTCCCTCTATTTTAAAGGGAACAACATTACGCTGGTTTATGGGACTAGGTGGGGGAACCATCAATAACTGGGACCAAATGAAGAACATTTTTCTTAATAAATATCAAGACTATTGCTGGACTCGAGAACTTAAAAATTAGATCTTCAATATGTCTGCAAGGGACAATGAAACATTGGAATAATACGTAGAAAGATTTCAATACAATTTACAAAGGTCTCCATATACTACGTTATCCAAAGATATCTTAAAAGCTAAAATGATTAAGGGAATGAAACAAGAACGGATTGAAACACTTAACATAATGGGAAAAGGGGACATTTTCCAAGAAGAATATGATGATATTGTTTCCCTGTGTATTAGGTGCTATAGGGGTAGTACGCGTAATAGGCCAAATGAACGTGACTCAATAAAAAAAGACCTTAAGCAGTCTGGGGGCAACGTAACCAGAACAAAGTTTGGTAATCTCTTGGACAATTTTTAAAACTCACATTTTGGGTACTTTGACAACACAACTTAATGTCTTACAAGCCAAGCAGAAGCAATCTATAGCAAAGCAGAATTTGGCCATTTTTTTCCCATGCTGTCGGAAGAAGCACGGCCAAAGGGAATGCCTCTTAGACATGGTTCGGACCTGTGCCAGCTGCACTAAGGACCATACCATGGACCATTTCCGTTCACTCCGGGGGTTGAAAGCAGTTTACAAGGAAGTAGAGGAAGAGATAAAACCAGTCTACCTAATGAATCAGCGTCAATAATGGCAGGCACGACCAGGTATGCCTAAAGACCTGCCTCAGTTTTTTTCTTTTCCGAAGTTCAACCAGCAAAACCCTGCAGTAGCTTGGAAAAATCAAAACCCTTTTTCTACTTGGTCAAACCAGTCGTTTCCTATACCACCCTGGCCAACACAACCCTCATTAGGGAATAATTGGCCAAGTTTTCCCTATTCTCCTCCTTGTTGGCAAAGCACTCCATATCAAGCCCAGTGTCCAGCATCCCCTTCTCAAACCACTAATTGGCCTTAGAATTGGCAACGACCCGTAGGAATGAACAAAATACCAATGGGAGAAGGGGTCCAGAATCAACCTACACTTCCAGCTCCATACCCAATCCAGCACAACCCTCAGCCTATCATATGTCCTCAATTACCAACTCAACCCAATCCTAATCCCAATAACAGATCGGTTCAGCTAATTTAGATTATAGAAGAGCCAAACCTCGACACTAAATAGAGGCTGAGATCAGTACGTACTATCTCACCAGCAGAAGCTACGACCTCACCTCCATCCGAATTTGGAACTTCAACAAAGCCTAGCCAAGCAAATATAACAGAAACAGAGGTAGGCCAAGAAAAGGAAACGCTTGACCAAGGAGGGCCTGAAGAGCTTAGGGTGTCTCCACCTCCATTCCCTGAAAGGTTAACTCTACCTAGACCAATAGTCTCTCCAGATTTTGACATCCTAGGGGAGTTAAGAAACCTTTGTATCAAAATTCCTCTTCTACAGGCCATACAAGACATTCCCATCTACGCAAAAAAAATTAAAGAGTTGTGTGGAAAATATCAAGTGAAAAAAGAAGGCTGCACCCACCATTCATGTGGTAGGGACGCTATCTAACTTATTACTAGGTAAGGAACTGCTCGTAAAATATGAAGACCCGGTAAATCCCATAGTAACTGTGCAGATCTTTGGACACTCCTTTCCAAACACATTGGTCGACTTAGAGGCGGCCATTAACATCCTAACTACGGGAACCTGCGAAAAGCTAGGCATATCAGCTTTAGAACCCACGGCTACATTGTTGGAGCTTACTGACAGGTTTGTTATTAGACCAAAAGGAATAGTGCAGGACATCCTGGTCTCCGTAGACTCATGGGAGTATCCAGTCGATTTCTTAGTTATTAATCCAAAGAACGGGATGGATGGGCACATATTGATTCTCGGGCGACCTTGGCTGGCAACAGCCGATGCTTACATAGGCTACCAAACAGGCGGCATGACCATCACTAGAGGAGATTCCATAAAAAATATCATTGTTTATCCGCCTGCCAAGCCAAGCTTACCCATGGTAAAAATTCATAAACATCCATATGCATAATGGGAGCACAACATGTGTCCATCTCTGACGTTAGTAGAAGCTCTTGAATTTAAATATCAAACTGAAGAAGATGTAATCAATAATTTTATGAATCAGCCACCCACCTCTAAAAATTTAAAATGCCAAATGTTGAAAATGGTCCTTGAAGATGATGTTCAAGAGGACCCCTTGACAGACCTTGAGGATCAATATATTCCCACAACCGTTGTGCACAATAGCATACCCATTGAGATTGAGCCAGGGAAGATCCTGAATATCAATGGCGATTTTGATGGTAACCAAAAGCAAAGGCTCATAAAAGTTCTATAGAAGCATCAAGGGGAATTTGCTTGGGACTACCCAGACATGAAAGGCTTAGATCCCCAGCTTTGCACCCATCACATTTACATTGATAAGGAAGTTCGACCCATTAGACAACCTCAGCGAAGGCTAAACCCACACTTAAAAGATATTGTAAAAGACGAGCTGCAAAAACTGTTGGATGTAAATTTCATTTATCCTATTTCATACAGCAAATGGGTCTCCCCTCTAGTAGTCGTCCCTAAAAATAATGGGAAATGGAGAATTTGTGTGGATTACAGAGAACTAAATAAAGCAACACAGAAAGACCACTTCACCCTCCCTTTCATTGACTGGGTCCTTGACACATTGGCAGGGAAACGGTTCTTTTCCTTTCTTATGGGTTCAATGGTTACAATCAAATTCAGATAGCCCCCGAAGACCAGGATAAGACAACCTTTACCTACCCATGGGGTACTTTTTCTTATAGATTTTTACCATTTGGGCTATGTAATGCCCCAGCAACATTTCAAAGAGCCATAATCAACATTTTTTCTGGCTTAATAAATGAGGGGCTTGAAATCTATATGAATGACTTCACACCATATGGTGAGGACTTTGACCAAGCATTAGAAATGCTAGAAAAGGTGTTGGAGCGATGTATTTCTACTAGGTTATGTTTAAGCAATGAAAAATGTCACATGATGATGATCGAGGGAGTAATACTAGGCCACTACATCTCTGCAACTGGAATACAGGTAGATCCAGCAAAAATAGAGGTATTCCTTCTATTAGCCACACCTTGCACGCAGACAGAGGTATGCATTTTTTTGGGATATGCAGGATATTATCGCAGATTTATAAAGAATTTCTCACAAATAAATGCACCTTTGTATGCATTAACTGGAAATGTTGAATTCCACTGGACTGATAAATGTGACACTGCTTTTGCAGATTTAAATAAATTGGTCTCAATAGCACCAATTCTGCGAGGGCCTAACTGGAAGCTTCCTTTTTACATCTCTTCAGATGCATCTGACACAGTGATAGGGGCAGTTCTTGGCCAAGAAGAAGACAAAAAACCCTATGTTATCTATTATATTAGCAAAAACCTCACTCCTACCGAATTAAATTATACAGTGACTAAAAAGGAGTTCCTGGCTGTCATTTATGCTATTAATAAATTTAGACATTATATAATTGGCTATCAAGTACTCATGTATACTGATCACTCTGCCATTAGATATTTAGCTAATAAACTAATCACGAATGGGAGAATAACTCGTTGGTTGATGCTACTACAGGAATTCGATATAACTATCAAGGACCATCTAGGAAAGGAAAACGTGGTCGCAAACCTCCTATCTAGGGTTCCAAAGACAAACAACAAGCTAGCAGTCGATGATTAGTTTCCTGACGAACATCTGTTTGCGGTAGCAGTAAAAAATCCATGGTATGCAGATGTGGCAAATTACTTGGTAGTAGGAAAGCTGCCTAGACATTTAACATCAAGAGAACGAAAATTGATTATACAGCGCAACACAAGGTTCTCCTAGATTGGTGGATACCTCTTCCATACGGGGGCTGACATGCACATATGCAGATGCATTAGGGAGGACGATATCTATGACATCCTACGGGCCTGTCACGATGAACCTTGTGGTGGCCATTTCGCAGATCGCAGAACGGGGCACAAAGTGTTACAATTAGGCTATTATTGGCCTACGATTTTCAAGGACGCGAAAAAATATGTCCAAGCCTGTGATAGCTACCAAAGAATGGGCCGCCCAGGCCAAGCAGACGAAATTCCACTGCAACCACAATTGGTGATAGAACCGTTCGAACGGTGGGCACTAGACTTTGTTGGACCATTCAACCCACCATCAACAGTGGCCTTATCAAGAGCCATGGAGGAATCTATGATTAATTTCCTTTTCGAACTGTTCGTGCGATATGGTTTGCCACGGGAAGTGATAACTGATGGGGGGGCACAGTTCGTAGGTAATAAAATTACAGCCACCCTAAAAAATCACCATATCATCCATAGAGTTACATCTCCTTACCACCCGCAAGAAAACGGGTAGGTCGAAAGCACCAACAAAGTTCTAGAGGCAATCCTTAACAAAACAGTATCAACACATCACCAGGACTGGGCCACTAGATTACCAGAAGCACAACCTGGCGAAACACCACTAGATATTCCCCATATCATCTAGTATTTGGGAGGGAGCCTATTTTCCCTTTTGAGTTCAAAATCAAGAATCTAAGAACATCCCAGGAGGTAGGGTTGGACTTAACAGAAGCCCAGATTAAAAGAATCCAACAAATAAATGAGCTAGATGAAATGCTGCTACTAGCTCTGCAGCGCACAGCGATCATCCAACAGCAGCGAGCTAAGTGGCATGACAACCTTATCAAGACGAATATATTTTAAAAAGGAGATTGGGCACTCCTCTATGACTCTACATTCCAAGGTTTTCTGGGAAAATTACAAACAAGGTGGCTCGATCCATACAAAATTCAAGAAGTACACAACAATGGCACACTCACCTTGACCACCATAGATGGGCCTGGTTCTACATTTCGAGTGAATGGGCACATAGTGTGCCTATATCGCAAACCTCTCACAAATGAATCTTTTTACCAACAGGTACGAAATGATCCCACCATCCAAGTTGTGACAACAAGGGGTGATAACCCCACAACCTCAAGTACATGAGAGTTTACTATCGTCATTTGTAAATAGTGTATATAATTTCTTCACAATTCTTAGTTCTTATTTTTTTGTACATTCCTCACACACGAAAGTGTATTCTTGTTCTCAACCTCTTTCATTTTTTTACCTTTTGCTGTTCAAATTCTTTGAACGGCTGCTGTTCAATCCAATTGAACAGCTGTTGTTCAATCGGATTGAACAGCTGTGCTTTTTGTGTGTTTTTATCTTTTGCTGTTCAAATTCTTTGAACGGCTGTTGTTCAATCCAATTGAACAGCTATTGTCCAATCGGATTGAACAGCCGTGCTTTTTGTGTTTTTATCCTTGTTTTTCAAATTCATTGAACGACTGTTATTCAATCCAATTGAACAATTGTTGTTCAATCGGATTGAACAGCCATGTTTTTTTGTGTTTCTACCTTTTGTTGTTCAAATTCTTTGAATGACTATTGTTCAATCCAATTGAACAGTTGTTGTTCAATCAGATTGAACATTCGTGCTTTTTTGTGTTTTTACCTTTTGATGTTCAAATTCTTTGAATGGCTGTTGTTCAATCCAATTGAACAGTTGTTGTTTAATCAGATTGAACAGCCGTGCTTTTTTGTGTTTTTACCTTTTGTTGTAAAAATTCTTTGAACGGATGTTATTCAATCCAATTGAACAGCTTCTATTCAATCGGATTAAACAGTTGTGCTTTTTGTGTGTTTTTGTCTTCTATTGTTCAAATTATTTGAACAGCTGTTGTTCAATCCAATTGAAAATTTGTTGTCCAATCGGATTGAACAACCGTGCTTTTTGTGTTTTTATCCTTGTTGTTCAAATTCGTTGAACGGCTGCTATTCAATCCAATTGAACAGCTGATGTTCAATCGGATTGAACAGTCGTGCTTTTTTTTGTTTTTACCCTTTGTTGTTCAAATTCTTTGAACAGTTGTTGTTCAATCCAATTGAATAGTTGTTGTTCAAGTGGATTGAACAGCCGTGATTTTTTGTGTTTTTACCTTTTGTTGTTCAAATTCTTTGAACAGTTGTGCTTTTTTGTGTTTTTACCTTTTGTTGTTCAAATTCTTTGAACAGTTGTTGTTCAATCCAATTGAACAGTTGATATTCAATCGGATTGAACAGTTGTGCTTTTTGTGTGTTTTTATCTTTTTTTGTTCAAATTCTTTGAACGGTTGTTGTTCAATCCAACTGAACAAGCTATTGTTCAATCGGATTGAATAGTCGTGCTTTTTGTGTTTTTATCTTTTGATGTTCAAATTATTTGAACCTCCATGCTTTTTGTGTTTTTATCCTTCCTGTTCAAATTCTTTGAACAGTTGTTGTTCAATTCAATTGAACAACTGTTGTTCAATCGGATTGAACAACCGTTTTTTTTTTCCTTACTGTTCAATCAGCTTGAAAAACCTTATTTTTGCATTTTATTCCTTCCTTTGTCGATATCCCCCCTCGATCTGCACCCTAGCTATGAAAGGCATCGTTGTATGGGAAGTGGCAGTGAAGAAAGGAGGGAAGCAGTAAAAATTACCAATATGATGATTCTTTGACACTATAATCTCTAAACTGGAAGCTGACATTGTACATATATCAAATGAAAGGCTAATTCATTCCCAGCTCAATTATGTTATCATACAATACATGATCCTATGATGGTATATCTTTCTACACTTTCGAGTAGTATTTCCCTCCAATATGAAGAAATAGGAATAAGGGATATTAATTGTATTGGAATTCTTTTTACTTTTGTCACCATCCCTAACTCTTAAGGAGTTAATGAGCCTCCCTTCATGTATAAAGAATAATTATTATGTTTCATGCAAATTTTTAAGAGAGGATAAGGGGTCTCATCATGAGCCAACCTACCATGATCATAAAGGTTTAACAAGTGACATGCCCACAATGGCCATCACACCAGGGTAATGACCTTCTCCTCTGCTTGAAGGACAGGAGGTCTCGTCACGAGCTAGTCTGATCAATTTTTTACAATCCTAGTGAATGGCACTGTGACTATCTGGCCATCACACCAACACAGTGACCTCCTTATAAATCAAAATGATTATGTTTCAAAAAGAAGTACTATGCCTCATTACGAGCCAGCCTACCATGTTCATAAGAGCTTAGCAAGTGACATTCCCACAATGGCTACCACACTAGGGTAATGACCTTCTCAATTACTTGAAGGACAGGAGATCTCATCACGAGTCGGCCTGATCACTTTGCTACAACTCTGTTGAGTGGCACTATGGTTATTTGGCTATCATACCAGCATGGTGATCTCTCCACAAAATTGGAAGAATAATTGTTTTTACACAAGGATCCTAGCTCATTTTTTTGGGTTAAAATAGCAACCCTGTCGAGGCTGTGAACGCCTGCTGGCAGCAGTGGCTCTGCTTATGGTATGTGAGTATGTTTCAACAATAGCCAATTACTCTTACATATACATTATCTTCCATTCTTCTGCCATAAGCCACTACTCGAATTAGTGATGATTCTAATCTACCACATAAATAACTATAAGGGAGATGTGCTTACATATTTGAACCTCGGGATGACAGCACTAATCATTACCTATCTCAGTCTTGATTCCATCACACTTATCATTAAAGAAGGACATCATATCATAATAATATTTATACTGTTTTCTCTCCCTCTCTGGTCACTTCCACACGAGATGTATTTATGTCAAAACTTCCAAATCTGACCTTTACACTGTGTATGCTCATAATTACCAAATTACTCCTCATCCCATGAAACTTGAAAGCCACGACCTCCTCTCTCACGTACGGGCTATGATTACTGAATCTTGACATTCCCCCCATTCGCATTCATGATTGGACAAATCCCTCTTGTACTTGAGGACGTGGGTGCCCTTACTTTGATGGAGGGGGTGTAATTAGTCATAAATTAGAAAGCATGCATAGTTCCTGCACAAATCCCGTTAGATATGTTGACAAGACCAAAGGAGCATCGCAATTAAGGTATGAAGTTACTTGCAAGAGGTTGGAATCTCCCTTTCTCTTGCATACAGTATTCATTCAAAAAAACAGAGCCAAAAGAGAATACAATCAGAAGAAAAAGCTCAGGAAAGCACACCAGCCATGGGAGGAAATTCTCTCCTGAACGAACCTTCTAACTTCCCCATTTAAGATGCAACTAGCGCTATCCTCCAGCAAGCCGGCTGGCTGGCATATTTACATCGATTACAAGGATTTGATACAGAAGTAGCAATTGAGTTTCTGCAAAACCTATAAGAGGGACAGACTAGAATTAAGGGAAGAGTTATACCAGTCATAGAATAAATTATTGCTGAAGTCTCTGGAATACCAGTGGAAGGAGAGAGATGGACAAAGAAACATATTCTCTTACAAGAGGCAGTTGCAGCATATCAGGGCCTGGAAGAGCCATTGGAGGGAAAAGGAAAATGGATTAACCCTACCTCTCTACATCAACCATGGTAGGAACTGACGGCATTTATCCAAATATTCATTACATGCAACGGATGCCAAGACGTGGTAAAACCTCGTCAACTTAAACTTTTAGCTGTGCTTAAGAAAAAGATTTCAGTTAACCTGCCTCTTTCTTGAATTCTATATTGCATAACACTGTTGTTCGAATAAGAAGAGCTAAAAACCCCTAAGCATTTGTCAGTCACCACGGGCTAATCAAACTAATCACCATACATGAGTTGGACAAGTAGCAAAAATCCTGGGGAAAATTTGTTAACCCTGCCACACAAGTACCTGTGGAAAACCCTGACGAAACTGAAATCAAGCTCCCCAGGGTAAACATACCTAGGAGAAAAAGGACCCGTACCTCAATTTTAGAACCAAGCAGGAAAAAGAAGCGCAAAATACTTCAAGGAACCTTGGACTTCATAGAGGAGGTAGGGCCATCCCGTTCACTACCCTCAAGCCCTCAAAACGCACCCTTGCATGACTATGAGGAAGAGATGGCTCGAGTCCTGGATTAAATGAGGGCATGCCATGAATCTAGAAGCCTATCAGAAGCCGAAGAGCAAGAGGAACCTATAGACAAGTCTGCCACTGCCAATAGTTCTGGCCACACCGAGGTACTACCCCACCAAGAGGAATCATAGGCCTTTGGGGCTCTATCCCCTCTCGAGAATTATGAGATAAATAGTGAAGAGCAGGTAAATGGGAGAGCGGAATCAGAAAATCAGTTAGGAGACACTGTCCCTTTGGAGCAAAACACAAGCATAGAAACAGTTCCTTTGACACCTGAAGATAACATTGTCCCACCCTTAGAAGTAAACTCTGAAGCTCAAGTAGAAAACACCATCACAGGCAACCCTGAGGTTGGCAACACCGTTCCTGAAAATGAGAATGTTGCTCCTCCACCACCTGCTGAAATCAGGTAAGGTGAGAATTCAGTTGAAAATAAGATTAAGAAACTGAGCAAGCCCTGCAAAATATTGAGGAAAATGGTGAAACGTTTAAGAAAACAATTGAAGGAGGTAAATAAGGCCCGAAAGCCTAAGAAAGAATTGACCACAGCCGAAACCCAAACGGAAATGATCACCAATCTGTTAGACACTACTGAGGCTGGAATGCATACTGACCTAGCAGATACTGCTGAGGTTGGGATATAGACTGACTTGTCAAGAACTGTTGAAATCAAGGTACAAACAGAAACGGTGGACACTATTGAAGCCTATGTCCAAACTAGGCAATAATTCATCGATGAAAATGGTACCCAAACAGAGGAAACCCCTGCCTATGCCCCTCTAGTTGAAAGAGATGCCAATCAAAAATGGTATAAAGAATTAATTCGAACACAACATGACTGGCATAGTGCAGAAAGGAAGTAGTACCAGCTCAAGAATATCAGGTACTACTAAAGAAATTCACAAACCTTTGCACCATAGAAGATGAAACATTTTCCCAGCTCAGAGAGGGGCAGGAAAAGGTAAAAAGGGCACAAGAACAGGTGGATCAATCCAACAAAAAAATTACTACGATTTGTTCTATGTATTATTATGCACTAACATGCAGGGCACCAGCCACCAACTATGCCCTGTTCTTAACGGAACGATATTTACTACTAAAAATCAAGGTCGTTAGGGCGGGAAAGCCCACAACTTTCAAAACCATAGAAGAGTTCATCCACTGCTGCAATGATCAAGATGAATAGGTCCAACACCCTGTACGTATTTGTTAGAGTTGGTCCTTACAGCCCTCCGTCAGAGATCAGTTCGCTTTTTGCATATTCATTCTTAGGTGTCTCACTCGTTCCACTTCGTTGCATTTCGCTAGGAGCATGCCATTGACTGACGAGGGGGTCTGGTTGTCTTGTGTTTCCTCATGCTTGTACCTGCAGGGCTAATTAAAATTCCTCAAAAATCACTGAAGTTCATGGTCATTTCATTCATTGTCATAAGTGATTAGTTTCGTTAAAAAGAGTCTTTAGTCCTAGAGTCTAGGGTTTTCAGTCCTTTGCATACATGTCATAAAAGCCCGCAGGCCATGAGGTTGGTTTCAAAAGATTTCTATTTCACGTTTTTATTATCAAAAACATTTGAAGACATTTCTAGTCCAAAACTCTGTTTTGGAACTAGAAATTGTCAAACTTCATTTTTTGTAATAATTGTATTTGTTTCACCATGAGAAGTTCCAGAGCAAGCCTCTGATCTTTGCCGAAGCCAAATGCAAAATCCCTACAAAAAACAATCAAGTGTCATCAGTCCAAGACTCAGAAAGACAGTGAGAGCTAAAGACAGAATTGCATTAGAATGTCAAAGTGCCAAACATTATAAAAGTGGGTTATGGAACAAATTTAAAATCAAATCTGATTTTATGAGATATTTCTATTCACATATAAGCCATAGAAAACAATTCATTTGTACAAATTCTCAAGGTAGAAGTCGAAGTGTTGAAGTTGAGGGCCGAAATCGTTTTTTTTAAAGCTGTGGACTGGACTGGAGGTGCGCGCTACTCACATAGGAGGCGCGCTACCCATATAAAGGGCGCTACGCATATAGCCTCCCCAGCCTGTGCAACATAACATGGGCGCTACGCATATGGTGCGCGCTACGCGTTGGGTAGGCGTGCTACGCACACAGTCACAGAGCCAATTTTTTTTTTTTGCTCATGCGTCCGGTTTGATGTCACAACGCCTCAATCAACTTGCAAGTAGGTTTTTAATGGTTGCTCAGTAAATTTTGAACATGATTGTAGTGTGTTTGAAGTGGGGAAACAAGTATTTGATGAGGACAAATGTGAAACCCTAGGTTTATTGCAAATTCATTTCTTGGGGTTTGAAAGACATATTGATAGTCTTGTGAAGGATTTCCCAGCTTGTATTGTTGATATATATACCTATGCATCTACTGTCAAAGTGTCACGGCCCTCACGCTCTCAGTTTTCCATTTCATCACTGTTGTCATCTCCATTATATTACCATTGTCATTGCTATTGTTTTACTATGGTCATTATCACATTTTTTCCCATTCTCCATTGACAAAACACAGTCTCATACTCATTTTCCCCTTTGACAAATTTTAGCCAGCATTACAAAGGCTGCACACTACATTACGCTTTTTACTCATTTGTCAAATTCCCTTGTGATCAAAGCAGTGACTGTTTTTATGCCAATCCACTTAACAGAGCTATTACCACTGTGGATTATTTTCTTATGATGCTTTGGTACATATGTAAAATATTTGGGTTTTGAGCATACATTGAAACTTTTGACTTCACTACACCTATATCAACATACATATTGCAGACATCTTACTTTCAAAGCCATGTCAGAGACGGATTCAGTTTATGAGCAGGAGTATGACAGTGATTCCACAGCAGAGGGTAATGTGCCACGGAGGTCTCACAAAAGTGGCAAAGGTGGTAAGCATCTCAGGGAAGAGCCTACTTCTTTGGCTCAATTGCAGGCTTGCCCGCTTGCAATGGATTGTTTTCAGCGTCAGTCATGTTTCCAATACTGTGAGATGATTTCACAAACCCAGCATCATCGTGAACTAGCTCGTCTATTTGTTCTACATTTACATGATGGCCATGTAAACCTCGCCGGAGTAGATTTCATTCTGTCACCAGAGACTATTGCTCAGGCCACCGGGATACCAAATATAGGAGAGGAATGGAACAAACGTCAGCAGTTAGAGAAATTCCACTATGAGCCATACATCAAACCTGGATATATGAGGCACCTGAGCAGATTTTTTCCTTTCAGATTCCTGAAGGATGAGTTTGCACCATTGATGAAACTCATCATTCGGTATTTCAGTTGCGAGGGTAGATTCTCGCGTCTCTATGCGTACCACGTCCGTTTGTTGATGCACTTCACGAGGGTACGTATGATGAACATTCTGTACTTCATGTATCGCAACATAGAGAGGATGATGATTTTTGTACAGAAGAAGACCCCAGCACAGCAGCATAGAAGTATATATCATTATGCGCTGATCAAGATCGTAGTGGTACATCAGTTGACACAGCAGGGCATCACTTGGGAGGATTTCATCTCTCGTGACTTATTTACAGCGCCGCAGCCGCCTCTCGAGGTAGTTCATGATGAGAGAGAGCCTTCACACCAGCCTGACATTCCTGACATCGAGCATATCAGTGCTCCATTGTATGTGACATACCAGCGAGGCCACAGGGCTTTATTTGCAGCTTCACGACGAGTATTATCTCCACCCGGGGTGGAAGGGGTCTCGTTGACTCCATCAGCAGAGCGAGTATTATCTCCACATGATGTGGAAGGGGTCTCACCTTCTTCTTCAGCACAGGTACAGTTTCAGGACAGGGGAAAGAGGCCCATGCATGATGAGGGCCCATCAGGAGGCCGGGACACTGATTTCACGATCATTGATGTTGATGCGAGCTCTCCTAGCTCGAAACTGAAAGAGATCATCCAGGAGAAAAGGGCCGAGAATGACACGCTGAAAGAGAAATTGCAGAGGGCTTAGTGGGTGATAAAATACCTGGAGCAGCGTAACAAACAGCTAGAGGATGAGCACACACTTTATGAGCTGCGGCGAATCCGTGAGGATCGACAATTGGCCCGGAAGAGACCTGGTGATATGACACCGGCTGATCGAGATTCTTGCCTCACGCATGTTAACATTCATCTGGAGAAATTGTTGGCAAAGGCCAATAGAGACAAATACATGCTTCGTCACATGAAAGGTCATTATTGGGCTCGCATGCATGTCTGCAAAGCAAAAATGAAGATTCTGAAGAGGAGGTTGAGCAGAGCACTAAAACGGCGGAAAAGGCCTGATCCACTCCGGATTTTGGCCGAGGCTTCGTTGGCTGGGCATGATACATGATGGAGGGTCTTCGCTCCGAATTTGAGCAAATTCGGAGAAATTTTTGTCATTTTGAAATATTTTGGTCTCAAAACAGATTTTTCAGCTATACGAGTAGTGCGTCAACGCGCTCGCTTATGATTGGGAGACTTGCGGGAGGAAAAATTTATATTTTTTGGTTTTTCATGGTAATTTATGCATGCTCCAGTATTTCTGAAGCATTTCATCAAGTTTTGGATGATTAAAGGGCCCAAAAACACCATGAAAACCACCTTTCTGCCACCTTTTGCACCAACAGGAAGTACTTCTGGAAGAATGAATTTTTGGAGGGGTAAATGAGCTCCAAATTGAGAAATTATACTTGTTTTGGATAGCCAACATCCAAGGATTTCCAACGAGATATCATGAGCTCAATTTGGATGCCAGGAAGTGCCCCAAAATCAGGCTGAAAGACGCGCTACGCATATAGATTTTTGGTCAATTTTTCACCTTCTAGCTCAGAATTTCGGCCAGTTGAACCAGTTTTGCTTGTGGATGAAATTTTTGAGTTATCATGATGTAAATTGATGGTTGGCATGTAAATTTGACTCAATTTGACCTATTCTAGATGATTCACTCCTAAAAAGGTAAAAATCAGATGTAAGAATCAGTTTCCTCCCTTTTAGAGGCAAGTTGTTTAGATGCCTATATTCTAGCTCCTTGTTTAGAATTAGTTGGAACTGCTCCTAGAAGGAGGAATTCGACCCCTAGAGGTGTGGGAAGGGGTTAGGATAGTCTATATGATGTGATTTCTGAGACTTTCTACAGGTTGGACTCTTGGGAATATTTTGGCACACTATTGTACATATTTTTCATATTTTGGCTAAGGAAAGATCAGAGGTTTTGCAGCACCTGTTGGGATTCTTGTGGCTTTCAGTTCTTGATGGTGTTTTCTCTCAGTTTATTGTAATTTCTTTCATGTTTAATGTATGCCATTCCCTTCTTATGCTTCTAAAACTAAATGAATGAGTAAATGAGGTTGAATCCATTGATTTCAGTGCTCTGCCTTTGAATTTGTTTAGTTTTACATGTTTTCGCCTGTTTGGAGAGGATCCATGTTCTCCCTTGCCCTCTTCAGCTCCTTGTCATTCTGATCCATCCATATACCCAATCAAAAGCATCAAGACTATTGCCTACCTCACCCCAACTCGAATTCTGCAAAGATCTGGCCTTATCCCCGGACCCAAAATTGTTTTTTCCCATTTCTCCAACAAAAACCCAAAAAATCAAAATCAAAATTTCCTATCTCTTTACTAGCCTAAAATCAGTATTCATTGTTCATTATAAGTCATCTCAGCCCCTCTGAAAACCTTTTTCCAAGATAGACCCGGAGAGAGCCCTCTCCTGTCCTCGTAGGGCTAGCTACGAGGCTGAGCGTGGTTTGATGTAGCCTTGAGTTTTACCTTATTTCAGCCTAAGGTAGATTCGAGCGCTAACATAGTGGCGACCATACTGGGGAAAAAATCTCAATGGTTTTTTTGTTGATGTGTTCGTTTCACGAGTCTTAGACGGAGTCTGAAGTCACGCCAGGTAGCTTTCGAAACGCTTTTGCCATGCATAAGCGGAAGTAGATAAACGCTGCTTCAGTCGATCTCCAGTTAGCTTGTGAATGCAGCACTTGATTTGCAAATCACCCCAGTATACTTGTTCGTTCTAGACCTTTGGATGATTGAGTCTAGAAGTCGATAGGCTGAAGATAATTGATTGTGTCCCTTGAAATTTTTCCCGAGTAGATCAATACACTGGCTTCAAGAAGGCATACCAGATCAAATCCTGATCCAAATCCGCCTCCAGTATATGAAAACCCCAACCTAATCCCAAGAATTTTCCGTCGAGAAGCTCCTATTATTCCTTTGGTCAAATCTCACTCATACCCCACTGTTTTTGAATACATTGATGATATTGAGTTTGACGATCAGTTTGAGTTATCATTGTTTGAAACCAAATCCGAAAGTGCCACTGGTTCTACCGTTATCAATCCTGAGTTCATCAAGTATTTAGAAGTTGAGCAAGCAAATAGATCTATTGATAATTATATTCTGAATCTGCAAAATTCCATTGTGGCAACCAATATTCCCGAATTCATTGAATCTGCCTCACAAACTCTTGGGCCATCTGAGATTGCATCTAGTTCACGGATTCCCACTGAACCTCCCTTTATTCCTACCATTCCCGTACAGCCTGAGATCTCTGATCAGCAATCAGTAGTAGTTTCTCCTCCGTCTCCACCGCATACACCTCGTTCACCTACTGTTCCCATTCCTCCTGTTTCTCCGAGACAGCAGATTATAAATCCGCCAAGAGCCATGGCTGCGAGGTTTGCACCTCTTGTTTTACCTGCAAATTTGGATCCTATGCCTGCTGATTATCAGAGCAAGATTCCTATATTCGATGGCACACCACAGAGTATATCCGCTCAGCAGCATATTGTCAGGATGACAGATTTCTTGGACTTGCATGAAATAGATGAAGAAAATGTGTCCATGAGGTTGTTTGCCCAGACTTTTGGAGGTGAGGTTCGTAAATGGTTCAGAGCTCTACAGGCCGGAAGTATCAATACATTACAAGAGCTTCAGACACAATTTTTAGATCGATGGGAGATGAAAAAAGATCCGTTGCAGATCACTTCAGAGTATACCAGCATCAAGCGTAATCCTGGTGAGTCCGTTCAGGATTATATTATCAGATTCAATACAGTGTATAATGCAATTCCAGATGACTTAAGACCGTCTAAAAAGTCAGCTCTTCTTAAATTCCCGGATGGTTTTGATCCGGAGATGGCTTATTCGCTACGTGACAGAGATCCGCCTACCTTAGAAGATATGCAGAAGATTTCTGTTAGTGTTGAGGCGAATCTGAATGATAAGAGAGCCCGGTTGAAAGCAGAGAAAAGAGTGACTATAAAAGAAGAGGCTTCCACGTCTGCATCAGAACCGCACTGGCTTCGTGAGATGGAAAAAATGTTCAAAAGAATAAACCTTGATAAACCAGAAATGCAGATTCGTAACCCCAACTACCGTGGCTAGCAGCAGCCACAGTTCAGAATTAAGCAGCGTGAACAGAGAGCACAAGAGCCGGCAGCCCAGCAGCAGATTAAAACTCCTCTTTTGCAGAATTTTGTGAGTCAAGATTCAGACGATGATGATGATGTAGTAGGTGAGCAAAACCATTTCTTTACTCCCGATGATCTGCCTATTTACATCACTGAGGATGAAGAATATGGAGAAAGTTCAGCTGCACAGAAAGATGAGGATTTCATTTTAGCAAATGATGCAGATTTAGAGGAAGAATCAGATGATTACCAAAGAGGATATTTGAATGCTTTGTCCGCTCAACAGAAGCAATACTCATTGAGAAACCGAGATGTGCCCATAAATCCAATTCAGAAAAGAAAAGAGGCTTCAGCACCAAAGACGGATTCACCTATACCACAGAAGAAAGGAAAAGAAACAATTGATCCCGCAGCTAGTAAAGTATCATCAGCAGAAAAGGTAAATCAGTCAAGTATAATGAAGGATAAGGCTGAAAAGAAGGAAGTTCCGGTCAAAGAAGTTGAAAGAGTTTCAGCATTTAGTTTGGAAAATGAAATTTCCAAACTGAAAGTATCTATTCCTTTGACAGAAATCATGAAGAACAGCAGCTACCGAGGTCAAGTCTCCAAAATTCTGAATTTTGATCCAATGTTTGACACGGTAAATGTTGAAGATGATCAGCCAGAATTGATATTTGGGCCTGCATTAGATGGTGAGTCCCCTGACAGTGATGTTCCTCCCTTTTATATCAGTTTGAGGTTGCATGAATATGTTTTGCACAATGCCATGTTCGATTCTGGTGCTTCGCACAATTTGATGCCAAAGGCGATCATGGAAAAGTTGGGACTAGACATTACAAGAAAATATCATGATTTGTATTCATTTGATTCCAGCCGTGTGAGGTGTATCGGACTCATCAAAGATTTGGTTGTAAGCTTAGATCAAATTCCGGCGAAGAATGTCTTAATGGATGTGGTTGTGGCGGACATTCCTCCGCGATTTGGAATGCTCCTTTCTAGATCTTGGGGGGCAAAGTTGAAAGGTACACTACAGTTAGATTTTTCCTATGCTACAATTCCAGTCTTCGGTCAAATGAGAAAGTTATATCGAGAGCAGAAGATGAAATACATGATAACCAGCAAGGAGAAACCAATCAATCATCCTGTAAATTATGTACATACCGACTTAGAGTCGTTTGTGTTGCTTGCTGATAGTTTTAATGATATAGATAGTCAATTAGTTCAAGCGGAAGATATACCAGAAATAACTGAGAATTTTAGAGAAGTTCTACAAAAAGAAAGAAGAGAAAATCAAGCTACCGTGGAGCAATCAGCTAAAGACAATGGGCAGCAAACAGGAAAAACAGAGCTGGCGCAATTTCAGCATTTAGAGGACGATGAAGATGGTCTTTGGACCATGGATTTTGATGGCGCAGTGGGTAGTGACGGTGCTGGAATTGGTGTTTGGATTCGTAGTCCATTTTCCGCTCCGGATAAGGTTCCAAGCAATGTGAGAGTGTGTTCCTACAAGCTAGCATTTGACTGTTCTAATAATGAAGCGGAATATGAGGCTCTGATTGCTGGCCTTAAGATTCTTAGAAAGCTGAAAGCGAAAAGGATTGCAGTCTATGGTGATTCAGAGTTGGTGATAAAGCAGGTAAAGGGTGAGTTTCAGGCCAAGCATCCTCGCATGAGGGCTTACCGTAATGCAGTTTTAGATATTTTGAAGTTATTTTCTGATCATACCTTGACATGTGTGCCTCGCATACAAAATGGTGTTGCTGATGGACTTGCTAAGGCAGCAAGCAATTTAAAAATTCCAATGAATTCCAGCAACAAGTTCGAGATTCATGTGAAACACCGCCCCACCATTCCAGACAATCAGCGATGTTGGCAAGTCTTTTAGGATGACGAGGAGATTAGTGATTTTCTGCAGAATAAGGGTAAGTTTAAAGACACCTCCATAGATACAGAACATGATGATGGTAATGATGATATACAAATAAATCAAATGGAAGTGCTGCAACTTAAAGATAACATCATTCCTAAAGGATTGATTCCTTTGGAGGAACTATTTGATCAAGACGATGTAGCCCGCAAACCGACATTGAGGCCAACTGAAAAAGGTGTTGAAGAGGTAAATATTGGGACAGCTGAAAATCCCAAGATGGTAAAGTTATCAAAGTCATTGTCACCAAAGGTAAAAGCGGAGTATGTGAAATTGTTGTCTTCATTTTCTGATGCTTTTGCATGGGATTACTCAGATCTAAAAACATATGACACTAATATCATTCAGCATACTATCCCCATCAAACCAAATCAGAAGCCTTTCCGTCAAAAGTTGAGGAGAATCAATCCAAAGCTGCTACCATCGATTGAAAAAGAGGTAAACAGGTTGTATAAGTCAGGAATCATTGTGCCTATCCAATTTTCAGATTGGATATCAAATTTGGTGCCCGTGAGAAAGAAAACAGGTGAGATCCGTTTATGTATCGACTTCAGAAATTTGAATAAGGTATCATTAAAAGACAATTATCCGCTGCCAAAAATGGACCATATATTGCAGCGAGTGGTTGGAGCATCAAGGATGTCACTACTCGATGGCTATTCAGGATACAATCAAATTTTAGTGCATGAAGATGATCGTGACAAGACTGCGTTCACCACTCCATGGGGAACATTTCATTATGCAAAAATGCCGTTTGGTTTGAAGAATGCAGGTGCCACCTTTCAGCGTGCAATGGACATGGCTTTCGCCAACGAGAAAGATGTATTTTTGGTTGTTTACCTTGATGATTTAACTGTGTTTTCAAATTCTGATGAAGAACATTTATATCATTTGAAAGTTGTTTTCCAGAAGTGCAGAAAATATGGCATTTCGCTGAATCCAAAAAAGAGTCTTTTTGCCATGGATGAAGGCAAGCTCCTTGGCCACATCATATCGAAAGACGGCATTCGTGTTGACCCTGCACGTGTTGAAGCCATCCAGCAAATAGAACAGCCCCGGAACAAGAAAGAAATACAGTCATTTAATGGTAAAATGAATTTTCTGCATCGTTTCATTCCAAATCTTGCTGAGCATCTTAGAGAAATCACGAATATGCTGAAAAAGGACAGTCAGGTAAAGTGGACAGAAGAGGCGGTGAAATCATTTAATTTGGTAAAGATAGCTCTTTCTTCAGCCCCTATTTTAATCAGCCCGGACTACACACAGGACTTCATTTTGTTTTCGTTTGCTTCTGAGCACACATTGGCAGCTGTTTTAATGCAGAAAAGGGATGGAGTTGAGAAGCCCATTGCTTTTTTCAGTCGGATTATAAGGGACGGAGCATTGAAATACAACATTATTGAGAAACAAGCACTTGCGCTTGTAAAGGCCTTGAAATATTTCCGTGTGTATATACTGCATTCCCACATTATAGCATATGTTCCTAACGCAGCAGTTAAAGATGTTTTGGTACAGGCAGATCCAGAAGGAAGACGGGGTAAGTGGATCGCTGCATTGTTAGAATACGATGTGGAGATTAAACCAACCAAGCTGATCAAAGGACAAGGACTCGCCAAGCTCATGGCCGAAACAAATCTGCATGCTCTAGATATAAATTTGATCGCTGCCATGTCCGATGAAGATGAGGAGAGTACGTCAGTTCGGGTATCTGATATTTTTGTTTCTTCCCCTTGGTATGCTGACATTTTATACGTGCTTCAGAATTTGTCTCCACCTCCCGGGATGCCTAGAAATAAGAGTAGAACATTGAAGTTGAGAGCTACAAAGTTTTGCATACTGAATTCTGCATTGTATTGGAAAGACCCTGGTGGAATGTTATTGAATTGTTTGGTAGAGGAGGAAGCCAAAAGAGTTTTGGAGGACTTTCATAGAGGAGACTGCAGGGGCCATCTGTTTTGGAAAACCACAGCGAATAAGATTCTAAGGGCAGGTTACTATTGGCCTTCTTTGTTTTCTGATGTATATAAGGCTGTTAAGAATTGTCATGAATGCCAAATTTTCGAAGGGAAGCAGAAACTACAGCCTTTGCCTCTCAAACCAATTGAAGTCAGTGCACCATTTCAGCAGTGGGGGTTGGATTTCATTGGGGAAATCCATCCGGCATCTTCCGGACAACATAGATGGATATTGACAGCAACGGATTACTTCACGAAATGGATCGAGGCCATTCCCACTCGACAAGCCACGGATGCGGTAATTATCTCTTTTCTTGAAAACAATATTCTGTCACGTTTTGGGTGTCCTAGTAAGATAATCACAGATAATGCAGCGGCCTTCAAGTCTAAGAGGATGGTTGAATTTTGCTATAAGTACAATATCAGCTTGGGACATTCGACTGCCTACCATCCGCAAGGAAATGGCTTGGCGGAATCTTCAAATAAGTCTTTGGTAAATATCATCAAGAAATTGTTGGAAATCAATAAAAAGGGCTGGCACAAGAAATTAGTGAATGCACTGTGGGCTGATAGGGTAAGTCAGAAAAATTCTATTGGCATGTCTCCTTTCGAGTTGGTGTATGGGGTAGACACAGTTTTTCCCACTTCTCTTGCTGTCCCGGTAGTCAAATTGCTTCAGGAAGCCGGTAGTGAGGAAGATCCCATGCAGCGAAGGATTAATCAGATGATTCATTTACAGCAGACACGGGAGGAGGTATTTCAAAATACTTTCAAGTTGCAGGAGCGCATCAAGAAGATTTATGACAGGAAGGCAAAGGCAGATAAGTTTCAGCTGGATGAGGTAGTTTTGAAGTGGGATGCTCGGAATGAAGATAAGGGAAAGCACGGCAAATTTGAAAACCTATGGAAGGGTCCTTTTAAGATTGCAGCGTATCGTGGTCAAAACGCCTTTCTTCTCAAGGAAATGAATGGAGATGATTGTCCTGGAGGACCGATCAATGGTCGGTTGCTGAAGCGATACCACTTCTGAGTATTTTCTGTTGATTTCATCATCATTGTATATATCGTTTTACTTCTGTTTTATTGCAAGTGTGTACTGATCTCTCATCTTCAGTCTGGGGCCCGGAGCGAAGGCTATAATTCTGGAGATGGAGGTTGGTTGGTTTGAAGTTTGTCAAGTCAGTTTTATCAGTCTTTTCAGTTTTAGAGTCGAGTTAGTTTTGGTCAAGTTTCAGTCGCTTTTCAGTCAAGTTTGCAGTCAATAAATGTATCAAAAGTTTTGTGTTATCTGTTGAAATAATGACTCCATCGCCCAATGGATGAAGGCACTGTCTGACTCCCCCAGAGATCTGCCGTTCTTGGCATCTCCTTGGAGCCACCATCCCCATTGGAGCCAATGTTAGAGTCGGTCCTTACAGCCCTCCGTCAGAGATCATTTCGATTTTTGCATATCATTTTTAGGTGTCTCGCTCGTTCCACTTCGTTGCATTTCGCTAGGGGCATGCCATTGACTGACGAGGGGGTCTGGTTGTCTTGTGTTTCCTCATGCTTGTACCTGCAGGGCTAATTAAAATTCCTCAAAAATCACTGAAGTTCATGGTCATTGCATTCATGGTCATAAATGATTAGTTTCGTTAAAAAGAGTCTTTAGTCCTAGAGTCTAGGGTTTTCAGTCCTTTGCATACATGTAATAAAAGCCCACAGGCCATGAGGTTAGTTTCAAAGGATTCCTATTTCACGTTTTTATTATCAAAAACATTTGAAGACATTTCTAGTCCAAAACTCTGTTTTGGAACTAGAAATTGTCAAACTTCATTTTTTGTAATAATTGTATTTGTTTCACCATAAGAAGTTTCAGAGCAAGCCTCTGATCTTTGCCTAAGCCAAATGCCAAATCCCTGCCAAAAACAACCAGGTATCATCAGTCCAAGACTCAGAAAAAGCAAGGAAAAGCCAAAGAACAGCATTGTATTAAGTGATCGAATGACAAAGTGCCAAACATTATAAAAGTGGGTTATGGAGCAAATTTAAAATCAAATCTGATTTTATGAGATATTTTTCTTCACATATAAGCCATGGAAAACAATTCATTTGCACAAATTCTCAAGGTAGAAATCGAAGTGGTGAAGTTGAAGGCCGAAATCGTGTTTTACAAAGTTGTGGACCGGAACTGGAGGTGCGCGCTACGCGCAGAGAAGGCGCGCTACGCACAAGAGGCGCACTACGCGTTGGGCCTCACCAGCCTGTGTTAAATAACAAGGGCGCTACGCACATGCAGCGCGCTACGCACTGGGTGAGCGCGCTACCCATATAGTCTCAGAGCTAAAAAAAAATTGCCCTTGCGTCCAGTTTCATGCCCAAACGCCTCAATCGGCTTGCAAGTAGGTTCTCCACGATTGTTAAGTGATTTTTGAACATGATTGTGGTGTTTTTAAAGTGGGGAAACAAGTATTTGATGTGGAGAAAGGTGAAACCCTAGGTTTATTGCAAATTCATTTCTTGGGGTTTGAAAGACATATTGATAGTCTTGTGAAGGATTTCCCAGCTTGTATTGTTGATATATATATTTATGCATCTACTTTCAAAGTGTCACGGCCCTCACGCTCTCAGTTTGCCATTTCATCACTGCTGTCATCTCCATTATATTACCATTGTCATTGCTATTGTTTTACTATGGTCATTATCACATTGTTTCCCATTCTCCATTGACAAAACACAGTCTCATACTCATTTTCCCCTTTGACAAATTTTAGCCAGCATTACAAAGGCTGCATACTACATTACACTTTTTACTCATTTGTCAAATTCCCTTGTGATCAAAGTAGTGACTGTTTTTATGCCAATCCACTTAACAGAGCTATTACCACTGTGGTTTGTTTTCCTATGATGCTTTGGTACATATGTAACATATTTGGGTTTTGGGCCTACATTGAAACCTTTGGCTTCACTACACCTATATCAACATACATATTGCAGACATCTTGTTTTCAAAGCCATGTCAGAGACGGATTCAGTTTATGAGCAGGAGTATGACAGTGATTCCACAGCAGAGGGTAATGTGCCACAGAGGTCTCACAAAAGTGGCAAAAGTGGTAAGCATCTCAGGGAGGAGCCTACTTCTTTGGCTCAATTGCAGGCTTGCCCGCTTGCAATGGATTGTTTTCAACATCAGTCATGTTTCCAATACTGTGAGATGATTTCACAAACCCAGCATCATCGTGAACTAGCTCGTCTATTTGTTCTACATTTACATGATGGCCGTGTAAACCTCGCCGGAGTAGATTTCATTTTGTCACCAGAGACTATTGCTCAGGCCACCGGGATACCAAATATAGGAGAGGAATGGAACAAACGTCAGCAGTTAGAGAAATTCCACTATGAGCCATACATCAAACCTGGGTATATGAGGCACCTGAGCAGGGTTTTTCCTTTCAGATTCCTGAAGGATGACTTTGCACCATTGATGAAACTCATCATTCGGTATTTCAGTTGCGAGGGCAGATTCTCGCGTCTCTATGCGTACCATGTTCGTTTGTTGATGAATTTCACGAGGGTACGTATGATGAACATTCCGTACTTCATGTATCGCAACATAGAGAGGATGATGATTTTTGTACAGAAGAAGACCCCAGCACAGCAACATAGAAGTATATATCATTACGCGCTGATCAAGATCGTAGTGGTACATCAGTTGACACAGCAGGGCATCACTTGGGAGGATTTCATCTCTCGTGACTTATTTACAGCGCCGCAGCCGCCTCTTGAGGTAGTTCATGATGAGAGAGAGCCTTTACATCAGCCTGACATTCCTGAGATCGAGCATATTAGTGCTCCATTGTATGTGACATACCAGCGAGGCCACAAGGCCTTATTTGTAGCTACACGACGAGTACTATCTCCACCCGGGGTGGAAGGGGTCTCGTTGTCTCCATCAACAGAGCGAGTATTATCTCCACATAATGTTGAAGGGGTCTCGCCTTCTTCTTCATCACAGGTATAGATTCAGGACAGGGGTAAGAGGCCCATGCATGATGAGGGCCCATCAGGAGGCCGGGACACCGATTTCACGATCATTGATGTTGATGTGAGCTCTCCTAGCTCGAAACTGAAAGAGATCATCCAGGAGCAAAGGGCCAAGAATAACACGCTGAAAGAGAAATTATAGAGGGCTTAGTGGGTGATAAACTACCTGGAGCAGCGTAACAAACAGCTAGAGGATGAGCACGAACTTTATGAGCTGCGGCGAATCCGTGAAGATCGACAATTGGCCCGGAAGAGACCCGGCGACATGACACCAATCGATCGAGATGCTTACCTCACACGTGTTAACATTCATCTGGAGAAGTTGTTGGAAAAGGCCAACAGAGAAAAAGACATGCTTCGTCACATGAAAGGTCATTATTGGGCCCGCATGCACGTCTGCAAGGCAAAAATGAAGATTCTGAAGAGGAGGTTGAGCGAAGCACTAAAACGGCGGAAAAGGCCTGATCCACTCCGGATTTTGGCCGAGGCTTCGTTGGCTGGGCATGATACATGATGGAGGGTCTTCGCTTCGAATTTGAGCAAATTCGGAGAAATTTTTGTCATTTTGAAATATTTTGGTCTCAAAACAGATTTTTCAGCCATACGAGTAGCGCGTCGACGCGCTCGCTTATGATTGGGACACTTGCTGGAGGAAAACTTTATATTTTTGGGTTTTTCATGGTAATTTATGCATGCTCCAGTATGGCCGAAGCATTTCATCAAGTTCTGGATGATCAAAGGGCCCAAAAACACCATGAAAACCACCTTTCTGCCACCTTTTGCACCAGCAGGAAGTACTTCTGGGAGAATGAAGTTTTGGAGGGGAAAATGAGCTCCAAATTGGGAAATTCCACTTGGGTTGGATAGCCAACATCCAGGGATTTCCAAAGAGCTATCATGAGCTCAATTTGGATGCCGGGAAGTGCCCCAAAATCAGGCTGAAAGGCGCGCTACGCGTATGGCTCAGGGGCGCTACGCATATGGATTTTTGGTCAATTTTTCACCTTCCAGCTCAGAATTTCGGCCAGTTGAACCAGTTTTTCTTGTGGATGAAATTTTTGAGTTATCATGATGTAAATTGATGGTTGGCATGTAAATTTGACTCACTTTTACCTATTCTAGATGATTCACTCCTAAAAAATTAAAAATCAGATGTAAGAATCAATTTCCTCCCTTTTAGAGGCAAGTTGTTTAGATGCCTATATTCTAGCTCCTTGTTTAGAATTATTTGGAACTACTCCTAGAAGGAGGAGTTCGACCCCTAGAGGTTTGGGAAGGGGTTAGGAGGTCTATATGATGTAATTTTTGAGACATTCTACAGGTTGGACTCTTGGGAAGATTTTGGCACACTATTGTACATATTTTTCATATTTTGGCTAAGGAAAGATCAGAGGTTTTGCAGCACCTATTGGGATTCTTGTGGCTTTCAGTTCTTGATGGTGTTTTCTCTCAGTTTATTGTAAGTTCTTTCATGTTTAATGTATGCCATTCCCTTCTTATGCTTCTGAAACTAAATGAATGAGTAAATGAGGTTGAATCCATTGATTTCAGTGCTTTGCCTTTGAATTTGTTTAGTTTTACATGTTTTCGCCTGTTTGGAGAGGATCCATGTTCCCTCTTGCCCTCTTCAGCTCCTTGTCGTTCTGATCCATCCATATACCCAATCAAAAGCATCAAGACTATTGCCTACCTCGCCCCAACTCGAATTTTGCAAAAATCTGGCCTTATCCCCGGACCCAAAATTGTTTTTCCCATCTTTTCAACAAAAAACCCAAAAAATCAAAATCAAACTTTCCTATCTCTTTACTAGCCTAAAATCAGTATTCATTATAAGTCATCTCTGCCCCTTTGAGGATTTTTTGCCGAGATAGACCTGGAGAGAGCCCTCTCCTTTCCTCATAGGGCTAGCCACGAGGCTGAGCTTGGTTTGATGTTGCTTTGAGTTTTACCTTATTTCAAAATTCTCATGCATATTTGAGCATTAACACATTTTATGTGAACTTTACATGCACAATTTCTTTCTAGAAGAGGACACGGACAACAATCCTAGTCCCTTTATAGGAGATGTTCAGTTCCAGGCCTTCCTCTCGTTCGCTAAGAACTAGATTAGGTGGGAAAGAGGCTATAACATCTTCCAAAAGAGAGAACATGGCCTAGACCTGTGGGTCAGAGGAGATCCTACAATTGTTCATCCAACACAAGAATTTCATGCGAAGGAAAGGTGTAAGGACCAGGCTGGGACCCATCCATAAAGACATTATAGAAAATGGGCGGGAATATCTTGGAGACATTCAGGAAGCAGCCTTGGCAGTAGCTAAACAAAGATGGATGGCCTCCATAAATAATGTAAAGAATAGGGAGCAATTTGGCTACAGAAATTTCAAGGCATTTGCCACCAAATTCCTCTCATATAGTAACCTGGTCTTCAGCATGGGTCCTACATGGTTAAGATGTAGATATAGATGCCCTCTTATCTGGTACCCTCCTGAGGGCTATGATCATGACTACGAATTACCAGAAGGGCACACAAATGCTTCATTTTCAATAATTAGATAGAAATAGGGTTTCAAAGCATACAAGGAAGAAGTTTACCCTGCCTACTCCTTAACACAGCTGCATCTCAACCATCTGTTTACACGAGGACCTGCAAATAGGTAAGCAGGGGAGTATGTTAGGCCAGAATTAAGGTATGTTTTCACCCTATGATTACTTCAAATTGTGGTAC
This sequence comes from Pinus albicaulis, assembly GCA_034641835.2. Lineage (NCBI taxonomy): Eukaryota > Viridiplantae > Streptophyta > Pinopsida > Pinales > Pinaceae > Pinus > Pinus albicaulis. Next base: position 1,414,073,483 of record CM076575.1, read on the forward strand.
ATTTTTAGGCATTCTTCCTCATCTTAACAATAAATAAAGAGAAGATTTATGAAAGTCAGGGCAATTGGGCTAACGAAAAAAGAAACGTTTTTATAACAGAAATTTGACTTATTGTATCTCTGTGTGCAGGAAAGCAGAGCAGCTGAACCAACGTTAAACAAAAGACAGCTGACAAACTCGGACTTACAAAATCTCAGTAACTCCCAGAAAACCGACAGAAGGAAGAAAGATAGACGCAATCTCAAGAACCCAAACAATAGCCACGAGCAGCGAGATGTCGTTTGGAAAATATTGTCCCGCTGCATACAGACGTCTTAAAAAGGACCAAGGTTGAACTAGAGAGGGGAGTTGAAAAGGAATTTCCTTCTGTAATCAATATATCAGGACATAACTGTTCAGTTTTATCCTTGTATTATCCTTCAATTTAATAAAGATTTTTGATGTTTTGAACAAACATCTTTTGAGTTTTTCATTGCGTTAGAACTTCTGGTGGTTTGGGCCCAACCCCTAGCAGTTTCCTCGCTAATTTCCGTGTTGTGCGTTAGTTACAGAATTGATGTCCAATTATTTGATGCAGTTTGTAAATTACTTTTCCACTAAATAAAATATAAATACATGAGGTTACAGTTTCTCTTTCATCAGAATAGTTTAGCATTCATGCTTTTTGGTGTATAGTAATGCTTTATCGTTGTTAGATGTTTTCATTTTCTCTCAATGCCTTTGTAGTCGATTTATGAATCGGGAGAGTAATTACTGGTCAATGTTATCTATCTTTACAAATTAGATTGTTCTTTCAGTACAATAAGGTGTCCAATTATTGATTAAGTACATAAAGATGTTAATTAGTCAGTTTGCAAAGGGAATTCCATTGCAAAATTATATAAGTAATTACTAATTCAATTTATTATGATTGATGTTCAATCCATTAAGTTTGATGTCCAATTCATTAAGGTTGTTGTTCAATGTGTTAAGGTTGTTGTTCAATTCGTTAAGATTGTTGTTCAATTCATCATTATGTTGTTCAATCATAGGTTTCTCTCCTTCTGAACCAGACAGAATAATTAGTTGCATTCTACCATTTCATTTCTCTTTGAGTTGATTGAACTTCGAGAATTAGATAATCCTTTTCATAAGCAATATAGAATAACTATCAGTCGACTTCACTCGCATATAATGTACTTACACTCTTGAAATAAGAAGACTTGCCCTAGGTCGACAATTGAATGAGAAGCCTAGAGGTTGCCTATAATAAGTCACCTTTGTGAATCGACACTAATCTCCAACTATCTAAACATCTTACTTAGCCCTTCCTAGCAGGCAAGGTGCTTGGGCATAAAATAACATTTCATAGAGAGGAATAAGATAATTGTGACATATTTTGGCATATGATGAGTGCTATTTGGAATCCCATATCTCTTTACAGTATATGTGAATAAGCTATTCTTGTGTAGACCACTGTCACCATGTATTTAGTGATGAATGCATCACACATATTTCATCCAACAAGTAGGAAGACATTTGGAATTGAGTTTATTCTCTTGTATCTTCCTTATGTGCATTTTTTATATTCTATTATAAATATATTGATAGAATGATTGCCCATATGATTTTTTTCTCAATGACAACAACAAAATAAATAAAGCATACCTATGCTTCTTCAAATTTCTCAACATTTGGCCTTCCATATAATCTACATATCATGGCCACTACCAAGTGAGATGGCATTTCAATAAATTTGGTGTGACACTCTCTTGCAAGATTGGAAGGTCTTATAGCTTATCCACCATTTTTCACTAGGTCTCTGGGATTATTATCAAATGCCTTCAGCCAAGGTTCATTTAGATAGATATATTCAAGTGGTATGTTATAGTAAGTGTTGAAATTGGAGGGATTTAACAATCCAAATGGCTTTCCTTTTGAATTTTTTATCATTAGGTTGTCAATATCTACAAGTTTGATAATCAATGAGACTTCTTCGAAGCAAGGAAAAACTAGTGGATGAGATGCTGCTTTAATAAACTAGAATCATTTGATAACTCAATATACATCCACATCTGGGTAATATTCAAGGAGTTTTGTGGCATTTTATCTCTTGAACATTTGGTAAGCATCAAACCATTAGTAGGGAACATTCTTGTTGATGACACATTAGGTGCCATTAAAAATGGGTATTTCAGTCTTGGGTGTTGCTTCATTTTCCTTGGATATTTCAATAATGGGACAATTTCTTGTCTTATATGATATGTGCCCATGGGTCACCTTGGAATGCACCCATGCCAATTTTTACTACAAAATCCAGCACCCTAGCACTAGGTCACACTAGATCCTTAGCAACAATAGGATCCACCACCATTATCATCTTAGTTGTTAATTCCCCTATTCTATTGAGGGGCAATGTTAGCCCCACAAGGGAGGCTTCCCCGATAAGACTTAGAGGTTAATGACTAAAGGGATCCTAGCAAAATGGCTCTCTAAAAATCTTGCAAACTTTACACCCCATAATATTCTTCAATAAAGTATGGCTCTAGATAAGATGAAGTGGACAAGTCAAAGAATTGGACACTAAAGATAGGATTTGGAGATGTTAAAACTTATTTTGAAACATATGCAACTTTCAATTTAATTATTCATAAAAAATTATGAAGTGATGGAAAAAGGAGGACCAATGCCTTGGCTCATTACTAAATTTATAGGCATATGGAGTCAGACAAGGATCCAACCAATAGTTGAAGACCTTGGATGGAGATGGAAAGAGAGAGGGATAAGCTATTAACCCAAACCTAGCAGCTTTCCAAATTATGATACTTAAGGTCAAAGAATGGAATCTAGTTTCCTTGGTGGATCCTTGATGACAGATTATACATATGAATAAAATAGAGTTCATAAGAGATGTTGCAACTTTTAATATGGCACATGACAAACCTTAGTTTAATAACTGTACTAAAATGGAAGATAATAGTCATAGTAAAATATCACTATTAATCCAAGCACCACTTTTTCAATCCACAATAAGTTCCTCCATTCAAAAAATATCTTCACCAAGGAAATTTGCTTCACTTGAAATATCTGAAAAATCGCATAATCTTCAAATTGCTATGAGAATTTTCCCCCAAATTCCATGATAAAATGAGAGGAATTGTACGTATAGTTATATACAAGGTTTTCAACTCCCCTCGTAATAAAATACTAATTTTCAAATCTAAATCCCCTAAATTAGTGTAACGAGGGGAAAAAGGATCCTCAAGGGTTAGCTCAATTGGTTGAATCCTCGCCATTAAAGCACTTTTTCTATTGAGAGGTCACAGATTCAATTCTCTTAACACTCTCGAGGTTAGGCTCCCTAGTTGTTCCAACAAGAAGTGATACCTTCAGGTGGATCAACTTGGTACAAATATTCAATGGATGTAGCTATTACCAATCTCTGAAGTCTATGAACCATGTAGAAAAAAAAGGAGGGGAAAAGGCCTTATCTGCAAATTAATTAATCCAAAACAACACAAATTGGGGCTTCTAAAGCCACGTGTACAAAATATTTGGGTATATGTCATCAAAATCTGGTCATTTTACACAAACGAAGGGCAAATCAGGGGTGTTGATGTAGCTTCCATCTTTCAAAAACCATTTGACTGCATGAATTGCTCCAAAATTCTTCTAACCTGCTACCTAAAGCCTCTAAATTTGGGCAGACAAACCCCATATGGCTCCCAACATGGGTACAAGTGTTCCCCATCTTCCATACTCATCCCCACAAAGTGAAAACTCCACCACATAATATAGCAGCAATCCAGAGTGGGTGGAAAATCCATCCACAAATGGTACAACATGCCCACCAATCGGTGCATCTAGGGATTCAAAATTTGCATGTGTCCATTTTACCAATGACCAAACCCCTCAAACTCTTCAACAACCTTCCAAAAATGGAACGTGTGGTTACAGTGTGGGCCTGCCAACCTTGAGGGCCGTCAAATAGCTAACCACTGATATAGATTCAATCATTATATTATTTTTCTTCCATATTCATGCTTTTAGAGTGGAAAATTTAGAGGAATCAACTCACAAGGCCATTTTTACCAGCCAATCCTTGTTTGGTGAATTGGGGTGTTAAATATTCTAGAGGCAATTTGAAAAATTTCATAAAAAAATTTAGATTCAAAAACTCTTGCTTCCACGAGACCCCCTAACAATTTTCTACACTCAAATACCTTTCTAACGACGCAAGAAGTGTTGAAAATTGTAACTAGGTTCGATCTTCATAATGACTTGTAATTATGAATTTATGTAATGAAGAATACAAAGATAATAAAATGTACTTTGTAATACTTGCATCATGGGTTTCATGAGCAAGGAATTTTTATTGTAGGCCAAAGACTTATTATTGACGTCTTTAGGGGTTTTTCATCTTATCATAAATGTATAATTTCGATTCATGTATATGAAGTATTTTTATACTTGTAAAAGACAAAGTATTGATGTAAAAAGTATGCCTCAAGACCTTGTTTAAATTCTCTTTGAAGTTGGCCTAGAAGATGTTGGAAGATCTCCTTAAACAAGTTGGCTCACACTCCTATGATCATTTTGGCATAAGTGATGGAAGACAACCACTATAAATAAATGTTTGTGGCCTCATTATCTCTCAAGGAATTCGGATAGGTCTATAATAATAGTGCAAATACAGGGTCTACATTAGAGTGTAGGGAGGAGGTTACTCAATGAAGAAAGGAGGGCACATACACTTCTGTTTAGGGTTTTCTCAACCTCGCACTTTTTCAGGATGGTCAAGACCCATTACAATCTGCAGTAAGTGCGAAGTATAGGTATGTTGTTGGTGTGAGAAAGAAAGGATATATATCAAAGCAAGAAGGAAAGAAAGGGGGCAAAGGAGGAGGAATATTTGCAATGTTTCAAGGTCACTACAGTTTTGTCTTGGGACTGCACCATATATTGTATATCTCAGGTAAGGCTGAGGATCATAAGGGTACAACAAGTAGGTCCCAGAGAAGTGTCTAGGTGACTGAAGCTAGATAAAGGAAGAAAGAATAGAAGATAAGGGACTGAGCTTCCCTGGGGATGGTGTTGATCGGTGCAGAAAAATAAATATCATCATAAGGAGCTGAGAAGAACAATGACAAGGGTCTTGGAGTCATACTAGTGTCAAGGGTCTGTGTCATGGTTATGGTACTCGCCAATTGAAGATATATAAGAAGAATTACTTTCAGGTTTTCCTCTCCGAGAGGGAGAGGTTTTGTCCCTGGATGGAAAGCCTAAACTTTGTGTATCTTGTGTTTTGATAATTGACTTTATGAAAGACATAATAAGTTAATGAAGATAAGATCTAAGTAAAAAAATAATAACAAGTTCACAAGTAATTATCATGAAATTGAAATTGAATTAAACGTCCCAATTTCCCAACATGGTATCAAAGCCAAGGTGTTGAAGACAAGTAAGGGCAGTTTAGCAAGAAGACACAAGGATCAAAGCTTCAAGGAAATCAACAAGGATCAGTTTTCTAGAACGCATCAAAGTAAAGGTCAGAGATCTACAAATATAATAAGATCTTCATTCATTTAAATGAGGCAGTTTGCAGAAATTGGAAAGCCATCTCAAGGAGATAAAGGACCTTTCTCAAAGGATCTATACATCAAGATCTAGTCAACATCATTAAGGACATAGTGTATAAGCCATCACCATCAACAAATATTTGGTGTTTAAATCAAATCAACATTGTTTGAATCATCATCAATCCATCCTTGATCATCATCATCATCAAGGATTCAAGATGATCTAGCTCTCTTCACATCTCTTACATCATCATAAACGAGAAAGATGATAGAAGAATAAAAGCATCTACTCGAGTAATTATCTTTATTACTTCATATGAATCTATCAAAATGTCGTTTTGCAAAGAAAGCAACAAATTGGTTGGGGTTTCAAACTTTCTTGCATGGAAGAAAAGGAAATATCTAAATCTTATTAAGAATGAAGTCATGAACTATATCAAAGGTTCGGTAACTAAACCTTCAAAAGAAGATACTCAAGCTCATGTCAAATACATGAAGGGATACATAAGAGCCCAAAGGATTCTTATAGAATCCATAAAGGACTCTCTCATCCCCTATGTATCAAAACTAGAATCTTCAAAAGAAATATATGACAAATTGGTGGAGCTATTCTTGGTGAGTACTGTAGCGGAAGTAATATCTCTGAGACAATAAATATATAAGTTAAATATTTTAATAGAGGAAGGAATAAATTCATATTTTATGAATATTTCCAAAATGTGAGAAAAACTGCAGGAATTGGGAGAAGAAATGTTCGATATAGAAATGACTACACTAGTGTTGAATGCTCTATCGAAGGGATGGAGAAACTTCACTTCAAGTATCTATGGGAAGAAAGAAGCAACACCATTCTAGGATCTATGGTCTCTATGTAAGATAGAGGAGATGAGGTTAAAAACTAAAATTGATATAGGATCAAATGAAGAGAATCAAGCCTATGTTGCCATATCAAGAAGAAAGGGAAGATTTGGTAAGTTTTGTCCTCAAAAGAAATGAAGAAACATGGATAAGATACGATGTTATGGATTAATGAATATGGGCACTATAAAAATTATTTTCCAAAATCTAATAAGGAAAAGAGAAAAATGAATAATCCCATATCGTCGAAGAAATAAAAGAATCAGATTCAAAGAAACCTAAGAAAGAAGAAGTGAATTATCTCTGCTATGCTTGAGTCATCTAAAGCTGGGTGGATAACTTGTTATGCTTTTCAAGCACCTCCCACTCAGTTAAACAAATTAAGAGCTAGCTTATTCTTGATCGTGCGGAATTAAATTCTTGATTCGGGTGTATGTGCTTTAAACTGTTTTAATGCTTTAAGTGTGAGGAATTAAACATTTGTTTTTGTTGATATTAAGCATGTACAACAACCATAAAGTGCGGCAAATAAGCATCAACACATAACAACAAATTTCATAAAGGAGTTCACCTGAATATCGTGGGCTACGTTTCGTCAATTGACTTGGCTCTTTGGGATTATGATGGAAAATATCTTTTACAAGTAAACTACTCAACTCCAATGGTTATTTGAACTATACCATTGGGTTTAGAATACCATCATATCCCTGGAATGGTTGTTATCTCACTGAAAATACAACTAGGCTTCCTTTTACTTGACCTCATCTGTTTGTGCCCTTTAGCTTCCACGAGCTTCTCTTTGCCACAAACTCCCTAGAAGTCTGAAATGCCTCATTCTCCTGTTGGCACCTAGTGGCCCTTGGAACTTATCTGAAGCATATTGGCCTTTAGAATTCCTCTACTAGCTCTGCAACCCTCACCAATGAGTCTAGAATGTCCAAGAAAGTCGAAATTTACTATTCACACTCCCAAACTGGTCAAATAATTCTCAAGATAGAGCATAAACAATTTTTGTCCAGTAACCCCTAAAACAACTCCACTAATTTTGGAGCACTCTAGTTAACTGGAGTTAAAATATAAACTCCAACTAAAAATAGCACACCTGTTGTATTGATTGTCATACTAACCGTCACATTTAACTGTCATTGGGTGGACACATGACCCCAAAACCCGTAGTTAACAAAAGTTCTTAGCGGAACCGTCGGGGTAAAACCTTAATCGTTGCATGTGACAGGTTTTGGCATTAAAGTTGCGAAGACCAATGCGTATAAACCACACAAAGTTGGTTTAATACACCGAGCCATGTGAACAGTCTGAGAAAATTCTGGTGGTAACGTTTACGCATTGGTGGTTAGGGGCTTAAGCCCTTGGTCTGAGGTCACGACCATATGGGGAGGGGTTGGCCCCTCCGCTCTCCCAACACAATTTAAAACAAACTTTAAATAACAACGATGCCCAATGATAGTTAAGAACTAACATAACGAAGACGGTAAATGGCACGCATGCTGGGCAGGAGGTCTCAGGGTCGAGCCCCGGGGACCCAAAAAAAAATTTCCACATTGTTCAAGGGCCACGTGGTGGCCTCAGGGCTAGCCACGTGGTGCCTTCCCATTGGACCTTCAAATCCGTATGCCCAAAAAATAATGTGACACTTGTCCTTCACTACTGGTCTGGAAGGAATATTATGGGGAATATTTTGAGGAATATTCTAGGAATATTCCCTAGAATATTCTTTCTTTCTTTTTACATTTCAAAAAACAAGTCAACCCTGGTCAAATGTAAAAAATTGCAGTTTAGTGGACTTTTCAAAATGCGATAACTTCTTCATATGGTGTCGGTTTTTCGAACTGTTCACGGCACCGAAATAAGGAAGACGAGATCTATCCATTCGCTCAGGTTCGACACACTTTCTAACACTTTGAAATTTGAGCTATCACTTAGGTCCTTGATCAAAATTTGATCATTGAGATCGTCTTCCTCTTTAAGAGGTATGTGTAGGTTGTAAAATAGTATATTAGGCAGTAATGTATATTAGATAGATACATCACTTTATAATTGACATCATGATGGAAGCTACATTGAAGGAGGAGCAATAGTCATAGTAGGATGTATGGAACACATTTATGTGACAACTATGCCATGAGATAAGTGGCTCTTCGGAACCTCACTGAAAAACAACATTTATAGAAGGCAATCATCAAGATCAAGGGTCATCATTCAATAATCAATATGGAAACATGTGCCGACATTTTCTAATCAAATCCTCTTTAGATTTTCTAGTTAGAAAGAAAGCAAACGGTTTCATCGAGAATTCTAACTTTCAGAAATCTGGGATTAGAATATGATGACATATTGATGAAGTAGGTCAAGGGAATGAAACTCTTCATTCTAAGGAAACCTGCTACAGGATTACTCAAAAGAAAAAGAATCAGGTACATGTATATATACGCTGACACTGGATGCTATGAAGCCATGTCATGTGGTTGCAGCGAGTATACTTCTATCTTTAGAAGTATGATCAAAATAGAAAGCATAAACTCTTCCAATGCACGAGTAGACAAAATGCATGATCTACACTAGATGAAATCAAAATAATATGTCCTCATATGGAATATGAGGTGATCGTACATTATGTTAGTCTCTTGTATTCTACAGTATCACTAGGTGGTTATGGATTTTCTACAATCTGCTGAAAATAACATTCCTTGATTATCATTTTATTTTCAGAAATATCACTGCCTTCATTATTTTCATTTAACTTATTTACTATCTCTCATTTTACCCATTCAGATCACTCTATTACTTTGAAAAACCCATGTTTGAACACCTAATCCCCCCATTCCTACCATTTTTCCCCTTCCTAAAACCCCATTATCCTCATAAAAACCCTTCCCTTCATTCATTTCCCTTCTTCCAATAAAACAATGTAAAAAACCTTTTTTTACATTGTTTAAAAAAAAAAAATTTCTAAATGTTGTTTTATTCGAGACCCACTCTCTTTTTAAAAAACTATGTTTATTACCTGACCCTATTATAAGTTTAAACCCCCACCTTTTTAAACCTTTACCCCCCGCGCCCATATAACCATGGCCTCGCCTTATGACTAAAGCACCTTCGCTTTAAAAACTTCCTCGGGCCCCACAGTACAAAAACCCCGCATATATTTAAACCCACCGCTTCGTATACCCCCGGGCCCCACATTATACAAACCCCGCATATAATAAACCCCACCGCTTCTCCGTATACCCCCGGGCCCCACCTCATGTGTTACTTGCCCGCGATCCATTTATCTCATGACCACCGTCGGATCTCGGCCTCTTGATCTGACGGCCCTAATCTCTTATCGCAACCACAAACGTCGAAGACTTAAAACCTTCGGACCTTGCGATATGGGCGGTTTTACCACCGTCCCATCCTGCCACGTGTTTCTCCCTCCATGTTATCGCACCCCCGCGGCATAAACCGCCTCACCGCTTTTTCCCTATGCGATAAAATCACTAACCACCCTCGCGCCATAACCCAAAAACTGTCAATCCCGTTCGAACATGCATAAGCCCTGTCCTGACACGATAAACCCCGAGCCACCATATCCAGACTCTGTCCACAACGCATGGTTTTAAATTAACAATTTGTTTTCAAATGTGCAAGTGATTATACATGGCAGAAATGCATAAATTACATTTCTAAAAACCCAAGAATTGTTTAGAATTAGGCTCCCTGGGTGAAGATTCAGAAGGCTTTGTTCATCAAAGGATTAGGAGCGCAAGATTCATCAAAATAAACAGTGGATCATGACCATTGATGATCATTTAATCACTCCAAAGGTAAAAAAATGTTTTCAAAAGACGGAGTAAAGAAGAGAAGGAGTTTACGGTGACTGCGCAATCAAAGAAAGATCGGAGATAAAGACCAATAAAAGCACAGAGTTGAAGAACATAGAAAAGATCAGTCGAAGGTGAAAGAAAATGTTAAGAGACAGAGTCTAAAAGAAGGAAAGACAAAAACAAGATCAAACAGTGAGATAAAGAAGGAAATAACTGAGACAGCAAAGGCAGTAAGGGATTAAAGGATTGAAAGATAAAAGATGTGGATGAAGACAGAATCAGAGTTTAAAAGACAAAACCAAGTTAAGAGACAAATCAAAGATTAAGGACAAATCAAAAGAAAATTAACAAAGGAAGATAGATCCGAATGACAAAGCACATCACCAATTACTCTTCCAAATCATATTGGCCACCTACAGCCTGAATTTGATTTAATAAACTACCACAGTTGATGCTTCAGTTAGAGATATTTTAGCAGCTACTCAGAAGTTATTGAAAGAGTTAATATTAAAGCCAGATAGTAAAAAATATCCTAAAGTTAGCTCAACAGTTAAGTTAAAAGTTATTATTACAGTGAGTTAGTCACAGATATTTTGGCATTGGGCCTTGCATGGTCTCAATTGTCAAAACATCATTTACTTCGTAATAAGTGCAATCTAAAACCCTAGAGTAGGATCACCTCCTCATATGCAGATAAATATTACATGTATTGTTCATTGTTATTGTTGGTTGCTTGCTTGGTTAGCTAATAGGCTAGATTTTGATCAAACTCTGAGTTGCAGAGACCATTGTACTGGAGTATTGTAACTGTTTTGGACATCAGTAATACAAGCACATTCATAGGATTCTTGAGCTATGTTAATGGTGATGTTATCCCTCTCTGTCAATGTTTCTCTCCTGTTTTCCATATTGTACCTCTTTTATGATAATAAAAAAGAAATTTTAGATTCAGATATGTTGTTTGGCACCTCAAACCTGTCTGTCATTATTATCTCTATGTTTTCCTCTGAAAGTAATATTAGAGAATTCTTAACTGCTCTCTAGGATTACTGTATTGTTTGTCTTGAGATTTTCTAGTGAAGTATAATTAAATAATTCTTAACTTCTCTTTAGTTTTTACCAAATTGCTATCTTAAAGGCCTTCTCTAAAGTTTAATTAAAGAATTCTTAACTGCTCTTTAATTTCACGGAACTATTATCTTGAATGTTTTCTTTATCTGAAAGTAATAATTAGAGAATTCTTAACTACTCTCTAGGTTTACTAGATTGTTTGTCTTGATATTTTCTCGGTGAAGCATAATTAAAGAATTCTTAACTGCTCTTTAGTTTTACCAAACTGCTATCTTAAAGGCCTTTTCTGAAGTTTAATTAAAGAATTATTAACTATTCTTTAATTTCACGGAAATGTTATCTTGAATGTTTTCTTTGTCTGAAAGTAATAACTAGAGAATTCTTAATTTCTCTCTAGGATTGTTGGATTGTTGTCTTGAGGGTTTTCTAGTAAAGTATAATTGAAGAAATCTTGACTGCTCTTCAGTTTTACCAAATTGTTATCCTAAAGGCCCTTCTTGTTTGAAGTATAGTTAAAGGATTCTTAATTTCCCTTTAGTTTTACTAAATTCACAACTTATTCTCATCACATATTCATTTTATTTAAAGGATCCATTTGATGTAGTTAGCTTTCCCTATGAAAACCCTTGAAGAGTTGATGTACAATTAATTCCTTTTATGACTCCATAGCCCAATGGATTAAGATTCCCATATTCTATCTATCCAACTAAAACAAACAATCAAACAATCAACCAAACAAAAAAAAACAACCCAAAAACTTTCTAACTAGCCTAAAATCAAAAAACATAAGCATAAATATAAATCATTTTCATCACAAAACAGGGAGAGCCCTCTATGAGCCCAGGAAGGCTAGGTCCTGGACTCCAAAGTGGTTTTATGTGGTTCTCTGCATATTTGTTTTTTCCAACCTTGCAAATTACAGACAGGCAACACATTATTAAGGAATTTCTCAATGGAAGTTCTCGGGAATAAAATAAAACTGTGTGGAGAAAGAAAAAGGAAGAGATCGTGGGAAGTACAACCATGGAAAGAAGCAGTCAACATCCAAGGAAGCCAAGAAGACTTGACTAGAAAATCTCCTCGGAAGATATGTAGACTCGGATAGAATTCTAGAAAATATGGAGACCCTTGACAATACATATCTTTCGGAGATGTGTCAATTTGTAAACAAAGGATGTCGATGTCTACAAGAAGATGTCATGGTGCAAGATCATCACTAAGGTAACTTTTGATTTAAAAGTTCATATTGATAACTAAATAATATATCATGTGCTTATGCAGGGCTGTCAAATGAAAGCATATATTTTCCACAAGTTGGTAACCATATGGCAGGATGAAAGATCCTTAAAAGAAGTATGGTTCGAAGGAAAGCGACATGGCATGAAGCTAGACCATATGAGAAGATTGATGACTCACTTTCTGATGGAAAGCATGACTCTTGGATGAAAGTGATGGATGATTTTTGCCCGATGAAGAGATCCCAAAAATGAAGACTCCTCAACAACAAAGAAGTTGATGTAAATGAAGGAAGGAGTTCTTCACGAGCTATTGGGTGTTTTCATCATTGCTGCTGCAGGTCCCTAAGTAAGAGGGATCCTGGTAATAAGTTTCTTGATTGGAAGAAACTTGGTAATTACTAATCCTAGAGGGAGCTTAGGTACATTCCTTGTATAAAAATTAGTACATTCCTTTGTGGAATATGTCCTCCCTAATTGAGAGGGAGAGATAGACATGTCATTTTGGTCTTCTCCTACGAAGACATAATGAAGGATTAGGTAATCGTCTGGAATTCAATACTCTTTTGGGGTGTATTAGGGCAACCAAGGAAAGAGTAGTTGTGAAAGGACAGATATTCTTTGAGGACTGGAAATCCAACAGTAAGAATAGTCCTCATGGACATATGCTAAGTGAACCCGAGTGGGATATGATCTAAGAGAGACAATGATGCAGGTGTCCATTCATAATTGGTCTCACCAGCATTGTAGCTCAAACATATCATGGAGATATGGAGCTGTTAGTCAAGGCCTTGCACTATGAAAATGTTGGTTGATAGGATGCTATACAGATGTTATTACTAATCGGATTCTTCTTATGATATTCTTTAGATTCAGACTAGCCATGTACCATTATGAATACCTCCCTAGTTAAGAGGGAGTGTTGAAAAGTGTAACTAGGTTTGGTCTTCATAATGACTTGTAATTATGAATTTATGTAAGGAAGAAGACAAAGATAATAAAATGTATTTTGTAATACTTGCATCATGGACTTCAGGAGCAAGGAGTTTTTATTATAGGTCAAAGAATTATTCTTAATGTCTTTAGGGGTTTGTCATCTTGTCATAAATGTATAATTTAGAGTCATGTATATGAAGTATTGTTACACTTATAAAAGACAAATTATTGATGTAAAAAGTATGCCTCGAGATCTTGTAAAAGTGCTCTTTGAAGTTTGCCTAGAAGACACTAGAATATCTCCTTGAACAAGTTAGTTCACACTTCTATGATCATGTCGGCCTCAGTGATGGAAGAAAACCACTATAAATAAAGGTATGCAGCCTCATTATCTCTCAAGGAATTCAGATAGATCTGCAAAAATGGTGTGAAGACAGGGTCTGCATTAGAGGGTAGGAAGGAGGTTACTCAATGAAGAAACGAGGGAACATACACTTATGTTTAGGGTTTGTTCTACCTCGCACTATTTTAGGATGGTTGAGACCCATTAAAGTTTTCAGTAAGTACGAAGTATAGGTATGTTGTTGGTGCAAGAAAGAAAGGATATATAGCAAAGAAAGAAGGCAAGAAAGGGTGTGAAGGAGGAGGTAGATCTACAACGTTTCAAGGTCACTACAGTTCGGTCTTGGGACTGCACCATATCTCGTATATCTCAGGTGAGGTTGATGATCACAAGGCTACAATAAGTAGGCCAAGGAAAAGTGTCTAGGTGACCGAAGCTAGATCAAGGAAGAAATAATAAAAGGCTAGGGACCGAGTTTCCCTAAGGCTTGTGTTGCTTAGTGCAGAAAAATAAATATCATCATAAGGAGCCTAGAAGACCAGTGACAAGGGTCTTGGAGGCATACTAGTGTCAAGGGTCTCTGTCATGGTTATGGTACTCAACAATTGAATATCTATAAGAAAAATTACTTCCAGTTTTTCCTCTCCAAGAGGGAGAGGTTTTGGCCCTGAATAGAAAGCCTAAACTTTGTGTCTCTTATGTTTTTATAATTGACTTGATGAAGACATAATAAGTTGACAAAGATAAGATATAAGTAAACAAAATCATAACAAGTTCACAATTAATTATCGTGAAAGAGAAATTGAATTAAACGCCCTAATTTCTAAACAAGAAGGACCTCAAACAGAATATGTATGCAAAATTTATGCCACTTAAAAGTTAACCTTATTGTTTTGACCATCATGATTAGAGATGATGCCATGTGAACCCCATTACTCATGCAAAAGGGGATAGCGATAAGAGAATGATGAAGAATACTATGGAAGGATTATATTTTAACTCATTAAGAATTGCATGAATCAAACCTAACCACCAATAGGCTATCAAGGTGTGTTATAACCAAACCACTAGGAGGAAAATGGGTTACATTCTATTTGAATGCATTTTTCTCCATATATGAGCACAATAGTTGTGAGTGGGTAGAGAGAGATAGAACATATAGAGGGTTTGTGATCTATAGCATCTCGTGGCCATAGGTATCACTCATTTGTAGTTGCATCCAAATTTTTTCAAAGAAAAGGAGAGAATAGCAACCTCACCTTCCAACTAGATTTTCTCCTGTAAGTGTTTTCTAGAGCATATATTGTGTCATTGTGGTTTATGATTGTTCATTTTGTTATGTTAGTTAATTTTTTTTAATTGTGAGTTTTTACCTAAATATTTTATCAGATCTTTTATGATGAATTGTCTAGTGGAATATCCATGATAGTTTACAGATCATATTGGTATCAAAGTTAGTTTCTTTGGGTATATTGTAGGGAATTGCAATGGATCCAAATCGATCAACATGAAAGTGATAAAACCACAAACATGGGTAAATCTAATGACAACACTCGAGATCCAGTAGAGGAGAGATTCACAAGGCTAGAAGATGAGGTCACAAATAGTAGCCATAATATGAACCTTCTCATGGCAGATCAAGAAAATAAGCTTGGAAATGGAGAATAAAAAGGATCCAACTTGGATGTATTGTCAGAGGGGAAAATTTGGGATCAATAAGAACCAACAAAGGATGCCAAGAGAGAACCTAAAAGAGAACAACCTAGTTAAAGTAATATGAACCATTCATAGTCTTATTTAAGATGGAAGAAAAGGTCAACATTGAGAAATATCAAGGTGAGATTAACACTTTCTAATGAAATCGTTGGTTGTAGTAGTTAGAGGTTTATTTTAGTGTTAATCACGTAGAGGAAGAACAAAAAATTTCTTTCGTCGGTTTGAAAATAAAGGGTCATGCCCTGACCTAGTGGGAAATCCATATTGAAACCCTGAGAGTGGAGGGGGGTCCTCTAATGACTAAATAAGAGGATTCCAAAAATATTATAATGTCCCACATCTACCCTATTAGGAAAGTATAGGAATAGTGGATCCAGTGGCATTATATCGAGTAGAGACAGGGAAAATCGTAAAGTATTACACCAAAAAATCCAAGAAGATGGAAATAGTGCAAGTATCACTCTCAAGAACCTAAATGTACTCCTTAAGTAGCTAGGAGGTCTGCACAACTATCTACAGAAGTAAGCAATGTTATTCAAACCAAAAATGGTGGATGAAGCTTATGTAAAGGAACAATACCTGGAAAATATAGGCCATAAGAAAGGGTAATCGAGCGGGACAAAGTAGAAAGGAACAATAAGAAGCTTCCAAAGATGGGAAGAAGAAATGGAAAGGGGGAAAGGAAAAAAATATAGCAACCACAAAATACTAGTTTAAAGATCATAGAAACCACCACAACGACTGTAACAATATTGGTAATACGGGATAAAAGTGTTGGAAACTGCATTCAAAAATCAATCTAAATAATGGAAAAAAAAAATAAAAAATAAAAAATCTCATCGCCACAAATTCGAGTAATCAGGTGGAAAAAAAATCGAACGTGGATGAGAAGAGTGTATGCACATCATTGTAGCAGGGGGTGAATTTCAGTATTCTTTAGCAACAAGAAAAGAAGGAGATGGCCAAACCCTTCCATATAAATATAGAGGTCAACAAAATGAAAATCGGTGCTCTATTTGACTCAGGATCATAGGCAAATCTTATTGTAGTAGATTTGGTCAACAAATTTAGATTGGAATTCCATGACCATCCTAGCCCATGTACATTGGGATGGGTCAAAAAAGAGGTTGAAATAAAGGTAAACAAACAACATAGAATCAAATTTTCTATTAGTGTTGGCTTTATTGATGAAGTAGAATTGGATGTAGTTTCACTTGATGTATATGGAATTGTGCCTAGAAGTCCTTATATGTGCATGTAGTATGTTTTCTTCATGCAGGGAGCAAACCAATACTGCCTCATCAAGGATCGAAAATCCTTCATCGTCAACTTGCACAAGGGAAATTCAAAGATCTCCTAGGTAAGTGCCAACCAGGCCAATAAATTAATCAATTCTAGCATGAAGTATGTTTTGTTATTTTTAAGAGAAAATTAGTCTATAGAAGAGTAAATGAGGACCAAGACATCCTTAGATGGGTGTACTAAGGAACATAAACAACAACTAAAAGAGTTGTTACAACCATACATGGGTGTTTCTTAGGAGATTAAAGGGCTACCACCCAAGAGGGAAGTGGAGCATAAGATCTAGTTGTTTCCAAACAATGGATTGTATAATAATTCCAGCATAGAAGTAAATAAGGTCAATAAGTAGTTGCAAGAGCTATTGGAGCAAGGTGTTATTCGACCAAGTACCTCACCATGTGAGTCCCCCATCATAATTGTGCCAAATAAGGATGGGACTTTGCATATGTGTATTGATTACAAGGCCTTAAATAAAATTATACTCAAGAATATGTACACTTGTTCATGATAAATGACTTATTGGACCAGTTGCAACAAGTAAAATACTTCACCAAGTTGGATTACAGTCAAGGTATCACTAGGTTTGAGTTAGATTAGGAGATGCCTTGAAGATTGCCTTCAAAACTTGACAATGTTTGTATGAGTGTTTAGTTATGTCATTCGTCATATGTAATGCACCAACTACATTCATGAGATTCATGAATGATCTATTGCACCCTTTATAGATTCAATTGTTATTTTTTTTTTATAATATACCAACATACTATAGAAATTTTAATACAACTATGTATTGCCTGGATTCTCCTGATCTAACAATTATATGCCATTGTTAAATACAGAATCCTTCTACTTAAATATTTGTGGAAATTGAATCCCCAATTGCAAACACATGAAGAAAGATAAATCACACATAACACAGATGTTTTTACCAAGAAAGCATAAAGCTAAAAACCCCACTATCATATATTATGTGTATATCGTGGATCATGAAACAATATCATACAAAACTCTACTCCAAGAGCTCTCGGTACAATATACAATCGTCTCACACTGTCATACAAAAATTGGCATATTCATCCACTAATTTACTGCCTCCTGACAACCTGCTTCCACTGCGCAATCCCTGATGGTCAAGAACCTCTGAATGATTAATTCTAGCCTGCCTTGACTGTGCAATACTCATAGGCATCTCCAATGTGTGTGTGGTTGCATGAGTGCACCTACTAATGTCACAATAGATAGTTAAACTGTCCCTTTCACCTATCTCTCAACTGGGTCTCCACTGGATCTGACATGCATGTAGTTAACAGTAGTAAATCTTCAGTTGCATGTGAGATCACTCCATGTGAATTAATTTAATATTTGATTCATTGATCTCTCATTAGTGTATCTTTAGTTACAACTAGTTACAACAACACAACTAATTTTAACTCACTTAACTGAGTTAAACTACTTTACAACTCACATAACTACACATCCAACTCTGTTACAACTTTCTATCACTCAGTTACAACTAAGTCCACTTGCATGTCCCACCAACCAACCTTAGAACTCGTAATTCCTTCAGTCAACTGGTTTGCCACATCAATTAACTGAAATCAAGTGCTTCAAGGGAATAGATTATTATTTATTGTCCAATTATTATTAAGAGATAGTAATAACCGACATGCATTCTATTTTTAGACATGTGATCTATAAATAGACTTCGCCCATGCATCTAAAAATAGAAACTCATCTATAAATAGAATTTGCTCACCATTCTAAAAATAGACTCCCACTATAAATATAATTTGCTCAACATTCTAAAAATAGACATACACCTAAAAATAGCCTGTGTGGGCCCCACCTAGTGTAGGTGCTTAATTTTCACTAGGATCAATGATGTTGTTTCTAGATGCCAATTTCACTGTTTCTTGTTGCAAAATTCAACACATACAATGCTACTTGGGAAGAGCTCATCTCACATTTGAAGGAGGTGCTTGCAATGCCCCATATTATCAACTTGACAAATAATATTAATAGCAACAACAAAATAAATAAAATAATAAATAATAAAGTGAAGTTAAAATTAAATAAATAAAGGAAACTATAACAATAGTAAGAATAAACTTATGGGAAAGTCATGTTAATAAAAAGTAGAAATATAAAATAAGTAAAAGTGAATTATGGAAAAAAATTAAGTTAAAAAGACTTAAAATTAAAAGATATAAATTTTCATGATGCCACATGGATTATGTACATGAAGAATTTCCTTCCATTTTTGGAACAAATTGTTTTCTTTTATTGATGAGAAGGAGGATGTGAGACATTCTTTTCCTATGAGAGTTTTTTAATAAGAAGAATTCATTGGCATAGGGAGTTGATTAAGGGCTCGGGGTTGGCCAATTATAGAAATGCATAGTGCACCTAAACCTACAGTTGGGTGAAGAGTCGTCCCCAAACATTGGTTGTGGTCAGCTGGATCAAAATAGTGCAACAATTATGAAATGTCAAGTAAGCTAAATTTTTCATTTTACTCGTAAATATCTCATCATTCATTACTTTTGCACATTATATACTAATTACTTGAAATTTTCATTTGGTTTGATGTTTAATGACCTTGAATTTCTATAAGTGATTTTGTATTTGTATATGTTTTAAGTTTGGGCCATTAGGGGTGGTAGCAAGGGGAGGGGTACTCAACGGCCCCAAGGAGGACAAAGTGTTTAGGTACTCATGGGGTCTTGGTTGTATGAAAAATAATCAAGCAGAGATATATGGCATCTTCTAGGGACTTTTGTTAGCCAAAGAACATCACGTGGACACACTTGTGATTATGGGATATTCTCTCCTAATCCTACATCATTTGGTGAAAGGCTCCCTCCCAAAGGAGAAATCTCTGGAAAAAATCATGAAAAAAATCAGGAAAATTGCAGAAGATATCACATCCAAAGCATATTTCAATGTTCTAGGATACTTCACCAAATAAGTAGACAAGTATGATAATGAGAGGTGTAAATTGAAGACATGTAAATTAAATATTAATGGCCAAATCATGTCTGTTGTAATTCCCTAATGGCGGATAAAGTATGTTAAAAAAATAGTTAAATTGGTTGATAAAAGAAAATATAAAAAATGGAAAATTAGGGAGCCCGAGTGACTTCGTGACAACCTTGAGGAAACACATGCATGCGCTAAGCCATCATGAAAGATTTCATAATCAATTATTAGTGTTATGTGTTGTAAATTATGTGTTTTGTTGGGGCATTTTTGTAAGGTATTCACCTACAAAACGCCTCTTTTTGTTGCTTAAATATATTGTCCTCGGGAAAATAATGTATTCATATTGGAAAGGAAAAAGCAATTGAAAATTTTTGATGAATTAGTTCTATAATGCCTGACGCATTTATTACAAACTAGGCATATAAATGTACAATAAAAATACTCATTCTCGTAAAAAAAAAAAAAAACGTGTGCCATTAAACATGGTATTGGCGCTACAGTTATATAAGATAACAACCATAAGGCCAGTTTATTTTATGATCTATTTGGAGCCCATGCCTATGAGGGAGAATATGTAACATCTTATGGGCTAGGGACAAACTCAATCAACTACTTATGTCAGTATTTATTTTGCCTTTTATAACTCTCAATGGGTTATGGGACCATCTTGAGAAGGTCGAATGCCTAATATTGGAGTTATGATGAAGAAGTCTAGATGTGGGATGTAGTTGTGTGTGGGACTTCGATTCTCGAGGTTGTAAATGGTAGGAGTAGTGGAGGAATTTTGGGTTGGCCTTTCGAAATGCTTGGGGTACGTGAGTACCAAATTGGATGTCTGCCTTGGGGCGGATGAGGTTTCAGCCTTGAGGCTCTGGTATAAATTGATGGGGTTATAAGCCTAGTTCCAAAAGTTTGAAAATAAGAGATTGAGAGTACTTGTGCTTTCCTTGATGATGTGATGTAACTTTATATGTTTGCTACTATCACTTTGGTGTCCCTTATACTAGTTACAAAGGAGGGTGTTGGATAGGAGAGAAGAAATAAATAAATAACTTATAAATTATATGATTAAACTTAACTTCGAGATGAAGTTATTTGAAGAAGGGAAGTATATAATGCCCCATATTATCAACTTAATAAATAATAATAATAATAACAACATTAATAACAAAATAAACAAAATAATAAATAATAAAGTGAAGTTCAAAATAAATAAATAAAGACAACTATAAAAATAGTAAGAATAAACTTATGGAAAAGTTTAAAAAAATTAAAATAATAAAATAAGAGTCAATTATGAAAAAGGTGAAGTTAAGAAAAATTTAAGACAAAAGATATAAATTTGCATGATGACACATGTGCATGAATATTTTCCTTCCATTTTTTGAACAAATTCTTATATTTAATGGATGTGAGGCATTATTTTACTGGGATAATTATGGGATATGAAAGATTCACTAGAAGAGGTGGTTGATTGAGGCTCATGGGTGTCTTGTTGTAGAGATACATAGTGCAGTTGATTCTTCGGTGGGCCCAAGGTTCGTCCTTAAAACACTGGTTGTGGTAAGCGCGAACTATGCAACATCTATAACTTGTGTTGCTATCTCCCTCACCATTTGAATAGTGAGTCCCTACCAAGCAAGCAACAAATTAGATAGTAAGGGCCGCCATCATGCTACAACATGGCTCGACTAATAGGAGAGGACTATCTAAAACTCTCTTTCTTTGACTCTTCAGGGACCCCTGTTTTCCATTCGAGGGAAGAAGTGCACGAAAATGCGTTTTGATTTCACAACTTTGGGTTCTGACGCTGTCGGCCCCACAAAGCCTAAGGAGTGGCTGGCCTATCCGGCGTGAACTCCGGTTCAATTCGGGTATTCAATCCTATCGCTGATATGCTCAGTTGACTCCTGAACCACTACAGTACAATCATTCTAAGAACTACACACCTAATTAGAACTAAGGAAGGGAACTTAAAATAACACATTGATTCTGAAATCTCAACTAAACTAAGTTTTTCGTTTTATAGGTAAGGATCTCATCTCTCATTAAACTTGTAGATTATATACTAATTACTTGAAATCTTCCTTGTATTTGATGTTTAATGGCCTTGAATTTCTATAGGTAATTTTTTATTTGTATATGTTTCAAGTGTGGGCCATTATAGTACTAACGAAATTGAAGAAGCACCAACCGTTGAAATATCAAGAAGTGTGAGGTTGTATAATATACTTTGGTGTATTTAGGATGTGTGTTAAGTGGAGGAGAGTTGAAGATAGATTGTTTGAGGATGGAAGTCATCATGAAGTGGCTAGTACCTTTCAAAGTTTATGAGGTCGAGATTTTCTTTGGAGCAGACATAATACCTAAGGAATTCATAGCCTTGTGCTCAGCAGTAGTAGTGCCACTCCACACCATCACAGTGAAAGGAAATGAAAGGAAAGGAAAATAATAATATTAGTTAAGCATCGGTTCCTGCATTATCAAACTTGTAGAAACCCTTCAAAGTGGAGACATATGGAACTACATATGTTATAGGAGTGGTCTTGATGTAGGGAGGAATGCATGTATGTTATCATTCTGAAGTGTTTCATGGGGAAGTTCTCAACTACCCTATATATGTTAAGGAGCTCTATGCTCTAGTACAGGTTCTTAAAAGTGTAAGCATTATCTGATAGAAAAGGAGACAGTAATCCACACAAATCACCAACCGATACAATACTTGTAGGCCTAGAGTAAGTTATAGTAGACTAGGAATTATAAGTGGTTAGGGTTTTTACAACAATTAATTAATCCAAATTTATGCAAGAAATAAATGAAATACAAATTAAAAAAAACACATAGATACAATGAAAACTGAACTTCGATTAATTAATGACAAATACTAAAAATTGTTTACATGCATAATGGAAACAAACTAGCTCGGGTGATGGTAGCTTATCTCTGAGGAGATGTGACGGCTACATTCCTTCTCTATTGTGTTACAATGAGGCTCGAAGTCATTTTTATTATTGAGAAACAATGGAAAACCCTAAACTTCGAAAAACCTAACACTGGGAGATGAAGCGCCAAAATTTTGTGGGCCCCATTGGGATTATTTGGAATGCTAACTTCCCAAGGTCATAATTTGGGCATATTATATTCGTTTTTTGTGCATGATACCTCGTTAGAAATATCTATTCGAGGAAAAAAAAAATTACTGCCAAACCCTTGCCTTACAAGTTATGGGCATGGCGCATTTTCCAAAAAAAATGTCGTTTAGGGCCTCAAAATGGCTTTGGAAGTTCAAGACCTGAACAAACTACCAAAAATATAAAGTTGTGCTAAAATTAAAGAAATTGAAAGGAAATAGTGTTGGGATTCCAAGTGGAATAAGCAATTTGCCACCAATATATGCTTGGATCAGTCCTCCCCCCTTAGGAAGCAATGGTCTGCATTGTGTTGAGTGCCTCCATGCGATGGGGAAACTTTTGCCAAACTTGGTCCCTAGCAAGCCCTTGCCTTGGTGTAGGAGTTGTCCATCTTTGACAACCCAATAAAGTTGGATCCTATGTTGGTTAGTGTTATTGATCTATGTGTCCATGATCTAATAAGTTGTGGCTTGTTCCATGCAGTTTACGTTGAGCTTTGTTGGTGTTAGTTTCTCAACAATGTTTTATGTGTCCAACAATGGTGGGAATTATGGTTGAAGGTGGTCCACATTGAATAATGGGTGAAAGCCAAGGAATGGGAGGATACTGACCTCGAAATCATTGTCTCCCGCAACCTTGGTGATGGTGTAAGGACCGTATCGGAGGGGTCGAAGCTTCTTATGGGTTGCAACAAGACATTATTTCTACAAATGCAACCAAAATTTGTCGCCAATCTAAAACTTATGTGGCACCCAATGTCGATCATGTTGTTGTTTGTACTCAGCATTGGATTTATCCAAGATGTCATGAACATGTTGGCAGATGTGCTGAATGAATTCAATAAACCTCGTGGCCTTATCAGCTTCAGACTGAACATGTGTAGATTCTTCCTGTGTATTTCCAAGAGGTAGTGCAACATCAATGTGACATAATGGTTGTAATCCCAGGCCCACTTGAAAGGGATTATCGTCGATTGAGTTATCGAGATATTTTTATAACTATGTTGCACACAGGGAAGACTCTCATCCCATGTTCACAGATACTTAGAGTAGTATATGTGTATTATTTTCACTATCATCCCCTTGGCGACCTCTGTCTAGCCATTAGTTTGGGTGTGGAGTGCAATTGACTTGGTGAGATTTCTATCCAATGGTGACCAGAGGCTCAACTCGAATGCACTTAGGATCTTATTATCCTGATCTAATATAATGGTTTGTGGGATCCTGAAATGTACCCACACTCGTTCAAAGAAGAGTTTGGCAGTGACTTCTATTGTGAGACTCTTCTTTTAGGCAAAAAATATGGCCATCTGTTACAAGTCAATTTGGGCATCACTCCCAAAACCCAGATCAGTATCAATTAGGGTCTATCATACTCTAAATTATTTTCTACATGCCCTAAATAAGTCATCTCATTGATGGTTCTCTGCTATGAAATTTTCATTGCTTAGATGCCAGTTAAAGTGTTCCATTGAGCCATCAATGCACTCCTAGGCTACAGTAAGTGCTTTGCAGAGCATCTAATCCCATGCAAAGCTATGTTGAAGAGAATCTAGGCACACTTTACAGTGCGTTGGTTGACTTGGAGCAAATTTTTCATTGGATTATGGGAATCTTCCCACCCTTTAGTGGCTTCTAGAAGTTGTTACAGCTATCACATCATCTGATAACTTTGAATATGGACACCATGGATCCATTGAACCTCTTATCCTCCTATTCATTCCCATGAACAAGGAAACCTATTCATCCATTTCTGGAAAATCCATTCAATGATTCATTAATGTTAAACTACCTTAAGCTACTTATAAATTGTGCACTGATCATAGTGCACAGAGGATCAAGAATTTGAATTAGTAGAGTTATGCTGGTGAGATCACAGCTCTTGGAGGTATCATTTAAATGTAATGTTATGTTGTTGGAGTGATGTTGTTGATGTGATGAGGATAGGACTGAAGCTAGAGCGAGTTGACATCGAATCAATCCAACTAATTGTAACTTCTCCTTCTGCTTCATAATAAAGAGATTTTTTCCTTTCCTAATACATATGTCCATTATGTTATATGTGTATTTTCAAATGCAATTGATTAAATTTTTTTAACATGAATATATCGTATGCCTTTATGTCATTTTTTGTCTTCTGATTTCCATTGCAAGTACTAATAAAGCGAGTTAAGTTAAATTGAGAGCGATGGAAGCGATGAAAGGGAGGTGAGGAATATCGAAAGATTACAAGTAAGTATTCTTCTCTCATCTATTCATTTTAAGGAAACGGTCAAATATATTCCTTATGTTGTTCTAAGTGCGACCACCACACTTAGGGAAAACATTTCTATATGTATGTTTGATTTCTGTAAAAAAAATTGGCGACCATACTGGGGAACGACGGATCATCCCCGATGGTTTTATCCTTGTTTATCAGCCTCTAGTAGACTTGCTTTATTTCAGTCATTTGAATGTGTTTTAGTGAAAGTATTGTGTTTGATTGCCTTTTATGAGTTTTTCTCTTGCACCAATGCACTATTGGTCTTGACACAGTGCTCTGCATAGCACTGTTGGCTTAGGGACAGTGCTCTGAAATGAACTATCTCCGACTCAGGGGTGCGTTGCTCCTGCAACCAACTAAAATATATCATATTTTGTCTTTTGAAATCCATTTCAATGTCTTGTTTGCTGAGTTTTCAAGTGTCTGATTCCCTCTAGAGACCAGATTACCTCTATTGTTCTTGCCTCACTTTGGATGTTTGTTTGATCAATGTTTCTTTTTGTTTTCTTTCTCATTTTCCAATAGCACCAAAGTTTAAAATTGTACATTTGATCAGTTATTTATTTTCGAAAAAGGATGTCATTCAAGTCTTCGTTTCTCTGGAAAGTATTGAATGATTGTTTGTGCATTTTAGTTTCTTTTTCGTTCATCTAAACTTAAAAGAAATTGAAAAGAAGAACATGCATTTGCATATAGGGATTGTGAGTGATGCATAGGAATATTTAGGGAATTTGCATTTAGATGTGCTCATTGTTGATTGCTTACAATTTGATTTCTCTGTCCCTTGTAGCTAATTTTTCATTGTCGAAAATTGAATCGAAACGAATGTTTATCATCTTTGTTGCATTCTAGGAATGTCAAATACATCTCGCGGTGAACCTGAAAGACAAACTTATAAGCAAGGTCAACTTAAAATTTATATGAATTAATCTAAGGGAGCATTGTCACTTAACAATAACACTTAGAGGTCTAGGCTAGAGACATGTTCCAGCGTCATTAAACATAGCAGTTGTCATTAATTGTCTACGATACATTCTGAGTGTGATACCTCATTCCACGTACGTAAGTATATCGAAGCTCGTCCATGTACCTTAGGGTATATCGGGCAATGTTCTAGTACGAAAAGTATAAGGGGATGCTCTCACTGTGTGGTTTCGCATTAAACAGTGCTAATACGGATTAGGCTTCCACGTACCGTTGAGTATATTTGGGAGGACAACATTAGGTAACCGAGTCGGCCGCCTTGTACATTGTGATACACCTAACACATCATTAAAGGATATTGCCTGCACGTACATGAGTCCTTGGTTTACTGGGGCGGTATATTGCAATTCACAGTTACTTGGTAAACCTATTGCCTAGAATTTACCTCATTTTTTTAATTTGTTTTTTGTATTAAAATAAATCAGCAATCGTGGAAGAAGATCAACCCTTTCCTCATCATTCGCGTAGGACAACGAATAAACCACCTTTAACGCTAGAAGCTACACCTAGTAGACGAAGGCGAGCTCGTCGTACTGAGTCTAGTACCTCTGGAACCTTTCGTGCTACATCTTCATCTAATTTACCAGAATCATCTGATCCTTTGAGTATCGAGTCTCAATTCGTTTCGACCGGTCCTAGTTTATATGCTATTGTCGAGACGAAACCCTCACAGTTACCTGAGGACACTAAAATTCAATCCAATGAAATGGTAAATCCAGAACCCGAATTTGTTCAACTGGAAGTCAATCCGGAACCTATTGTTCTTTTAACAGAATATCTTGATCCCGAAGTTGAACAACAAGAAGTTGTTCCCATGCAACTGTCTCATCCTCAGTCATCTGTAACCATTGATTCTTCCTATTTACCACAAAGTTTACCGCCTTAAATTTATCTCGAGCCTGACGGTGAAGTACTTCCACCTGGTTTGATTTCGATAGAGGAAGAAATTCAGGAAGAGACAACCCCTTCAACTCCCACTCATTTTGGGTCAAGGCTTCATTTTTATCCGTCTTTTCCTCATTTGACCTACTCTGTTACAGCTACGACAACATCTATTGTTGCTTCATCTTCAATGTTTTCTATGACACCTCAGTCTCATCTTTATGGTTGTCTGTCCATCCCACTAAGTTACCAAGCTTTAAATGGAACCTACTCTGGTGTCTCCTCTACTCCATGGACTTCGCCCATGTCATCATCTAGAATTTTATCTGGTTCATCTCTTAGGAGTATTGAATGGCCTGATCCTTTATTGACATCATCAGCTCAATATCAGGCTAGTCCATCCAATTACCATCCATCTTACCCAGTATCTGCTAGAATCCCATCATACGAAAGTCAATATGTGCAATATCCTTCTACTCCATATGCTGGGGGGAAACAGATGTTCGGGCCATATGGCAGTACTCCTTGGTTTTTAGGTCAATAATATGATGGAATGCATGTTTTTCAACGGCAGCCTACCTTGCATGTTAAGCCGCAAATTGTTGTGTATCAATATCAACCTACTGCATATGTACTTACTACATTTGTTATTACTTCTTTGGTTGTTGCTCAGTCTGCCCAGGCGGGTCCTTCAACCCTTAACCCTCAAGTTTCGGGTCTACAGACTCTGTCTTCCTAGGCTGGTATACAATAACCATCTATATTAGGAATTTCACAACCACAAGCTAGTGTACCCTTGTCACAGGCTTCTACTGGTCCCATCTATTCACAACCTGGTCCAAATTATCCTGGTGGGCAACAACATTTTTATCAAATCCCATGGCAGCCACAACAACCATTCCAATAGTTTCAAGCTTATACAGGTCCTAGTAAACAAGGCTATCAAGGGTTTGGTCAACAAACTTACCCCTATCTAGGTTACCAACAACATAATCCTTATGTTGGTGCACAACAGCCTATTGCACAGACAATTCCATCTTATCCTAGTTATGCTCAACCTGATCTAAACCAAGAGTTTCCATTTGTTGCAACATTAGAGTTACCTGATTTAAACCAACTCACTAATGATACCATTCATTATTTACCTTGGTGGCCGATCATTCCTCATAAATTACCCTATGATATTCCAAAATTCAATGGAAATTCTGGAGAAGATTTGTAAACACACTTATGACTTATCATTTATGGTGTTCATCAAATTCCTTGAATGATTATTCTATTAGACTGTGTCTTTTCCAGCGAACGCTTACTGGTCTAGTTGCGAAGTGGTACATTGAATTACCACGAGCTTCTTTTGCATCTAATCTTGCATCTTCTTCTGAAATACATATCATGTCATTTGAAAAGGGTAAAAGTGACAAGAAACCCGGAAGTAAGAAGAAGGGGAAAGATAGGAAGAAATCAAATTCACCCCCATAGGAAAAATCATCTGGTTCTTCCCGGAAACCTTGTTACCCTTGCTTGATATGTAATGAGGAGCATTTTACACGATATTGTCCTCACTGCTCAGAAGTATCGAAG
Organism: Pinus albicaulis; assembly: GCA_034641835.2. Classification (NCBI taxonomy): domain Eukaryota; kingdom Viridiplantae; phylum Streptophyta; class Pinopsida; order Pinales; family Pinaceae; genus Pinus; species Pinus albicaulis. The sequence continues at coordinate 1,414,102,148 of CM076575.1, forward strand.
CTTCTTAAGACTTCTGCCGCATCTGAAGTGTTGATAATTCATTTTCCAAACCTGGAAACACATATGGTTGCTACAGATCTCACTTCTAGTTTGCAAGTACTTATGTTATCCACCAATAAGCCTAAAACTGATGTTTTGGTGTCTGCTCGAAGTAAAGATTATAGTAATCCTCTGTCTTCGTCAAATGGTCAGGCTATAGATCAACCTACTATTTCGACTTCATCTGATTCGATTCCACCACCTATTATTCCTGAGTTAACAATAAAGTCCCCGAAGGGAGTTGTTCATAAATCGACTTCCAACCCTCAAGCTCGTGCAACTCAAAATTATAACGTAGTTGAATATTTGGCTTAGTCACCTTCTGTTATGTCAACACTTGAGGTTATTCATAATTTTCCCTCCCAAAAGCAGTGTTTGTTGTCGGCGATTGGTGGAATCGATCCAACAGATTATATTCTTGTAGTATTTAATCATGCGAGTTATGTGCCACAATTACAAGCACAATTAGCAATTTTTATTCAGGTACATGTCCTGAATCGCCTCATTCATCGGACTATCATTGATGAAGGCACATCTACTTGTATCATGTCTATGAGTTGCTGAAATTCACTTGGCTCGCCGACTTTATCATAATCACCTACGACGTTGAAAGCTTTTGACAGTCGTACATATAAGCCTTGTGGAATTCTTAGTAACCTACAAGTCAAACTAGGGGGGAAAATATCTACTATTGAATTTGAGATTGTTGACGGACCCCTTGACTACAATATATTACTTGGAAGACTGTGGGTTTACACTATGGTTGTGATAGTATCTACTTACTTTCATATGGTCATCTTCCCCCAAAAGGGAAGCATCACAGTCATTAATCAAACTCTCCTTCTTCGCCTCTCGTTCCCAGGCAACTTGAAGCGTTCCATTTGTTCACGGACCCCCACCATCTCTTCAGAACATTGGTGTAGGACTCTTTAAATATTCTTCCCTAATGGACAACTTTTCGTTACTGTCGCCTGCGACATCGACGGAAATTTCAAATATAGAGACCTGCAATATGATATATTCCACTTCATTTGACTCAAGGAAGATTCCCAATGATTCCAAAATAGATAGGTTGGGCAAAATCATGCCACTAAGTCCAATTTAGCTCACATAGCAATCAATATTTTTGGATTATGCGGAAATCCAAATCCTTTATTGATGACTATTTAGGTTGATCGTTCTTTAGATTATGGTACTTCTTCTGATCCTTTTTCACGTGTATTCTCAACTGATGAGAGCATTATGGAATCCATGATGTCAGAAGCAGAACCATGGGAATATTCACATCAATGATCCCATCTTCTAGATTACAATGAAGATAGTCCAACTGAATTATATCATCATACATTCATTGATTTATTGACAAATTGTATTCCTATCCATGTTGTCGATTCTAAGCAAAACCCATCAAATATCAAAAAAATGATTTCTATCGATATTTCAACCAAATATGGCATTGTAGAAAACATCCATGTTAGTGTGTCTTGTTCTCCATCTGAACTTGACACTTACAACTATGGTATATTGGAGGTTTCTGTGGTGTATTTTTTTAGGTGTAAGAATCGGAATAACCACAGTTGTCATTTTTGGTCAACTCTCTTTTTCATGAATTCTGAGATGTATTCACTTGTTCATATGAGGAAATGCAAGGCATTGACTCCAAAATTATTGAACGCGAGATCAAAATGTACCCTAATGTCAATCTGGTATGACGATGCCTCCATCCTGTTCATCCCAACAAATTTGTTGCCATTAAAGCATAGGTTGAAATTTGTTCCACTTACCAATTGGATTTGTAAAATTGTTCTTGTCATGAAGAAACATGGGACAATTAGTGTGTGTTGATTATCAGGATGCTAATCATGGTTGTCTGAAAGACAACTATCCCACTCCCTTTATCAACCAAATTATTGATGAATGTGACGGATGTGAAATATTTTCCTTCATGGATGGATTTTCCAGTTACAATCAAATCAATATTCTCCCATAGGACCAATATAAAATAGCTTTTATTTTTCCCTGGGGCACATTCTCTTATCTAAATCTCCCTTTCGGTTTAAATAATGGTGGGGCAACATTCTAGAGGGCAATGAATTATGCTTTCCATGACATCAAGAACATAGTTCAACGGTATCTGGGTGACTTACCTGCACATTCACAGAAACGAGCTGACCACCCGCTACATTTGAGAGCAATCTTTTTACGATGTCGTCACTACAAAATACGCCTAAATCTGCACAAATGTGTGTTTGGTGTAGAGTTCTGGTCATTTTCTTGGATTTGTCATGTCGAAAGATGGAATTCGACTTAATCCATTGAAGGTCAAGGCCATTCTTTATTTTCCTACTCCTCCCAATCTACTTCAGTTATAGAGACTCCAACGGAAGGCTAACTTTCTAAGGAGGTTCATTCCTAACTATGCCAAAATGGTTAAAGGATTTACTCGACTCTTGAAAAAGGGGATTCCTTTTTGTTGGGATGAGATTGCACAAGCTTCCTTTGGTGTTCTTACAAATACCCTTATCTGAGCATCAATAATGTATCCCCCAAATTATCAGAGTGATTATTTCATGTATCTCGTCGCTGCATATAAAACCATCGCTATGGTTTTAGTCCAAGAAGAAGATGGGGTTGAACATCTGATCTATTATTTGAGTCGTAATCTCACTGATACAAAAGTTAAGTATCCTTATGTTGAGAAGCTTGCTTTGTCATTCCTTCAAGTTGTACAAATACTTCACCATTATATCCTGCTCCGGAAGACCATTGTCATTTCGGATTGCAACCCTATAACATACATTCTATCACGTCAAATTATAGGAGGGAAATATTCAAAATGGATCGTCATTTTTTAGTAATTTGATTTGGAATTCATCAAATCCAAGTCAAAGAAGTCTTTGATGTTTGTTGAGCTTATCTGCGACCTTCCATAGTGTAGCACTGAGTCTACTACGAAACCATAAATTCTGGATGAATCTTTGTTTTTGAGTCATCTGACCCATGGTATGGAGATTTCATCATCCATCTCCAGACCCAAACTTTCTGGCCCAATACCTCTCGCTCGCAACAACAACATATCCGATACCAAGCCAAATATTATATGATCATCAGCGATACACTTTATTGTCATGGTGTTGATATGACTTTACGTAGGTGCCTCACTCATGAGGAGGCCGAGAAAGTTTTAAATAATTGCCATGTTGGTACATGTGGTGGAAATTTGTTTTCCATGTTGGTACTGTTAGCACCCAATCTGAACCTCGAGTTGAAAAAAGGCAAATCATGGTAACAACTAAACCACGCTCAACTTGTAGCTAGCCCTACAAGGTCAGGAGAGGGCTCTCTCCGTAGAATAGATATTCAATAACACAATAATGAATTGATTTTAGGCTAGGTATATAAATGGGAAAAGAAGTTTTGATGAATTAATGAAATTTCAGGGATGTATGGGACAAGAGGACAATATGAACTGAGGAATTAAATCAAGATGCAAGGTATTTCATGGGGCAAGATAAGCAGGAGATTTAGCAATCAAGTTTAAATAAGATGGAGTGGAAAGACTATTGAGAAGCTGAAAAGGGCATAATAAATGAATCCTTTTCAAACAGAAGAAAAGATACAGAGTATGAATGATTCCCCAAGGCAGAGCATATAAAATGGATTCTACCTTTCTGACTTGAAAACATTCAACTGAAAATGTTTATGAATGAACAATGAAACATAACAATGTACATATGAAACACAAAGGAGAGACATATGCTAAAACTCATACCACATGAATCCCACAAATCAGAGCTGCATCACTTTATTAATTCCTTGCCAAACTGTACAATGGACCGCAGAGCTCACTGCCACACTATTCCCCTACTTCTAAGTTTTTAGACCTCAGACTTTCAGCCCCTTACAAATGATTAGCATTTACAATAAATAGACAGATTTTGTGGGAATACAAATCGATGGGAAGAGGATAAATCATAACTAAAGATGAAAAACCAAGAGCCAATAATCTCTCCGAAATGGAAGAGCTGCGTTACATCCGGTCAGTGAGAAGGCAAAACATTGTAACGTAGATCTCCTTACAACGTACTGCAAATGTGACTGTTAAGAATTTGGGTCTCGGCCTCTAACTGTCGCTTTGCTTTCCATTATTACTCTGAAGAAGACCGACCTTTATAATACGATGTTGAACTAAAATGAAATTATGCTTTCGTGAAGGGAAAAATTTATTTTGCATGGGAAAAGGGAAGGGGAGTAGGCGGGACCCACATCTTAATCGCAATCTCAATGGGTGGGCGGAGAGATAAACAAACTGTAGTATGGCGCCATCACAATCGGAATCGGAGTCGGGCGGGATATTTTTTGAACGAAGAACGAAAGTTCCGATGCGATTGGGAACAGGCCCTTTGTAATATAACAAAATGGATAAATTTAAATTTTACAAAGGAGAGGGGCATTTTGGTAATGAACGGTGAAGGAATTAAATGGTGGGACCGGGGGTACAATCGCAGTCGGGGATCGAAGTCGGGGGATGGGATATAATATAATAAACAATGTGAAAACACATATTTACAATAGTGTAATCACAATCGCAATCGGGCTAGGGAGTGGGGCGAAATGATTTATATGAAATCGCCGATGCGATTGGGGGAGGTCTTTCATATAAATGAAATGAAACCAAAATTCGCTTTTAACAAAGGGGAAGGCCCTTTATAATGCGCGAGCGGAAGTACTGTATGGTGGGCCCGGGGTCGATCGGAATCGAAGGGAGGAGTTTTGCGATGAAATCGGGTGTGTGATCGAGAAGTGCTGATGGGCATGCTCCGATCGGCTGTGAGCCGTCGGATCAAATAATAAGATCAACGATTGCAATGCCAATCAGAGTTTTCAATCGGGGGTAGGCCATCAGAAGTCACGATCGGAGGGGGCTGCGATCAGTAAAAGTAGCGATCGGAAAATGTTGCGATCGGAGGATGATGCGATTGGCGAATCAGAGGATGTTGCGATTGGCAGATCGGAGGATGTTGCGATTGGCCAATCGGAACATTCAACTAAACGTTGCGATGCAAAAAGGTTTGCGATTGCGATGAAAGGCAGGATATATAAAGTTTTGGACTTTTGATATAAGTTTTAAAGGCATGAAGGGGAAGTGGTTGGGAATGGCGGGGGGGAGTGTGTGTGTGTGTGTGTCTATATATATATATATATATATATATATATATATATATATATAGACACACACACATACATACATTCTGACCATTTCCCCTTCATGCTATATATATACACGGACTTTTAAAATTTTTACCATAAGGTTTTTTCAACGGGAATGGAGGGGAAGTGGTTTGGGATCGGATTTAATATAATAACACGATTTATAATCGGAAAGGGGGAAAAGGGATTTTATTAAAGAAATATAAAACTTTAATAAAACAAAGTTTAAGGAAAAATGGGAAATAGGGGGTATATGAGGGTATAAGGGCTTTTACTTCACTTAACATAAATTTCAACTCAGAAGTCAGTTTTGAGAGTGTAGTATACCGTTGGAAAGCTCGTTCCGGACTCTTTCTGATGGATCTGCTTTGGAGGATGATTTGGCGCTAAACATGCTATGGAAAACTCTCTGAAGGCAGGGACATCACTTTGTGGAGATAACAGCTTCTGAATTGTGACTTATCACACATGATGATATAGAATTATAATAAAGTCAAAATATCACGTTTTCACCTCAAAACACGGTTTTGAGGCGAAAATTACATCAAACTGAATAAAATGTCTCTCTGATTCTTCCTGGTGCTGTGACTTTGAGCTTATTGGCTTCCTCATGACCTTGTTGATATTTATTGATGTTTGACTCATTAATTTGACCATGGTGAGACCCTAGAAACTAATGAGACCCATCCTATGACCTACTGATATGATTTTAAGAATGAAAGTGAATAATGGTTGAAGACCATAGAGAGGAAAATCAACAAGTTTCACATGAGGGAAAATTGATGAATAATTACTACCATCAATGAATCCATGACCTAGCGGAACGGTGAAATTGATTATTATGGGACTCCTAATATGCAAATGAAAAAAGAGCAGTTTTGATCACTGATGGCAGTATGACTAGACTGACACTAACAGGTACCTGTGGTGGAAATTTGTTTGGTTGTTTGGTACCGTGCATAATATTCCCCACGCTACTTACTTCTGGCCTACCATATTTCACGATTGCATTATCGTGGTTGGAAGTTGTCATGCTTGCTAGATATTTGATTTTAAAACCTACATGACGCCAGCACCAATGCATCTTGTCATCGTTGTTGGACCATTTTCCAAATGGGGCATTGACTTCACCTGCTCGGCCGGGGGGGCATGGGTATATTATTGTTGTTGTTGACTATTTTACCAAGTGGGCCAAGGCAATGCTTACATTTAGCAACACTGGCCACACAACTACATTATTCTTCTTTAACCATGTGGTTACACGGTTTGGTGTGCTGCAACCCATATTCAAAGATCGTGGAAAACATTTTTGCAATCACATGATGATTGACTTGACTACCAAGTTAGGACTGTCGCATGATAGTTCTACCCCTTATTATCTGCAAGCTAATGGACAAGTTGAAGCTATAAACAAAATTCTTAAGTGTATGCTTCAGCGAATGATTGGGGTTCATAAACGAAATTGGCATCTAATCCTATACTCGGCTTTGTGGGTATATCAAACCTTGGTGAGAAACGTAACCAGATTTACTCCCTTTCAACTGGTTTACGGTCTGGAAGTTATCTTATTGATTCCATGTGAAATTCCATCGTTGAAACTCGCGATTGACCTGCTACCTGACACTTCTGATGAAGAGGCACATCTTTTAGATCTCATTCATATAGATGAAACGCATCACGAAGCCACATTGGCCAAAGAAGCACATAAGAGACGAATTAAGGCGCAATATGACCGCAATGTCAAGCCTCGCACCTTCTCAGAAGGAGAACTGGTCTTTCTTTATGATTAGGAAGTTGATAAGATAGGAACAGGAAAAATTGAACCATTATGGCATGGCCCCTACATTGTCAAACAGATTTTGGCTAAGGGTGCCTATGAGATGGTAGATTATGATGGGATTCCATTGTTGCATCCTCATAATGGGTTGTATCTTAAATGTTACTATGCTTGATTCTGCGTAGTAAACATTGTATGATACTGTATATATGATTTTATTGTGTGTGTGTCACAGTATGTCTTTCAGAGTTTTTCATGTGGTTAGTAATCCACTTTGCATTTTGTTGCAGAAGTCAGAATCTTCGGACCCATTTGTTGGATATGTCGATGGTGTAAGTCGTAGTATGTAGAATCTATCCTCTGCAGCATGGGCCATATTCGCTCCAAGTGCTGAGTTAGTGAGTTTCAAGGGGATTTGTATTAGTCGATATACCAACAATATTGTTGAGTATAGCGCATTGATCGAACTCCTCTCTAATGCCATTTCACTTGGCATTCACAACATCATCATTAGGCTAGACTCACAACTTGTCATATTACAACTTACTAATATTTATATTGTCTGAAATCCAGTTATTCATCGCACGTTCCTTAGCGTTCGTACTTTGGAAATAAATTTTGATTACATCCAATATCAACACATTTCCAGAAAATTTAACACTTTAACAAATTCTTTAGCGAATTACATGTTAAATAGACATTTGCAACATATGTAAAGATAGATTTTAAATTCACATCGCACAATTGAATAGGATTGCACAATTAAAATAGATTTATAATCAAGTTTTTTACAAAAAAATTGTGTCCAAGACACGTTAGTCATATGACCTCAAAATGTATACAGACATAGCATAATCTAAGTAAACCTCGTGGTGCTCATGATAGTAGGTCACTGCTTGGGCTATCATGGACAATAGCCTCATCCAAAAATTAGGCACACCAATAGTATGGCGCTGCAGCCTCATAGGTAACTCCTCGATCCTGACATCCGGTATCCCAAGAGTCAATCCCTCCACATGTTGTTGTAACTCAGCAAGAGTCTCGACTAAATCCAAATCCTGAAGGATTAATCTCTCGACAATCCTCTCTGCTGGTTCTCCCGCCTGTTGTGCACAACCCACTAGTCAAACAGTTCCCACATCTGCATACATAAAACATCTTTAGTTTAGTCTTGGAAAAATAAAAAACACAAAATATGTAAAAATTCAAAAACATGGTCAAACATTTTACCTATAGCACCCCATTGAGCGTCGGCTAGTAAAATCAAATTTGGATCTCCACGGAAATCCATCCCCGCATATGTATTCTCCTTTATGAAGATTTTTGTCTTCAGAGCCAAGAAAAGAATGCAATGGAAAACAAGATCGATGACTGACCAGCATGTCTAACGAATAACCCGACCCACCACTTGATCCAAGTGGATATTGGTGGCCACCCACCTATTCCACTTGGGGCCCCACCATTGTCTCTTTCAATTTTTCAGTTTCCTTAATTATACCACAGTTTACTATTTTTAGCAGTTTTTCGGGTCCTAAACTTCCAAAGTCGTTTTGAGGCCCTAAACGACGTTTTTTGGGAAAACTAGGAGAAACATGGGTATATATATTGATTTTCATTACTCAAAAGTTGTAGTCCTTGGATATATATTTCTAACGAGGTATTGAGCGCGTCAAACGAAGTTCGTATGCCAAAGTTACGTCCCCGGGAAGTTCATGTACCAATTTACCCAAACGAGGCCCATAGTTTTGGCGCTTCATCTCCTAGGGTTAGTGCTTTGGATGTTTATGGTTTTGCATTGTTTCTTAATGATAAATTTTCCCTCGAACCTCATTGTAGCACAATTCAAAGGCATGCAACCGCCACATCTCTTCTCATAGATAAGCTACCAGCACCCTAGCTAGTTTATTTCCATTCTATCTGTAAACAAATTGTAGTTCTTTGATATTAATGAAATGAAGTGTTATTTCAGCTGCATCTTTGTATTTATGGTTATATGTGTATTCTGTTGCGTTCCTGCATAAATCCGGATCACCGCTGCATCTGTGGATCTCTAGGACTAGCTAAAACTAGTGTCACATGTTGTGGCTGCATCAATGGAACTCACTCCAAAACAAAAGTGATCAAGATCGAACCATAGCTGAAATTCTATCTTGCCACTTTTTACTTTGGCCAGTTATTCTTTCTTTTGAAGGAGTACTGCTTCAGCCCAGTTGAACATGGTCGACTCGAGACACTCAAGCGCATACTGCATGTATGATCTATTCGTGACATGAAGTGTCACGCTGCCAGCTAACTTTATGATAGTGAATAGGAGCATTCGCAAAGGCATATCACGTACATATTTGATATTTATCTTTCCATCTTTGCTAGGCTCAATACCTAGTCAACAAAATTATTGAATGTATTCCTTCACCATCTCACGTCCACGGACGAAGCCCACAAGGGAAATGGGGGCACCACATCTTGACGAACCTGTCAAAAAGTAAATGTCATCAATCAATATTGGGAGCACTTTGTCCCCAATGTGAAATTCCTATAATTTCAGGTCCCATGAGCGAATTAGGAACTGCAATAGTTCCATATGTTGCCTCATCCCTGAAAATATAAACTACTTGAGAAACCCACAGTCTTTGAGGGCTCTCACAGTGTTAGGATCATTTAGGGAAACCATATCCATTTCCTCATGTTCTCTTTTTCGCCATGTAATCAACATTCTAATCCGATCAAAGTCTCAAATAAAACCACAGGCTTAGTTAGGATCCATTCCATGCAAAAAAACTACAGAAACTTATGGCATAAAACATAATGCAAATTTCTGAATTGTGCCCAACACACTCCTGAGTGGAAGATAGAGCGTTCCAGAAGACCTGGGCTTCTTTTCAACCTCTCTGCAATGCAATTTTCAACATCCAAGGGTGCATTGGTCCTAGGCCATTATATATTTACCCTAGGAGCCCCAAAACCCTAAAAATCTGCATGAATTGGAACAAGAATGCAACCAATAGAAAGATAAAGGTAAGATCTTCTACTAGTCCGGACGACACGAGAAATGATCCACAAAGTCTGTCACAATCAGCTACTAAAGTTCGAGGGTAAAACTGGCTCAGAGCACTGAAAATTGAATGGTAAATGTGAAATGGTAAAAATGACTTGGTAATTTCTTATTTAATAGTCTTTTTTATTAATTTATTCATATTTAATAAGCTAAATATAGTTTTAACCCATTTTTACTATTAAAACATGTATTTTTAATCTGTTTGGTGGTTCTTTGAGCAGGTTTATAACTGATCTAGTGAATTCGACGTGCGTGATCATGAAATGAATTTTGACCACAGAGCACACTTTTATCTCTTTTTCGAGCTCTGTTAAACATGAAAAAGGAACCCCCCTGGAGTTCTCTTTCAGCTCTTTTCAGACTCCCAAAACATGAAAAGATTGTCGAGCACTTGTCCTTTCGAGTTCGTAAAAGGAATTGAAACTAAATCTACTTAGTAGAATTTTAACCCTTTTCTGGACTGGGATAGATTATTTTATGAAAAAGGAAAACCCTAGTCAAACATGACTAGCAGGTTCTCTCAGGTATTATTTTATGTTTTTTTTTTCGGATATGAGGGACAATTTTATGAAAAATAACTTGTGAAGTTTTCTTTTTGTCCCTTTTTCAAACTCTCTAAACATGAAAAACGATCGAATTTTCACTGTCGTTAGACTCGTTAAATCATCAAATAGCGACGAACTTGTCCATCATGACAAGATCAAGTTTCACCTTTGCTAGACTTGTTAAAACATCACATAGCGATGGATTCACCCGAGGGTGGAATTATACAATAAGCATATGTTATCCTCCTCAAGATTGTTAAAAAATAAAGAGGTACTGGTCAACAATGACTAGGGAAAATTGGAAAGGGATAAATCACTTTATGGTAGCAAGTTTCTCTTGAACATGACACTCATTCACTTCATGTCTGTGACTTTTGGGTTGGGTTATCTGCTTGATGGTCTATCGTACCTATGGTCTATCACACCATCCATCACTTTGGTTTTAGGTCAATGTTGCCGACTCATTTAGTGTTGCACATATGTTCAAGAGAAGTCACTTAGTTATTCCTCATCCTTTGCAATACTCATAAACCTTAATTTCATGACCGCCATCCATGAACATTGCTTCATCAATTACATTATGTCTATAAAATGATTACTCCCATTTCATGTCATTGATGGAGGATACATCAAGGCCCTCCTACGACAAGTCGCTTCTTGTCGACATCAGCTCATCAGCTCATCATCCAGGAAATTGACTTAGAAACAACCTTTTAGTACCTTAGAGCTTGCATACATCAATGGTAGGTTTCTCGCTTTTGGTGACAAGTTGACATCACAAACCTTCAATCGAAAGACTTTGTATGGTGTTCAGCATCAAATCATCTATTCACACCATGCATAATGTTCTGCAGTACCTTGAGAGCCATTATCATCAACGGTGGTTTCTCTCGCGTCTGTTAACGGCTTACATTATTGGCTAGTAATTAGATGGTGTCTTCCCATGTTCACTTCATATCACATATTCGCATGGTTAGAATCGTACTTAAGCGATCAAGTGAACGAGATAGAAGACCCTAGATCTAGTTTCATCCATCAGGACTACAAATTCAGGAGTAGTACCACATCATCAGTACGATGGTATTTACACGGATGGTCATCCTATCATGGGTTTGTATCTGTAGACGACTTTCTTATGCTATAATAGTTTATGTGCTGAGTATGGGTATGCCTCCCTCAGCAATTCATGCCCAAGATGAAAAAGATATCATGATGTAATGTATTGTAATTGATGCAGGTCACCGTCCGCTTCAGCTCCTACTCTTCATATCATAAAGCATATCAATCAACATTATCACTTTTGACTTCATGCTTTAGGGGGGAAACTGTTACAAGTAAATTTGGGCATCACTCCCAAAACCAAGGTCAGTATCAATTAGGGTCTATCATACTCTAAATTAGTTGCTACATGCCCTAAAAAAGTCATCTCATTGATGGTTTTCCTCTATGAAATTTTCACTGCTTAGATGCCAATTGAAGTGTTCCATTGAGCCATCAACGCACCCCAAGACTGCATTAAGTGCTTTGCAGAGCATCTAGTCCCATGCAAAGTTGCGTTGCAGACCATCTAGGCCCACTTTACAGTGCATTGGTTGACTGCGAGCGAATTGTTCATTGGTTTACGGGAATCTTCCCACCCTTTAGTGGCTTCTCGAAGTTGTTCCAGCTATCACATCATCTGGTAACTTCGAATATGGACACCATGGAGCCATTTAACCTCTTATCCTTCTATTCCCATGAATAAGGAAACCTCTTCATCCATTTTTTGAAAGGCCATTCAATGATTCATTAATGTCAAACTACCTTCATCTACTTATAAATTGTGCACTGATCATAGTGCACAAAGGAGCGAGAATTTGAATTAGTAGAGTTATGCTGGTGAGATCATAGCTCTTAGAGGTATAATTTGCATGTAATGTTATGCTGTTGGAGTGATGTTGTTGATGTGATGAGGATAGGACTAAAGTTGGAGTGAGTTGACATCGAATTGATACAACTGGTTGTAACTTCTCCTTCTACTTCAGAATAAATAGATTTGTTCCTTTCCTAATACATGTGTCCATGATGTTATATGTGTATTTTCAAATGCAATCGATTCAATTTGTTTAACATGAATAGATCATATGCCTTTATGTCAATTTCTGTCTTCTGTTTTCCATTGCAGGTACCAATGAAACAACTTCAGCTCAATTGAGAGTGACGGAAGCGACGAAAGGGAGGTGAGGAATAGCAAAAGATTACAAGTAAGTTTTCTTCTCTCATCTATTCATTTTAAGGAAAAGGTCAAATATCTTCCTCCTGTTGTTCTAAGTGCGACCACCACACTTAGGGAAAACATTTATAACTGTAGGTTTGATTTTCGTAAAACACCATCTTAGAAAATTTGTCGATGACCACAAATACACAGTCATTACCATGCTTGGTAGAAGGAAGGCCAAACATATAGTCCATGAAGATGGATTCCCAAGGTTGGATAGGAGTAGGTAGAGGAGTATACATGCCTTACTTCTTAATGGTTGGCTTGGCAATGGCAAAGACAGTGCAAGATTGGATATATTTTCCAACATCCATCGAATATTTGGCCAATAAAAATACTTTTGCGGTACTACCACTTCCTTCTCTACGCAAAAGTGTCCTAGGACATGATTGTAGTGCGCTTCCCAAATCATCTTGGCATTCTCGCTTGAAGTAACACAAAGGTGTCACAGGTGGCATAATAGTGTGTCCTCGAGGTGGAAGTTTGGAACTTGTTTTCCATCCATCAAAATCTAGTATGTGGTGGTGAATTTTAGATCATTTTTGTAAATTTGTGGCCATCCAGTAGTCTCATGCCCACAAGAGTCAAGAATAGTGGTCAGCGCCACAACCGATGGCCGATTAACGCAATCTACAACATTATTGGTGCTTCCCTTCCTGTACTCAATGTTCAGATGAAATTATTGTAGGTATGTGGACCATCTCTGATGGTGGTCATTCTGTAACTTTCCTTGTGTATGTAGAAACTGAAGAGGTCAGTGATATGTGTGGATGATCGTCTCCTTCCGAAGAATAAAATGTTTCCATTGTCAACAAGAATGCACGTTGGAATACATCTCTTTATCATAGGTGGGGTATTTTCAAATTGAATCGGAGAGTGTCTCACTATGATATGTTATCAGATGCCCTTGCTGGGTGAGAACTAAACCAATGGCATAGTCGAAGGCAACTATTTCAATTTCAAATGGTTGTTGCGGGTTTGAAAATGAGAGCTAGTGCAGAGAAAAGGTAGTGCTTTAGCTCAACGAAAACCTTTTGTTGGGACTTAGACCAAAAAAAAATTTGCTTTCGCTCTGCCCATTGTAACTTGACTCAAAGGCCAAGTGATATGCGAGAATTCCAACACGAACCTTTGATAGAAATTGGAAAGGCCCAAAAAAATACGAAGCTCTGTTAATGTATTTAGGGTTGGGCAATCCCAAATGACTTGGATCTTAGTCGGATCCACATGCACACCTTGGTCATCAATGATGTAACCCATATATTGGATCTGGTTCTTTCCAAAGGTGCATTTCTCCAAGTTGGTGCATACTTTGTGTTGCTGCAGGGTTTGAAGGACATGTTGAATATGTTGCGGGTGCTCTTCCCAAATCTAGTTGAATATGAGGATGTCGTTCAGATATTATACCACAAATGAGTTGGTGAAGGGATGCGAGATGTCATCCATTAGCCTCATAAAAAGTTGCATGGAAATTTGTCAACCCAAAGGGCATGACCAACCACTCAAAAAGGACCAAGATTTGAAGGCAATATTCCATAAAATTACATGTTCTATTGGAACATCGTGATAGCCAGAATTTAAATCAATCTTGCTAAAGTACTTGTACCCCTTGAGTTGGTCAAGAAGGTCATCAATATGTGGGATTGGATACATGTTACTGACAATGATTTTATTAAGTGCCTGATAGTCAATGTAGAGTATCCAAGTCCCATCCTTCTTCTGTATGAGTACAATTGGGCTCCCATGAGGTGAGAAACTTGGTCGGATGTGCCCTTTTTGTAGAAACCCTTGAATCTACTGCTATGTTTCTTCATTCTACAGAAGAGAAAAGTGGTATATTGACCCATTGGGTAGAGGTGTTCCGGGAGTCAAATCGATCAAATGCTTGACCTAACGGTGCAAAGATACCCCTGTGGGCGAGGAGAAAATGTCCCTATATTCTTCCATGACCTTATCCACCTGCTTCTATTGCATGGAGGAACCCTTCCTGGGGGCCTGTAGAAATTCCTTGTAGATTCGAACTACTGATTGTAATTTACTAAAACATTAGACTTGAATCTACTCTACTCACAAGCGGAAACAATTAAATGATCGCAGAATCACAAAACATACAAGAAAAATAATTCAATCAACACATTGCACAATGATTTCCTAGGGAAAGCCACAACTAAAAACATAGCTATTTGTATATTGCATTAGTACGAAAATATGAGAGGATTACAATGCTTTGCTCAAGCCCGAGCAACCTCTACATTATCTTTATTTGTCTCATTGCTTCCTATATAATCCTTGGCCAATATTTAACCAATTTTCTACTTGCCCAAGTCCCTATTTCCTTGGGAATTAACCTCTATTAATTCAGGAAATTGCTCATCCACAAATATGCAATACATCACATGCCTTCCTCTAACTGCATGCACCACATGTACAATTTGGATGATTATACAACTGATAGTACACTTCCCTTGAATTCCAATCTCAACTCGGTAACTTGTATATCATGCATGCATGAGTTATTTGTGGATGAATTATCAGTTAACTGGTTGATCACAGAGTACACACCCCACTACTAGACCTCCCACTAGTTCCTCCAACAGTTGGAACTAGTTTAACTGACTTTAACTCAATTAATTAATCCCTCTGAAAAATAACATTATCTATGTTGATTATGTTATACCTTCCATCATCTCCCATCTTGATATGCGTATGGAGGTCCTTCTCCTCCAAGTCGCTAAAACATTCTTTGTTTTTGGTGATATGAAATGAGGCTCGACTATCCATATACCACACACTATCCATCATGAATGTCACCATGCATACAATGAGGGTGAAATCCAACTCAAATTTTGAAGATAGAGCTTCACCTGCCGCTCCTCTTGAGGGCTTTTTGTCGGCCTTATTGTGTAGACACTTCGTGGCATAATGTCCCAACTCATGATAGTGAAAACATTTAATCTTCGACAAGTCCTTCTTCTTGCCTTCCGAACCAGAATCTCATTTGGATTGGAATTTATTCCCTTTCCCTTTCTTTTGCTTTCTATCAAAGGCACAATTCTCCTTATCGTCATGCTTTCATGAGGTTCCATCTCTGGTGTTCCACCTTATCTCTTCTTGTACCAAGTCATACTATAAACGCTCCCACTTCGTTAACTTCTCCCTCCCATTTATCGAATCCTAGTAGTTGTGCCAAATCTTGGGAACGTCTAGAAGTGCTAGGATGATTAGATCATCTTCAACAATTGTAACACCATCACTCCCAATTTCATCCCAACAGTGGGTAAACTTGTTAAATTATTGTAGTATTTTGTCACCCTTTTCCATCTTGATTTTTTGAAGCTTGTCCTTTAGTGTCAACTTCCCGTGGTGATTGTTGTTCTGAAATAAGTCTGTCAATGCTTTCCACATTGCATATGGAGTCTCCTTCCCGTGGAGGTTTGATACAATATGATCTCGAACTCCTTCTAGTAATATCCTTCTTCCCTTGGCTACATTCTTCTTCCATTCTGCTAGATTTTTTGCATCAGCAGCTGCTAGTCTCGGAACATTGCTAT
Source organism: Pinus albicaulis (assembly GCA_034641835.2). Classification (NCBI taxonomy): domain Eukaryota; kingdom Viridiplantae; phylum Streptophyta; class Pinopsida; order Pinales; family Pinaceae; genus Pinus; species Pinus albicaulis. The sequence continues at coordinate 1,414,118,583 of CM076575.1, forward strand.
CAATGTATTCCTTCAACTAATTATCTTCCATGACTGCTTCCATTGAGTCCTTCCAAGAAATGTAGTTCAAGCTACCCTCATGGGCATAATCAAGCCTCATACCATAGAATGTCATCCTGATCCTGCTGCTAGCTCTGAAGAATAGATCTATAAAACTCATTCCAACTGCAAATACAACTTCGTATTCTTCTCTTCTATAGTGACTTCAACTCCGATACCATGTAGAAATTCCTTGTAGATTAAAAATGTTAATTGTAATTTACTAAAACAATAAACTTGAATCTACTCTGCTCATCAGCGGAAATAATTAAACGATTGTGAAATCACAAAGAATACAAGAGAAATAATTCAATCAACACATTACATAATGATTTCCTGGGGAAACCCACAGCTAAAAACTCCATTATCTGTATATTTCACTAGTCATAAAATATGAGAAAATTACAATGCTTTTCTCAAGCCCGATAAACCTCTACACTATCTATGTATATCTCACTGATTCCTATACAAGCCTTGGCCAATACTTAACCCATTTTATGCTTGCCCAAGTCCCTATTTCCTTGCATTGTTCCTTAGGAATTGTCCCCTATTAATTAGGGAAATTCCTCATCCACAAATACACAATACATCATAGGCCTTCCTCTGACTGCATGCACCACCTGTACAATTTGGAAGATTATACAATTGTTAGTACATTGCCCTTGAACTCCAATCTCAACTGGGTAGCTCGTAGATCTTGCATGCATGAGTTATTTATGGTTAAATTATTAGTTAATTGGTTGATCACATAGTACACACCCCACTACTAGACCTCCCACTAGTTCCTCCAACAGTTGGAACCAGTGTAACTGAATTTAACTTAGCTAAGCTAAATTAATTAATTACAAATCAAAATAAACTCAATCAGGGATCCTAAAAAGTAGGAACCACTCTACACAACTCAAGCTAGATCCTCAACTCGAATTAACTTAACCAACTAAGTCAAACTAACTTAGTTGACTCGTACAAGTTGTCATGTGATGTGGAATTACATTTTTCTTCTAATTTAATTCAAGGGAAAATTAAATTAGAATCTTTCTCAGTGCCATTTTCAACAGGTCCATGGACGTGGTCACGATATCTAAATGTACATAAATCTTACTGCGATTAACCAATTTGCATTACCTAGTTTTATTTTCCTTTAACAAGTTATTTTATGAATACTTCAATAAAATATTAATGCAAATACTAACCACCTACACCGATATACATATTAAGTACTAAAAAATAAATGAATCAATCACACAAAGGACACACTTATTTTTGGACAATTGTCCCTGAAAAAACCCAATGCGGGAAAACTGGTGCAACGGATACGAGGGTTATATTATTAAGCAGAATTATTATGAGTACAACTAGGGTGCCAAATCCGGCTCACCCAATAGAGAAAATCCTTGTCAGACATATAAAATAGTGAGTTTTACCTCACAATGCAAGTCCTTGCTGATCCAAGATCGAAATGGCGAAACCCCAACTCCCTCTGTGTTGCCTCTGCACAGTAGATGTGTAGGCCTGCATGGGGATGGCTAAAGTCCACATCACCTTCTCTCTACACTGATCTGCCTCTCAGAAAATCAAGTTTTAGCCCTCCCGAATTAGAAACCCCGATCTTCAGCTAAATACAGACTATCCCTTGGAAGCTTTGCGCAATCCTTGTGTGGGCCTGCATCACTTCCCCTGGTGGTTGCGCTGCTTCCTCTGCTATCTCTGCTACCCTTGATCTGTTATGTACTCGTGGTCCTCCAACCAATAACTACTTCTACCCCTCATTGCTGCTGAATCACTTAGATGTTACCTTCGTCCGAGCATTGTTCCATCAGAATAATTTGATCTCCAGATTCATCCACTTTGTGTGTTCTCCAACTAACCCTCAAGCCTTCCTTTATACTTTTCCTGTTGAGAAATAAACGGTCATGATATAATCCTTAATCAATGACTAAGATTAGATTAGACTTTATCCTCATCACTTAGAAGATTCTCACCCACATGTTAAATTAATTCACTTTAATTATTTTAATTCCCTAAGTTTTAACTTAGTTTCCATTAAAAATAATTAATTATTTGAATAAATTTCACTTCGGGTGGAATTTCTCCAAATGATTTATGGGTCTTGGAGATATCATGTGTTCTAGCCCCTCCACAAAATTTCGAAGCTAGTGCACATCCTATGCTACCCAAAAAATCAACACTCCCTCTTAGCTAGGAATGTGCTCTAGCAATACTTCCCACTAGATGCATCACCTTGATCTATGACATCGGTCCTCTGCGCTACTTCTGCTCAGCCTGCTGCCCCTCATCCATTGTGATGCCCATGACTCTGCCATTGTCACTGTTGCATCTGTACTACAACTCCCTATCAAAATGTTGCATCATGCTGCCCATAACATTGCCACTGTTAACTATTTCACTGCAACTCAGTTGTTGAGAGTTAAGCAACTGAAAAACATCCCAAAATATGTCATACTGGTTAGTTTGGATGCACCTTGATGTTGGAACTACCTCTGCTGCTAATCTGCACTGACCCTATGATGTTACTGTGTCGTTGCTACTCTGCACTGCGCTACACCTCTATGCACTATGCTGCTTCAGACCTTTGCGCTCTAGCTTTGGCACTGTCGCTCCATCATCCCTTGCACCAACTGACACACGTCGTTCTGCTACTGTCATTAAGGGCTCCAATAGTCGTATGTGATCCAAGAGTTTGGGCACCTCAAGGGTCTTGCTCCCTTACACTGTAGTTGATCTACAACTCCTTATCGCCCCACTTCTTAGGTGCATGAGCACTCATGGCACATCCATCATCATCATCCTCATCAGCTTGAGCTGGAGCAGCCTTTGAGTCATATTCCTCCTTTTCCTTCTTCTTCAGAGGGAACTGCGTGGCGAAATGTCCTAGTTCCCCATATGAAGCATCTGACCTTCGAGAGGTCCTTCTTCTTTCTTCCCTGCTGCCATTACTATCCCTTAGATTCGAGAGCTACATCTTCCTCTTCCTCCTTCTTAATTTTGATCCCTTTGTTGCTACTTCCTACCTTGGTCCACTATCTGGTCTCTTCTTGTCGAAGATTTTCCCACATCTCTTCCCATCTTGGAAGAGCAGCCCTGCACAAAATACCTTGGAAAAAAGTCTCCTAGTATTCAATGGATGCATTCAAGGTAGTCCTGACCATAAGTCTACCATCTCGTGTAGCCCCTACGGAAGCTAATTGATCTCAGATCCCTTGCAACATAACGAGGAAGGGGTCGATCTCTTCTCCCGTTTGCATCTGAAATATCCTCAGTTGGTTCTCAAGTAACATCTTTCGTTGGACAGAAGATCCCTCGTACATAGTGGTCAAGGCCTCCCACACTTCCCTTGCTGTGTTCTTCTCAACAATATGTGGGATCACATGATCCTTGACTTCGTCCATGATCATGCGTTTAGATTTTTCCTAAGCCTCCTCGTTACTACTTATTTAGAGGATCATCATCATCAGGAACAACAATCATGTTTAAAGCATGATCCTTGATGTGGTGTTCATCCAAAACTACCAGGATCTTGGCCTTCCAAATGACAAAGTTGGATGCTCCATCCAACCTGTCCCGATCCCTAAGTCCATTTATGGCCATATTTGCTCAACTAAGTGTTGAATAGGTTCCTTTCTCCTTCTTCTGTTGCTGCCCCAACAAAACTCAGATCTCGATTTATTTGGGGCTAGAAACCCTCTAAGGAACAAGTTCCCTCTAAATTTCCTTCACAGAAATCCTTCTGCCAACATATATCGAAACACTCCTCTTTGATCTTGCTTTGTTGCTGCTCAACACTAGATCTAGACTTCTTGGCAAGAAATCTTCTGAGTAACTGCTTCCCTCTACTTTTCTTCTGCCCCACTAGACATTATTCTGCACCAACAAAATCTGCGCCCCACCAGCAACTCCATAAAGAAACTGTACTGCACCTCTAACCATGACAATCCAGAAAATTGTGACTCAACAGCCTCTATGCTAACCCAACAAGTATTGTGTTGCCTTCTGCAGCTACAACGTCACCTTGGTAGGTTGACGCAGGCTCTACGTGAGCCTTTCGAGGAGACTGCGTTACCCTTCCTTTGGCTCTCTAGCCTAGGACTATGTTGACTCTCGGGACAATTACTTTCCCACTACAAACTTTCTTCTGTCCTTTCGCTGATGGCTTCATTCCTCCTAGATATGTAATCACTTTTTTACCATGTGAAAATTTATGAATCTAAACATACATAAATCCTACTGTGATTAACTGATTTGCATTACCTACTTGTATTTTCCTTTAACAAGTTATTTTTTGAATACTTCAATAAAATATTAATGCAAATACTAAGCATCATACACCGATATACATCTCAAGTAATGAAAAATAAATGAAGCAATCATACAAAGGACAGGCTTATTTTTGGACAATTGTCCTCGGAAAAACCCAATGCGGGAAAACAGTGCAACAGATATGAGGGTTTATATTATTAAGAAGCAGTATTATGAGTACAACTAGGGTTCCAAATCCGACTCACCCAACAAATAAAATGCTCGGCAAATAGATAAAATAGTGAGTTTTACCTCACACTACAAGTCTTAATTGATCCAAGATCGAACTGGTGAAACCCCAACTCCCTCTGTGCTGCCTCTGCGCAGTAGACTCCCTCTGTGCTGCCTCTGCGCAGTAGATGCATAGGCCTGCGTGGGGATGGATGAATTTTGCGTCACCTTCTCTCTACGTTGATCTGCCTCTCAGAAAATCGAGTTTCATCCCTCTTGGCTCAGAAACCCCGATCTCTAGCTAAATTCAGACTGTCCCTTGGAAGCTTTGTGTAGTCCCTGCGTGGTCCTGTGTCACCTCTCTTGGTGGTTGCGCTACTTCTTCTGTTGTCTCTGCTGCCCTTGATTTTCTATGTACTCTTGGTCCTCCGACCAATAATTGCTTCTGCCCCTCACTGCTACTGAACCACTCAGATCTTATCTTCATCTGAGCACTGCTTCGTCAAAATAATTCGATCTCCAGATTCATCCATTGTGTGTGTTCTCCAATTGACCCTCAGGCCTTCCTTTATACTTTTCATGTTGAGAAATCAACGACCGTGATCTAATCCTCAATCAACGACAAGATTAAATTAGACTTGATCCTCATCACTTAGAAGCTTCTCACCCACGTGTTAAATTAATTCACTTTAATTATTTTGGATCCATAAGTTTTAACTTAGGCTCCATAAAAAATAATTAATTATTTGAATGACTTTCACTCTGAGTGGAATTTCTCCAAACCATTTATGGGTCTTGGAGATATCATGTGTTCTAGCCCCTCCACAAAATTTCAGAGCTAGAGCACATCCAATGCTACCCAAAAAATCAACATCTTCCCCTTATTTTTAGATTGAATTAGAAAGAAAACAAATTTCCCGGTTTCGAAGATTATCTTACTGCATTCCTTAACAGAGATCAAAGAAATGGCAGTAGGCAAGCTGCCTTCAGTATCTGTATAGCTTATTGCCCAAAGTAATAATAACAGTGTGAGGCCTGGACTGATACACAACATGACGCTTCCAGAAGTATGGTTGGCCTAATAACACATCATAAACTTCAATGGGAGAAACATCACACTGTAACTCATCAATGAAGGGCATGATGTTGCAGGGTAGGAAAAATTGTTGGCTAACACAAAGATCTCACCCTTGGTGGAGCCATATGATGGTGTAAAACTGTGCTTGTGGTGTCGTTAGTAGGCCCAACTGCTTCACGAACTCAGCTGAGATGATGTTCTTTTTACTTACATTGCCAACAATGAACTGTAGTGGCGAACCATTCATCCATATCTATGAGTGGAAGAGACACTCACCCTCCTTCGGATGTTCACGATAAATCTTCCTGACCTTGGTGGTGGCAGTGGTTGCGTTGGGTTTTGCATCAATGATATTTTTCCCCTTTTCAAGTTATAGCTCTAAGTCAGAACATGCATATGATTTGTGAGCTTTTAGATTAGCTGTGATTGACTGCTTTGTGCAATACTCATTTGTGTTGTGTGTGGGGATCTTATGGAACTCACACTACTTTCGTGTGTCTTTCTTTATCTTCCCGTTGTTGTTCTTTGGTTGTGGTTTCGATGGGTTAATGTCCTTGGTCATTCCTTATTGGCTCGATCCTTTGTTCTGCTGCTTGGAGGTGCTGCTTCCCTGCTTTAGATTCATAGATCCAAAGTCCTACTTTTTTTGTTTAAATTTATGCTCGATCTTGACAACGTATCGATACATTGCGCCAAGCGAGGAGATGTCTAGGAACTCCATTTATGCATGGATGTATCTAAGAAAAAATCCACGTTACTTGAGTACCAAATGTTGCTCAGAGTCCTTGATACCTAGCTTCGTGCGTAGGGAATGAAAAATGTTTGTGAACTCTGGCACATCTTGGTCCCTGTCCTACTGTAATGTGGTCCATTTTATGTACTTATCTTCATAAATCCTAACAGGGTAATATTGTTCCTTGAAGATGTCTAAAAAAGAATTCCAAGTGGGTGTGGCTAAAAATAGTGAGGGCCCCTTCTTGTCCCTCTGCTCACAATAGGTTTCCCACCATTTCTTGACGTGGGGGGCGACTTTGAGGAGTGTAAAAGTAATATTTTCCCTATTGGAAAAATTATGGGCCGAAAAATATCCTTCCAGTAGATTTAACCATCTGTCTACGACATATGCATATATCTGGCCTTCAAATATAGGAATGCCAAATTTAACTTGTACTTAAAAGGGGGTGATGCCTCCAAAGTGATTTTTAGATGAAGATGCTTTGCCCACTCGTAACCATCAAAGGATCTAGGAAAAAATATCGATCTTCTCGTTCCTTTGCCACTCAAGGGATTCTTCAAGCAATAATTTGAAATGATCTCCCTCTCCTTTATCTTTATTTTCTTCTACCATGGGAGGTTTTCGGGGTTGGGAAGGTTGCTATTGCAAGGGCTCAACCAGTTCAAGTCCCAGCTCCTTATACTCCGACCTCATTGGGGACATGCATAGAAAAAAAAAAAGTAAGAGCAGAACACTCTGATACCACTGATACAAATTTATGCATGAACGAAATGAAATACATATTTAAACAAAAACATGGAGTTACAATGAAAATTAAACTTCAATTAATTAATGACAAATACTAAAAAATGTTTACATGCATAATGTAAATAAACTAGCTCGAGCAATGTTAGCTTATCTTTGAGAAGAGATGTGACAACTACATTCCTTCTGAGCTATTTTACAATGACACTTAGACACCTTTTGATTATTGAGAAATAATGGAAATCACTAAACATCAAAAAACCTAACCCTAGGAGATGAAGCACCAAAATTTTGTGGGCCCTGTTGGGATTAGTTGGAACACCAACTTCTCGGGGTCGTAATTTGGGCATATGATATCCGTTTGGAGTGCATTGTACCTCGTTAGAAAGATCTATCTGAGGGAAAAAAAATAAAAATCTGGCAAGCCCCTATCTTATGGATACATGTTTGGCACATTTTCCAAAAAAACATCGTTGAGGGCCTCAAAACGACTTTGGAAGTTCAGGGCTCGAAAAATTGCAAAAATAGAAAGTTGTGTTAAAATTAAAGAAACTCAAAGGAAATAATGTTGGGGGTCCAAGTGGAATAGGCAGGTGACCACCAATATCCACTTGGATCATTCACTTAGAAATCAAGTACAAGAAGGTAAACATAAACAAGTTATTTTACATGCTTTCAAGGCCACACACATCAAAGATCACATATTTGGGAATTGTGATACACATGAAGCCTTTTGCCCATGATGCATATAGAGAGGGATACACAAAAGATGAGGAATTAAAGAGGTGATAAATTGTTGTAGAGCTAGAATCATGTGTGTGATGGTGACAACATAGTTAACTACCATCTCCAAAATGGGTTTTTTCTCCAAGGAAAAAACCGTAATTTTATTAATGAAAACAAAATTACATGTTACACTTTGCAGATAGTTGTCAGAGACAGGCTAGTAAGTTTCATCATAGAACCATGGTACAAGGGGAGATATTTAAATTTTTCTCCCTTTCTTCTTTTCAACCTTACGCCAAGGACCTTGTGTTGGCGCGGCAGAATTAAGGCGAGCTGATTTTTTGCTGTCGTTGCTCCATTTTCCTTATCCAAATCTGAGGTTTCTGAGTTGTGTTGTCTTTTGTTTCCTCCATTGTCTGGTGCCCCATGTTCCATTGTCGGCTGGGCCGTAGTGGTAAGTTCTGAAAGATCTTGCATCTCTTGTTCTTGTGTTTTCAGATCTACTTATGTCTGGTTGTTTTCATTTGGGATGGGAGCATCCTCTTCTTCTTTCATCTCCTACTTTGGTTCTTCTGAGGGGAATTGCCATCCCTTGGTAGCTTTCCCTGTCTTTTTATTTTTTCTGTTGTCCCTTTTTTCTTCTGGGCATGTGTTTTACAAATGCCCGGTTTTCCTGCATATTCTACATCTAAATGCAGTGTTTTCATAGTCAATATGTTGTACCCATTTATGTTGTTTGTGATTCAGTTGGATGCACTCAGGAATCCCTTTACTGAGGTCCACTTCCACACAGATTCGTGCAAAGGTGTAAATCCTCTCCTCCAAGCATTGGGTATCAGTTTTTATGTATCTCCCAATGGTGTTTCCTATGCCAGTAAGAACAACTTCATTCCAGAAATGAAGTGGGAGGTTGTATAGCCGAACCCAGACCGGAATTCTTGAGACCTCCATAGTATTTGCATCAAAATCTGGAAACCATGGTATGGTGAAGAGCCCGGTGGATCCCCAAACCACGGTCCAACCCCAAGAATGTTGCCTCTGGTCTCCGAGGATAGGAACTTGACAATGAAAAATCCTTTTGAACAAAGATGGATTTCACAATCCATTGTCCAGTTTGTGAAAATCCAATGAAAAATATCCATTGGTTTGGGCCAGAAACAACTGAATCTGCAGATTAGTGCTTGTGATTCGAAGTTGGTTCATTGTTCATCAATCTCTGGAATGTCTAGTTGCAGTTATGGCATATGATTTAGTTGATCCACAATGTAAGGTTTGGGGCCATTCTCTGCTGATACTGTTGGAGATGTTGTTTTATTTTTCCCCTGTATTATGTTCCTGTATGAGGGACCTTTTGGGAAATCATTTTTGGATGTGTTGGGTCCCCTATGACCCTAAGATTTGTTCAGCGCAGCAGCTCCACCTCTCAGCCTCAAATTGAGATGAATGGTGGAGCCAGGGCGAACAGAGTATTCAATGAGTGTGTTGGAGTCTTGTAAAACTCTTCCACAATGTATTAAGGATTGTAAATGGCTTGGATATCTGGGGGATATCCAGATGTTTTGCTTTAGGTATGAAACATCATCTGTATCCTGCATCCAAATCAATAGACTATTCCCCGCATGGGTTTAATAATAACCTGAAAACGATTTGCGCTTACCCGATTCGCTTTTACTGGGATGCACATGTCGACTCCTCTTTGTTGTTGTTCTGTCTGCGGCGGTATGTCGACTCCTCTTTGTTGTTGTCCTGTCTGCGGCGGTAGAGGCCTAAGCGTATCTGTTGCCAATGCTCGACAATGTACACATAATTATAACAAGCCTACACAAATATGCGTAAAACGCAGGGAGTGAGGCACTCTACCTCCACAAAGTCTCGGAGCATGTACTGTATACCGTGGGGAGCAGAGTACCCCAACACATTTGGTGAACGCCGGCTTCAGATGCCAGCCCCGACTACCGAACTTCAAAACCTGTGCTCTATTACGTAAAAATATCAGCAACAGGTGTTGTGCCATCATGGAATTCCATGGCCATCGCAAGGTGCGCTGTCTTCGGTGTCGTTCAGGGTAATCAATAGGGTATCGAATGTCAATTTCGACAGAGTAGCCCCAACGCCAGGCCGGATTCCCCACAGGCCCAATACCATTGAAGCTGTGGGTGCCGCCACGAGGGGCCGCAGATGAATAGGCGTAGAAACCCTAGACCAACGCTTTGCCACCATCGCTCCTCCCCCCTACAATATTACCACCATCTCCAAAATGGGTTACTCTGTAGGGTTGAAAATTTAGGTGTTCCTAAAGGTGAATTATTTTATCTAATGAGATAGGTTTACACCTCTAAGGTTGTAGGGACTTTTAAGGCAGGGAAGACAATGGACAACTTATAGAGGTATGTGTATTGGCATAGGATGGAAGAAGATGGCACTAGGTTCATATGAGGATGTATGCATTGTTGTATCAACGAGCCTAGTAGCATGGAACAAGGTTTATACTATCCTTGACCTATATTGATTCGTCCTTGGAAAGCATTTTCCATGAACTTTTTGGGAGGTTTAATAACAACGAGGAAGGGAATTGACTACCTATTCATGGTAGTTAACAGATTCAACAAGATGTGTGTTCTCGTGCCCTATAAAAAGACCATTAGTGGGCAAGAAGCAACAAAATTGTTCTTTAGATAGGTCTAGGTGTACCTTGGAATCCCAAGGAGTATTATTTCATACACATACATAAGATTTCTTAGTGTATTTTGGACTACATTGTGGGAGAAGGTGGACACAAAGTTGAAAATGTCTACAACATTCCATCAACAAATAAATGGGCAAACATAAATATTCAGTGGGAATTTGGTGTAGCTTTTGAGGGGTTACAATTAGAAGCATCCAGAGACCTGGGATGAAAATTTGGTGTTTATGCAACAATCTTATAATAGAGCAATCGACATTTTTATTTGTAAGTTCCCATTGGAAACTTCTTTTGGATATTTGACACCTTCACCTTTGGATGTTACATATGGACAACGAGGAGGAGTGAGGGAGGATCTTATAGGGGATGCATTAAAGGTAGAAAAATTTGTTGAGAAGATTAGGAAGATCCAAATATAGGCATAGGGGATGTTGTCAAATTCGTAGGAAAAGTGCAAGGCTAGGCATGATCAACATAGAAAAAAAAAATCATTCAAAGTGGGAGACAAAGTATGGTTACAGTTGAACAACGAGAGGTTACAAGGTCTTGGTAAGAAAATCAAGGCTCTATGATATGGTCTCTTTGAGATGTTGTGACTTTGTCTACTCCCATACATGCACATTTACTCAATGTAGAATGTAGAAAATTTGAAACTCTATGAGCCTTCCATGTTGGATCGTGAGGAGGAACATGTCCTACCTTTTGTAAAGGATTTAACGCCAAATGATCATAGAGAGTTGACAAAGGATGAAATTTTGCAAAAGAGGTCCATAGCTACAAGACATGGGCAATGTGACCTTTGGGAGATTGGTTTGAAATGACAACTTCCAAGAAAGGCCAATGGTACTTCAAGGAAAATGTATAGGAAAAATTTCCTCACCTCGTTTAGTAAAAGCTTTTGGAGGCAAAAATCCTCCCAAAATGGGGAGGTATGGTTCAGATTGGATCATTATATCATTTTTCATCCATGTTGATGTTTTAAAAGTGGATAAATTGGAGGAATCGTCTCATAGGGCCATTTTTACTAGTAGGTCCCAATTTGGTGAATTGGGGATTTGAACATTCTAGAGGAAGTTTAAGGCATATCCTGAATTTTTTGTGGTCCAAAAACTCTCATTTGTGCTAGACCCCCTAGAATTGTTCTACACTTAGATACCTTTCCAGTGGTGCGAGATATACCTCAAACGGAGTTTGTATGCAAAAGTCACACCACTCATAAGTTAACCTTCCTGATTTCACCATCATGATTCAAGAGGATGCCATGTTATCCCCATTAATACTCATGGGAAAGGGGCTAGCCATGTGAATGATGAAAAATACTTTAGAAGGGTCAATATTGTAACTCCAATTAAAAGTAGGAGTTAAACTTAAACACTGGTAGGATATCAAGCTATGTTATTATCACGTGACTAGGATGAAAATGGGTTCCATTCTATTCGAGTGGATTTTGCTCCATAAACTAGTGCATTTTGCTCCATTGTTGTGAGTGGATAGAAATAGAGCAAACATAGAGGGTTTCTGTTTTGTAGCAACCCACATGCCATAACTCTTGCTCCTTTGTACTTGCATCTATTTCCATTCAAAGAAAGATAGAGTAGAGCAACCTCACCTTCGACTTGGGTTTTACCTTAAGGCTTTCCCAAAACATATCTTGTGTTATATTGGTTTGTGAGTGTTCATTTTATCTATTTTCTGCATTTCATATATTGCATGTGTACGCAAAAATAATAAGTTAATTAATCTAGGAATCTAAGGAAAATTAACCCCCATATTATAGACTTTGGATTTTCGATATATTTTATCAGATTTGTTGTGATGAGATGACCAATAAAAATATCCACGACAATTTATGAACCACTTATAAAAATAATTTTGAGTGGGGAAACCTAGCCTCAACAACCTTTAAAGCTCTCCAAATGGAAAATTTTCATCCCATAACATGGACATAATGAGCCTCTCAAGTTGGGGCGCTTCTCCAAACAAGTGGCCTTTCATGTTTCCTTTAGAACTTGTCCTAATAAATAATCCCCATCCATTTGTTACACCTAGACATGTGGGTTCCCAATTAGCCAAATTTGGTTCAACCTTTAAACATGGACAAAAATAATCATGTATTTTTATATGGGTGAACATAGGCTTTCAATATGAAACCCTACCCTTATACTTCCAAATGAAGGGCCTTTCAAACATTAATAATTTAATATGGCCCTAGTCCTCTAAATTTTCAAATATCAATAATCAAATTGCAAGGACAGGTCGAGGCAGTTGAGGTCTATCTTATATAGGTCATGACTCAACACCATACAAGTCTACTCCAATTAAGGCCAGTGTGTAGACCTATATGTGTGTGTGTGTGTGTGTGTGTGTACACACACACACACACATGTAGACACACATATACATACACATATGTGTGTGTGTGGGGGTGCACACGTGTGTATGTGTGTAGTATTTTTTATGCATACTGTAATTTTGACCTACTATTTAGCCCAAATTTCCATATGCTGGACAAACTTTAGATTTGCTTTGATTCAATCCTAACTCAACTTGCTTTGGATCTAAACCCGAGGCCTATTTCAGACGAGCTTCTTAGGGAAAAGGTGCAACTACATTCTATACTACTTTGATAAAGGGGGCCAAGGGATTCCATGTGTGCATTACAATCTAAAATATTTAGCGGAGTAACTTCATTTCACCAATACTCCAATGAAACACTCCACCAATGCTGTAACTCTTCTCCCGTCTGTTCCATCTCTCAGTGCAAGGCTTAACCACAACCATTTCGATCCAATTTTAGTAGACTTAACTAGTGAAAACTTAGCATGTATGATTGTAATGATGACATTATTATTCAAACAAGTTGTTGTATAGCTCACATGCACGAGGATATAACACTATATTGTAGGCACTGTAATCAATTCCATTTTTGAGTATTAGCAGGTTTGAAATGAACTGTTGTTGTAGTTAAATGTGCTTCTTGAACAAATATAGATAGAGTTTTCCTAATATTCTTATGCTCCCATTATGGATTGTATCTTTCTTATGCCCTTGGGTTTCAAATTAATCTCATAGACCCCCCAAAAGTTACCTAAGAAGTTTGTAGGTAATGCCAACAACATGAAACATCTGGTTTGATAGGAAATACATAAATAATTTTTGGGCCATGTTGTGAGAGAGAGTTTTAATTAAATTCTTATTTTGTGTCTTGAAGATTTGAGGATCGAGTCTAGTGGATGAGAATTTAGGGCATTGAGCTCTTGCTTGTTTCAACCATACTGATGGAAAATGAGGAGGGTATATTTCAACTCTATTAGGTTAATGGCATTGTAAATAAAATAAGGGTTTTTTACAGATGCCACATTTTTTCGAAACTCTAGATTTTGGGTAGGTGCCTTCACACAATGAGCAAGGTTTTGGATAATGTTGTGTTAACCAAGCCCCTTACAACGTTTTGATGAACACCAACACGATGTGTGTGAGGATAGGTGGATAGAAGGGTTAAGCACTTTCTGCCTCGCCTTTCATTCATAGTCCAATGCAAAATAAAACGTAATTCACCATGTCAACTACATAACTGAAATCATGCAAAATGAGGAATGGACCCTTACTTATGACATGGACTGTGGACTATGAGCTGGTGTGAATGAAGTAAGGTTAGCATTTACATGTCTAAGGCCGATTGATTAACAAGCATATGCTAGGTGGCCAATGAGAGGCTCAATGAATAATTAAAAAAATGATCGTAAATCCCCTTTTATGACTTTTTTTTTTTTGACGTTTATAACGAAAATCATGTAATTAATGAGAAGGTCCTTTATCACAAGATAAAACATTTTTTATTTCACCTAGTTGCTGAAAAAACACTTCTTCAGTGATGAAAATGGGAAAGGGTAGAGCTCATTGTGGAGGGTGGGACCTTTTTCAACACTGTGTCACATCAAAAGGGACTTCTTTATTGACGTGTCACCAAGACATTAACTTCTTGAATAATGTGTCATCGAGAAAGCAACTTCTTAGTGAAATGGTAAAGAAAGTTGGAGATTGACGGGAAAGGAAACATGGCTAGCTTCTTATTCAAAGGCTGGTTTCACCAAGGAAGTGACTTATTTTGCGCTATGTCGCTAGGAGAGTATCTTTTTGTGTGTTATGTCACTCAGAAAAAAAGTATTTTCTGGCTATGTATCATAGAGAAAGCTACTTTTCAAGTGGTGATTCATTGGGAAAGAGGCTTTCTCTATGTTGTGTTGCCACAAAGGATATTTCTTGTGCACAATATCACTAAGAAAGAGACGTCCTTTACACTGTATCACCGTGAACGTATCTTTTCTAGTGATGTATCACAAAAACAATTAATTTTTCCTTATTTTGTTTTGTACCGCTTAATATAAAAAGAAGAAACAAAAACAACTAAAGTGAATATTTCCCAAAATCATAGTTAGAGAGAAAAAATAAGTCCATTAACACCAAGAACATAACCCAAAAGACAAGTAAAACTTATGGTAAGGAGAACTAACTTCAACTTTTATCAAAATAATCTTGCAATCCACTAATAAAGGAGCCCCCTTTACTATTTTTTAGATACTTAAAATGCATCATTATCAAAAAGTAAAAAGGAAGGTGTTCATACTCACACAATAGTTCCTTATGGTTAATCCAGATTCCAATAAACACTAAAACTAAGAAAGAGGCTTTGTTTTTGAGAGTGCACCATCCTCAATAACTAATAATAATTTCAATTGAGTTGTTGCCAATAGTTTACTATTGTCAGTATGGGTCCTTAGAGCAACTCAATTTAATAATCTTCAATTTCTTTTATATCCATAATAAATCACAAAAATGGCCATCAAGAACTTTGGTGTTACTATTGACATTTAACCTTAATTAGTGTGTGTCTCAAACTTAGACAATTTACATCTAAATAACCACTACATCACCAAGTAAAAAGCAGAGTACATAATTTTGAATATAACATCATGACATTAATGTGAATAATGTAATTGTTACCTATGAGGCGTAGATCACTTGGTTTGTGTGGAGTTTAGTCCCCTTTAGGTCATTGGTTCAAATCTTATGGGGAGGTGTTGAGGGTGGGAGACACTTGTGGGGGGTAAAAATTGTCCCACAAGGTGTCTAGGTTCAATTGAGCCTTACACGTTGCCCCACATGTGTGTATATCGTTATTCCACCCAACGTTGGCATTGGAATCTTGGTGGCAACATCGGCGTTGTCCCTGACCTAATTTTATTTTTATTTTTTAAATCACGACAATATTATTTATGAAATCAAAATACATTATTAATCACACCATTCTAAATACAAATTTAATAAATAATCACTCAAACTTTTTTATAAATTAATGTGTGTGTATTTATTTATTTTAAATATACCAAATTAATATAATTTAAAACATAATTATCACAAGATGCCAAATACATGACACATATAACACTTTATGTTGGTTACTCATGAGGTGTTAATTATTTGACTTGTGTGGAGTTTAGTCCCCATCAAGTCACTAGTTCAAATCTCATAGAGAGGGGTCCAGAGTGAGAGTCATCTATATGACTTAAAACTATCTCATGGGATGTCGAAGCCCAACCACGCTCCACACAACCTTTTAGGTAAATCCAACATTGAAACCAAGGTTAACCTCAACCTAAATTAATAACAAAAAAAACCAAGCAAACTACTTTATATTATTAGGAATTTGGCTTATGTGATCCATAAATTGTGTATAAAGTCTTTCGGTGAAAATCACATCTAAGAAAATCGTGATGATGAACCACACTCGCTCGTTCGAAACGTGTCGACAAAATTTACTTAAATATAATTAAAAAAAGAAGAAGCTTTATACATACTTGATATTAATTATGCTAATACTAATTAAAACCAAGCCTAACACTTACCACTTAAAATTCCCATGGAAAGCAAAATACTTTATTTTGGTTATTTTAAAATTCGAATTGAAAGCAAAAACACTTTATTTGGGTTATTTTTGCTAATAAGAATAAGCATAACACTAAAAATGCAAATTGATTCACAACATAATTTTGAGTGAATTCTCTCAAGATTTGAAAAGCGAGCTAACTTTAATGCTTCTTATCCCATGCTAGTTATGCTGATGAGACTAAGCATAACACTTCCGATTTTCAATGAAAAAGCAAGAGACTTTATGTTTGTTATTTGTGCTAACGAGACCAATTGATCCATTAAAATAACTACGAGTCACATCATAATTTTGATTGAATTCTCGTCAAGATTTGAAAATAGTTAATATTAATGCTTTGCTAGAGATGCAAGTTCTTCTGGAATGAAGTTGGATTGCTGCTGCTGTGAGTTCTCGTGTTGCACTGACTATCTCAGGATGCACCATTTCCTGTATTAGTTATATATATATAAACCAAACTGAAACTGGAAATCAAATTATGAAACATATATATATATATATATATATATATATAAACCAAACTGAAATTGGAAATCAAATTATGAAATCTACTTTCACCCGAGGCCATGGGCTTCTCGCAATTGTACATGCAAATACATCCATGGCACTGCAATCAAATCAGGCCAGAGAGCGGGGTATGTTATATATACTGGAATTAGCAGAAATCCATTAAACCCTACTTAAAACTCTCGACTTTCGAGGTACAATGAGAGGCTTTGGTCGTGTACTGAGAACTAACAACTTCCCCTATTCCTCTTCTACGGTGGTATGGAGTGCCCCATTTTCGTCGGGGACCGGCAGAGGTCGAGGATCTATCCCTCCATCTGGTAGCAGCAGCAATGCCATCGGCAAGCCACCTGCAAAGCCAGGAGAACAACATCAAGAGGAAGATGATGATGAAGAAGAGCCCGCGCGGAGCCAATTACCCGCCGGACGAGGCCACGGAGGAGCATTGCCGAGACAGCAGCTGAGCAAGGTTTCCGCTCCTGTAAGCGAAGGGAGAGGCCGAGGATTGGTATCCCCACTCCGGAAGCCGGGCGATGGCTCTTCCTCTGCTTCAGCAGGTGCTGCATACAATCCTTTCAAAGAATGGGTAACTGAACTTCCCCCTGCTTCCGGGGCGGGCCGGGGGCGAGGAAGCGGAAAACCCCCATCTGCAGAAGAGACTGAGTCAAGACCCCTGCAAGAAAGCCCTTCCCGGTCTCCCACGAAGGCCATCTTTCTCAAACGGTCGGAGCAACGCGTAATGCCTAGCTCGGAAGAACCTGCAGAAGCGCTGCCTTCAGTGCCTGGATTTAGAGGAACGCCGGGTTATGGACGCGGTATGCCTGTTTCCCCTCGGCCAACACAAACCGGAACAAATTTAACCGAAGAAAACCGGCACGCCCGTCCTGTGAGGCCAGTCATAGGTAGGCAGCAGGCTAGGCCAGGACCGGCGCCTGCGTCTGCCACTCCTAGACTTGTGGGCGAGGATGCTGTGAAGCAGGCACTGAACATATTGACCAAGCGAGCGGAGGAAACCGGGATTACAGAAGGGCCTGGCGGGCGTGGTGGGGGGGGCAGAGGCAGGGGCAGAGGCAGAGGCAGAGGTGCTATGCAGGGTAGGGGAAGAGGCAGGGGCCGGGGCCGTGGCCGGGGCGATGCTGGGAAGATTTCTGCAGTTGATGATACAGGGGATCTGTTCCTTGGGGACGATGCCGACGGTGATCGGTTGGTGAAGCGTATTGGGGAGGACAAATGGAACCAGATTGCCGAAGCTATTGATAGTGTCGGTGGAGATATTGTTCCAGATCCAGCGGAAGATATCTACGAGGATGCTCTGCATACCAATATGATGGTAAGTTTGTTACATGACTGCATATGGCTTCCTCCTCCTCCCCCCTCATTTCTCAGCCTTCATGTGTGCAGTGCTATAATGCATTGATAGTGTACGGATTTTTTTTTTGCCATTTTCAGGATTACTGGACACCCTTGTCTGGTGAGAAAGTTTTGAGAATAGAGTTGAATTCAGAGGAATTGAATCATTAAAAAAATGATAGCATATTGCCAACATCTCTCTCGAGAATTCTGACTGGTAGGATTTGATTCCCATGTACACACGCTGGCTCACATCTAAACTGTTTACCGAGCATCCACTTCCCACATACATATGGCCTTTTACCGGCATATCACTACTACAAAATGGAGGAAGCTAATTTTGTAAACGGGTCCTCTTTCTGGTCACAAATCTAACAAGAATCCGACATAATTTGAGGTCCTACTATGATCCAAGGCCTGTGCATAGTGGAACAATGTGGACCATTGCGGTTTTGCCCAAATCTGAATCGTCCTAGATCGTCAAAAAATGATTAGAGTTCTGGATTGATGGAAACTCTAGATTTCTACTAGGTTCCAGCAACTGGAGGGAGTTTTGCTATAATACTAGGCCTAGGCTCTCCGTTAAACCATAGGGATGCTTTAATTTAACCTGCACTTGTATAATAATAAAGTTGATTGAAAGTGAAAACGATGAAGTCATTTCAGGTTGATTAACCCTCCTTGTTTCTTTCCTTGTAGACATGTTGGAGTTTTTGGAGTAGAGCTGAGTGAGCTAAGAAGTGTAGTTTCAATCGTTGTTGCATTTATTGCGATAATATCGGAGGCATGATAATATCACTTATATATATATATATATGCAAGGCATGATAATATCACCTTATGTAATGTTCCAAAGCTAATTTATTCAAATTTCTTCACAATTTTTAAACTTTCTCTTTGACACCTTTTAACAAACAGTTGTGCAAATGTAATGTTCCAAAGCTAATTTATGCCATTTTCTTCACAATTTTTAAACTTTTTCTTTGACACCTTTTAACAAACAGTTGCTGTTCAAACTTTGATTAACACCCAAAGAAACACCTTCAGCAAAATAATATTTCAAGGAACCAAACTTTCGTCAAACATTTCATGAGAAAATAAGAAAAATTACAACTGTAGATATCTGAGGGAAAGCTGAACTTTATTTGAGATTGATCTTCAAATATTACAATCAGAACTTTTAGTATGGAACCTGGAACTCGCTCCAAATGATAAGAGGGCAAATTCGTTAATTTACAGATATTACAAGCCTGGAAATCTCGCTTCAGCACAGACTGTATTAACTCAGCCTCCTGAACAATCTGCTACAGCACTTTGAAATTGACTGATATGCCAAGGGAATGATGACAACCTCCAGCCCAATGCAAGTAGGAAATCAGACCACTGGTAAAATGAATTTGGCTTTGACAGAGATAATGTCTGCTCATAAGAATAAGCTCTGCCTCTGAGAATGGGAACTCAGGCCTCTGTTTACAACTGATGTTAAATCAAGGATAAATTCTTTCCCCTCCTGGAACAGTAAGTTTCAGACTTGGATCTTTCTGCTGGAGAATATATCTGTCTCCTTGAAAAGAATTCGGCCCTCTATACAAGATGAACTCGGCTCTTCTACTCAGCTTCAAGGTGGCATTAGGCTATCGTGAAATTGGCCTCTCCTTTCAGTATTCAGAGGTCTGGAATAACCCTTGATGATCTGCTCTCCAAGCTGAGTGAATGGCAAAGGATATACCCCACTAGGCCTCTAGAAATTCATACAATTTCTCTGTATGAATCGATCCCTGGGTGATGGATAAATTCGGCCTTGATAATGAACAAATCAAACTTCAGAACTCGGCCCACTTGTGAGGTAAACTCGGCTTCTTTGGAGAGACTTACTTGGCCCTCTAATAGATCATTGCCGTCAGCTTCAAAAGACCTCGAACTCTTCTAGAAAACGGCCTCTTCTTCCTGTATAAAGGATCTGGAATTTCTCTGACTATAGACTGGGCAATTGGCACAAAGAAAACCAACTCAGCCTCTACAACAAGGAGGTAATTCGGCCCTCTTTGGTTCTTGGTGAACAATGCAATTCGGCCTTCCACACTTGATGATTCAATCTGAAGATGAATAGGCTTGTCCCCTTTTTACTCTGCTTCATATTTTGAAGAAACTCAGCCCTTTTACAGTCTCTGCTGCCTCTACGCAGTCCTGAATGGACTACGTACTCTTGCTGCTGCTACTATGTCAATCTCTCACCAAAATTGTGGAACTTCTCTTCTGAGCGTGCACTCGAAGTCCCCCGAGGTAGAGGTTGAGATCTCTGCCTAAAGATCTCGTGTGCTAAACAACACTGCAGACTTGGCACCCAACACAAGCGTGCTATGTCGAGATGACAATCACAATAGCCGCTGAATGAATGAGGAAATGAGTTGCCTTCACTTCCTTTTATCAATTGAGCCCCCAACGTTCTTCCCTTGGGCCCACCATGGACTGCGTAGTCCCCTCATCCAACCACTCACTGCGTTGCCGCCATAGAGCCTCTCCCACGCTGCCACCTAGGGAGCTGCCTCCAAATCGAATGCTGGCCACATGGACCCCACTAAGGCCGCAATTTTTCCTTGTGCACCATAGGAGTAGGCTCTAGTTTTTCCCTTAATTATTAATTGTGGGTCCTGACCCACCTTATTTCTGCTTGACATTAGAAACTTCAAAATTGATCAAAAATTAGTATTCTAATTAAGAATTGCTAATTGGGGATATCACACAATGAGTGCGTATTCCACATGTGGGCCGTAATTCGTCATGGGTGGCCTCCACGCTCCACAAGAGCTGCAATATTTGCCCTCCAACTCTAATGTTTGGGCTTGCTTACAGTCAAAAATACATGTGGGGCCTCTAAACCCACATTTTTTAAGTGCAAACATGAATTAGGACACAATTGGGCAAAATTGATATTTCCCTTACCAATATTGCTAAGTGGGAATATCACAGAATCGAGTTCTGGGTTCTCCATTAAAAAAATTTGGGTTCTTTGTCTTGATGGGTACGAAGAACCTCGATGATGGGTACTTGGAACCCCAAAATCGGTTTCTTTGGAGTTCGTGTGGACCGATTTTGGATTTAAATTTAAATAATTTTTTTTTTAATTGAAAGTTAAAAATTAAAATTAATAGAAGTTAAAATTTAAAATTTTTATTGAAAGTTAAAGGTAAACCATAAATAATAAAACCTAAAGGCTAAGTTGACTTTGCTTTCATTTTGTTCATCCTTCGATGGCGGCAAAGGATGAGCATTCGACGGGAGGCATTTGGCTTCAGAGAACGACGTGTTTGAGGGGAATTCGTTGGTGTATGCGCAAGGACTGGAGGTTTCCTCCACAGAGACGCCGACGCCTTGATAAGATTGTTCGTTGGTTTGCAGGAGAGTTGAGGCACAATCCGTGTGACATGACTCAATCCAAATAGCCGCAATCACAGAGATGCGTCACACACTCCACAGGTATTTGACTCTTGACTCTTGCCCACCTTCAGTGAAAAAATGAAATGTACCCTCAAAGACATGTAATTAAATAAAAAATTTACATTAAAGATTCAAAATCCTAACAATGCTAAAAGGAAAATGAGAACAACACAAGAAATTAATCTGGCTTTCATAGCAATTTCTCACATGAACTGTTGTCGGAAACCTGTAACAACAACATGCTTTTGCTGATTTTATATATAAAACCACTTACATATTGCGGAAAAGTTTATTCTAGCTTTCTTGGTGATTTTGATTGACAATACTCTTTTACACTTCACTTTAAAGTTATGGTTATATGTAAATTTATGTAGATGTTCTATGCTTGATGCAACTTTACTTTTTCTTCAATATCAGATAGCAATCACATAAACAAAAGTAATATGCTGATAGAACATACCAGTAGATTGATAAAAGACAAGCCAGAAATATATAAGTGTGTTGGTGCGTTATGGCGGTCAATAGGATGCTTCAACCAGCAAAGTCTCAATATGGTCAACCAACCAGCAATGTCACACAACCCTCTAGGAAAGCCAAACGGTCAACTCAAAAGTCAACGCAGTCAGTCAATGGTCAATGCAAACAGCAACAACAGCTAGGTCAATGCTGAAAAGTCAAAGTCAACGTTTTGCCTCGGAAATAGTGCTAGAAAATGCGGATTAGGGGAATCGAGATTTTGGGAAAGTTTTAGGTCTGTTTGACCTTGCATTGACCAAAGTTGCTGCAGAAACCCTAGTCAAAAACAGAAATTCGAAAACAATTTTCTTCCGTGCTGCACTTTCCCATGTGTGAAGAGAAGAGACTCCAAGTGATCGAACCAATCAGATGAGGAGAGAGAAAATGTGTGAGGATGAGATGAGTGAAATGCCCTCCAACATTGACCTTATTTATATCCATCATTGAGGGTGTGTAACACAACTGCTGGGGCACAAAACCTTAAGGCCGACCTGCACATATTTTGAATAGATTAAAAATAAATTCAAAATAAATGTTCTGCTCATTAGATCAAGATGATCTTTAGATCGATCTTGCACCTCTTCGAAGGAGGAACCCAATAAAAATATTGGTATCTTCATCTGAGCATCACAACATGGAGTTTGGACCTAGTTGTCCAAAATTAACACTCCCTCTCAAATAGGGAGAACTCCATCCAGCTGTGCAATCCAAACATCGTGTGTCATCCCGCCGTAACTTGCTTTGTTGGCTTCTTTATTTCAGAACAGAAGTGGGTCAATCACAAAGACATCATTCCCGGCTGACATATTCAGCCCAGAGGTCCGAAACCTTTATAGGACTCACAAAGAGTCTCATACCGACCCGAAGTTGGTTTATTTGACCTGAAGTCAGTAGGAGGTCTGAAACCTCACTAGACTTGATCCCAGATCAAGTGGTTGGACCGTGCCATCCTAGATAGAGAATACAACAATCTTTGATGTGTCCATCAGTCTTTGCTACTAGTCTCTAGCTTTTCCCACCTCACTGGCCAAATGAGAGGTACTTCCCATGAGCCCTAAACTCAATGGGTAGGATGCATACAGGGCACAGATAATGAGAGGTGAACCAACTCAATCATCACAACGCTGGGGCAGAAGCACACCAACAAGGTTCGGTAAGCCTAGCCCTGTGGTTGCTTATAGCTCCGAGAAGCTATCTCCAAAGCACCCCAGAGCTCCCAGAGCTCATCGTCCAATAGGACCCTCAGCATAGGGTCGTTCCACGATACCAAGACTCTCACGAAAGGTTAGGAACTTGACCTTCCCTAGGAGGTTTGTGACAATATCTGTGACCTGCTCATTAGTTCCTATATGATTGAGCCTTACGGCGCCTCGCTGTACCATATCTCGGATAAAGTGGTACCTGATATCAATATGCTTGGATCGATCGTGGAACATGGGATTCTCGAACAACCGAAGCCCACTCTGGTTATCACAGAGTATCATGGTGGTATCTAGCACATGCCCAGACAACTCATTGAAGAGCTTTCGCAACCAAACAGCTTCACAACAGGCCATACTCGCTGCAATATATTCGGCCTCTGTGGTGCTCAAAGTCACCGACTTCTGCTTCCTGCTTATCCATGATATCGAAGCAGATCCAAGTGTGAAGCAACATCTCGATGTGCTTTTACGATCCACGACACTGCCAACCCAATCGGCATCAGTATATCCAAGGAGTGTCACGCTCCCGGCAGTGTATCTCAGCCCATGGTTTATCGTGCCCCGAAGATATCTCAGAAGATTCTTGGCACAAACCTAGTGAGTGTGATGAGGCTCAACTATCTATTGACTCAAAGTGTTCACTGCAAAACATATGTTTGGACAGGTGTTCACTAAGAATATCAGGGCCCCTACGAGTTGATGATACTCAGTAGGATTTGCTAACACGGGCCCAACAGCGCTGCCACTTAACTTCTTGAAGTTGAGCTCCATCGGTGTTGACACGGACTTACAGTCCACCATACCAAATCTTTCCAGAAGCTTAATAATGTATTTTCCTTGAGAAAGGAAAATCTCACCAGGTCTTTGCCAGACCTCCAGCCCTAGGAAGTAGTGCATTAGTCCTAGGTCCTTCATCTCGAACTCAGCAACGAGCTCCCTCTTGCATTGATGAATGAGAGGGTCAACACCTGTTAGGAAGAGGTCGTCCACATACAACACCAGAATGAGAGGCTTCTGTCTATCAACCTTGAAGTAAAGGTTCGGATCAACATTACTACGAGTGAAGCCCAGCTTCATCAGGTAGCTATCTATCCTCTCAATCCAAGCTATGGGTGCTTGCTTCAGCCCATAGAGGGCTTTCTTCAACCTGCAGACATGGGTGTCCCAATCTTGGACTTCGAACCCCAGAGGTTGCTCTACATACACTTCTTCCTTTATCGCACCATGCAGAAATGCGGTCTTCACATCCATCTGATGAAGGCTCCATCCTTGCGTAGTAGCAAGAGCTATGATAGATCAAATGGTGGTATATTGGGCCACAGGTGCAAATATGTCGTCATAGTCTATGCCTTTCTTTTGAGAGAAGCCACGGGCAACGAATCTTGCCTTGAACTTTTTAGCACTTCCATTAGATCCATGCTTGATCTTGTAGAGCCATTTCGACGTGACAACTGCTTTGTCCTCCGGTCTTGGAACCACATCCCAGACATCATTCTTCATTATGGACTCATACTCTTCGTGCATAGCATCCTTCGACTTCCTCAAAAGATCCAGGCTCAGATTGTACAATAGTACTCATGGCTGCTAGATACCCTTGGTATCTACTCGACTTCTTGCTTTCACGAAATGTCCCCCTTGGGGCCATATGTCCCTCGGCATCCTCGAGAGTGTCCCTGAGCCATGATGGTCTCTTCCCTAGTGAAGGAGGTGGATCAATCGGGTCCATCGGTCCTTCAGCATCGGGCATCGTCTCATCCTTTGGTTCTCCTTGATTTCCAGGCCTTGCTTCGTGATCTTCCTCAGGTCTCGAAAGATTGACTACTTTCCTTAGGAAAGCATCTTCGTCAAAGGTGACATTGTGGCATATCTCCACTTCCCTTTGACCAGGCACATAGGCTCTATGGGCCTTCGAAGTTTTGCTATAGCCCACAAACATTCCCTTCTTACCAGAAGCATCTAGCTTGCTCCTCTTCTCTTTCGGCACATGAAAATAAACAGGACATCCAAAAACTCTAAAATGTGAGACGTCAGGTTTCTTACCAGAGAAAACCTCTTCGGCAGTTTTGGAGTCCAGTGTGGAATGCGAGCATTGGTTTTGTACGTACACAGCAGTGTTCGCAACTTCTCCCCATAGAAACTTCGGTAGACCTTGGTCACATAGCATGGCACGGGCAGCTTCCACAATGGTCCTGTTCTTTCGTTCAACAACGCCATTCTGCTCAGGAGTATAGACAGTTGTGGTCTCCCTCTTGATGCCAACTTCTCTACAAAAGTTCTTGAACTCATTCGTCTCATATTCAGTGCAATTATTAGTCCTCAATATCTTGATCTTCTTCCTTGTCAGATTTTTCACCAAGGCTTTGAAGGTATGTAACCACATGAAAGCCTCATCCTTCTTCTTCAAAAATATATCTAAGTTTTGTAAGAGAAGTCATCTATGAACGTCATATAATAAGAACATCCTCCCAAGGATGTTACAGGTAGCATACCAGACAGATCAGAATGTACTAATTGCAAGACTTCAGATGTCTTTGTGACACTTGAGGGGAAAGGTCCCCTTGTATGCTTTCCTTCGGCACAACCCTAACATACACCTTCATGATTATTTGAGAACTCGGGCATCCTCGTCACCACCTTCCTTGCTTTGGGAAGGGCTTTGTAGTGAAGGTGTCCAAACCTCCGGTGCCATAGTTCAGTCTGTCAGATAGTATCACATGTCATCGCTCCCAGTGGACTTCCTCCAACCTGGTAGAGTGTATCAACTCTAAACCCAATCATGATAGCTTCCTTGAAGCTCTTCTTCCACAAGCGTACCTTTCCATCAATGAATGCCACATTGAAACCTTTGTCTTCCATGGCGGATACAGACACAAGGTTCTTCTTCAAATTAGGTACATAGAGTACATCTTGTAAGCGGAGGACTTGACCTTGAGACAAGTGGAGGGTGACACTCTCTGTCCCTTTCACGGATATGTGGCATTATCTCCAAGGATAATTTCCAGATTAGCATCCTTCTCAACTATATCAGAGAGTGCTTCCTTGAACCCAGTGATGTGCCTTGAGGCACCACTATCTATCAACCAAACATCCATAGTGTCGGGTGGAGATGCAACAGAGAGGGCAGATACAAGAATGAATTCATTTCCTTTATCAACAACATTTGATTTCTCATACTTGGAGTTTCTCGACCTTTTGAAAGGTTGACCATTTCCGCCGGAGGGAGCCTTCCTCTTTCCCTTGAACCTGTTGTTCTTTTGATTTCCATTCCTCCGGTTGTTGTTGTTGTCATCACCATTGGGAGAATCCTTCTTGGAAGGGCATTCTCTAGCCTAGTGACCTGGCTTATGACAAGTTTAACACTTTCCCTTCTTTCCTTGGACCCATGCTCTTCCTTTGTTCTTTGGACCACCAAAGTTCTTCTTTCTAGAATGAGCAGCATAGGCAGCATTTCCTTCATTTTCATACTTCTTCATTCGTGTCTCTTCTTGAACGCATCTTAATAGTACTTAGTCGAAGTCAGGTATCACATTGTTATTGAGAATGGTAGTGTTGAACACATGCCATTTGGATGAGAGCCCTCCAAGTGCAGTGAGTACCATCTCTCGATCAGCTATTGTCTCCCCAATAACCAGCAGATTGTTCCTAATCTCAGTCAACTTTAGAAAATATGATCGAACAGACTCATCCCTGCCTTTCTTCAGATTCTTTAATTGATTCTTGAAGAATAGGACTTGATTCGCATTGTTGGCCTTGAACATGTCGACCAACTTATCATACATCTTTTTGGATGTGCCCAGCTCAGAGATGTAGGCAACCAAACTCTTGTGAATTGAGTCCCTGATCATCAGCTTTGCTTTGATTTCTCCCTTCTTGTATTTGTTTTTGGCAGCAACAGTTGCAGTGGATGGAGGCTCTTGAATTTTACCCTGCACATAGTCCATGACATCTTGGTCTTCCAAATTAAGATCCAATGTCATCTTCTAGGCATTGAAGTCATCCTTCCCAGTCAATTTGTCATCAACCTTAACGCCATTGTAGTTTAAGGAACCCATCCTCTTCTTCGGTGATTGCTACAAATTAGGGCTTTGTCTTCACCTCAGCTCTGATATCATGTAAATTTATGTAGATGTTCTATGCTTGATGCAACTTTACTTTTTCTTCAATATCAGACAACAATCACATAAACAATAAAGTAAAATCCTGATAGAACATACCAGTAGATCGACAAAAGATAAGCCAAAAATATATAAGTGTGTTGGTGCGTTACAGCGAGGTCAACAGGATGCTTCAACCAACAAAGTCTCAATATGGTCAGCCAACCAACAATGTCACACAACCCTCTAGGACAGCCAAATAGTGAACTTAAAAGTCAACCCAAAAGTCAATGTTGTCAGCCAACGGTCAACACAAACAACAACAGCAGCTAGGTTAACGTTGAAAAGTCAAAGTCAACGTTTTGCCTCAGAAATAGTGCTAGAAAATGCGGATTAGGGAAATCGAAATTTTGGGAAAGTTTTAGGTCTGTTTGACCTTGCCTTGACCAAAGTAAACGCTGGTCAAAGTTGCTGTAGCAACCCTACCCGAAAATAGAAATCCGAAAACAGTTTTCTTCCTTGCTGCACTTTCCCACATGTGAAGAGAAGAGACTCCAAGTGATTGAACCAATTAGATGAGGAGAGAGAAAATGTGTGAGGATGAGATGAGTGAAATGTCCTCCAACGTTGACCTTATTTATATCCATCATTGAGGGTGTGTTACACAACTGCTGGGGCACAAAACCTTAAGGCCAACCTGCACATATTTTGGATAGATTAAAAGTAAATTCAAAATAAATGTTCTGCTCATCGGATCAAGATGATCTTTAGATTGATCTTGCACCTCTCTGAAAGAGGAACCCAATAAAAATATTGGTATCTTCATCTGAGCATCACAACATGGAGTTTGGACCTAGTTGTCCCAAATCAACATTACAACATGAAAAGTGCAGTGATTCTCTTTTCTTAGATATCCAAATGTACCAATGGTCCATGTGATGTTAGTGTTTTCATGGTTTTCATTGTCGACACTGAAAAACAATCATCCTATTGTCAAAAAGCATTCTAAAAATATGGCATAGTTTAAATCGTAAATATTTTAGTTTTCTTGTTTAAAGTTGAAAAATATACAAATTCATATATCTTATAATTTATAAAATATAATATTTATATATTATATATATAAATTATAATATACCCCCGACGAACCCACGCACCCTGTTTCAAAAAATGACGTACCCATCCTTGTCCCTGCACCCACTTTTCCTGGCATCATAGTTTCAAATATATAATTAAAACAAACCTTCGAGGTTTCGATGTTGCTATTCAACTAATCTCGGTAGGATTATCAGTCAAATCTTTAAGAGAAGATTCCTTTTCCTACTTTGCATGTAGCAACATCTCTTACAGAATGTATTCTCCAATAAAAAACTATGTTATGCCCTCCCTCTTAACCAGGGAGATTACTTTTATCTAGGCTCCCTCTTAATGTAGGAAGTTTAACTTCTTCCTTCGGTGGTGTTGGAGAATCTTTCATGGCTTCCATCCTTCTTATCATGTTTATCGTACAGACATCTTCACCATTTTGAATATGATGTACCTGCACAACTTAGACAGCAAGTACAACCAAATCTATAGAAGTATGAAGTTAGTCATATCAAAATAGTAGCGGAAGCATTAGACTTTACAAACAAGAGACTATACTTCAATACTTAAACTTCTAGTCCAGGTTTGTTACAAATCCTAAATCATATCATCTACTCAATCAAGATGACAGAAAATAAGTTCTGTCATATGGCAATCCCTAGAAAATAAGTCAAAAGAAAAATAAAAGTATCTAATAACTTTTAGAAGTCATATTATAGACTTTCCACTAGGGTTTTATGTAAACCCTAGATTTCACATAATCAAAACAATCACAACATGAATAGCTTCTACGAAGGTTCTATGTAAACCCTAGATTTTTCATCTATAAATTCTCAACAAACATTATATAGATTCAGTGAATACACATACTAGAGAATTTAACCATTACTAGGGCTTAATTGTAAAACCTTAGACTTTTCAGTCATCATCCTAGAACTAAAAACTTTGACTAGGGCTTGTTTCCAAACCCTAGGACTTATGACTATTAGAAATTTGGTTAATGCACATATCTAGGAGATTGCCATCATGCATAAGCATATCATATGTCAAACAATATTAATACATTAGACATATACCAACCTAGACTAAGCTAGGGTTTCAACCAAATGAACACATTCCTAGGGTTTCATTCCTAGGGCTACAAGGATTTTGCTTGTAGACCTAACCTAAACTAGGGTTTTGGTTCATAACAGAGCAAACCCTTATTATATCAAAACTTCAAAGGTTCGAGATTTCGAACAACACCATTTCAACCCAAATAAGTTAGATCTTCTATGATCATATCAAAACCGCAAACATGACATCATCAGTATATCATTTAGAATAAGAATTTCTTCATTAATAACCCTAAGTAGATTTAGGGTTTCACACATTATTAGCATACCCTTAGGTTAGGGTTTTCCAGAGAACCTTTTTAGGGTTCTTTTATGTAAACAATCAAAGATATAAGGTGGGTAGATTTATCAAATGATGAATCACCCCAAACAAGATTCTTTTAAGATTCAAGAGAGCTAAACACAACAATAGTTAGATAATGTAGAATGTATATACCAAAGAAAATAACAAAGCTTTATGATCTAAGACATACCTTTGTTTCTTTGACAAACATTTTTGATTTCAATGCTTTGTCTTGTAAGACCTTCTTTCTTAATCCTTGAGGCCTTTCTCATGATCCTCGAGCATTCAACAAGTTAATTCCTGTTGAAAAGTGTAACTAGGATCGGTCTTCATATTGACTATGTAATTATGTATTTATGTAATGAGGAAGACAAAGATAATAAAATGTATTTTTTTTGTTATGCTTTCTTCATGGGTTTCATGAGCAAGTTTTTTAATATAGGTCAAAAGACCTCTTCTTGATGTCTTTTAGGGATTTGTCATATTGTCATAAATGTACTAATTATGAGTCATGTATATGAAGAGAGAAGTCTAAGAAGTATGCCTCAAGACCTTGTCATATAAGCCTTGAAAACATGGCTCAAGAATGGTGTAAATACTCTTCAAGACAACGTACAATATGTTGGAAGAACTCCTCTACAAGTCAACCTATAAACAACTAGCAAGTCGGCTCATGAACCGTCACATCTCTTCATAGTCAAGTCAGCTTATTACAGGACTTGACCACTATAAATAGCCTACTGTGTTGCACAGAACATAACATAATCTCAGACTCTTCTGTGATTTTCGGTCAAGATTTCAGTGATAAGATTACAGTGACTTCGGGAATAGTTATGTGATTAAATACGAAGGAAGGACATAAACACAAGTGAGGAATTAGAAGTGGAACAACGAAGTATTCAAGGGTGAATCTATTTGCAATAAGTGTGAGTTTAGGATTGCGTAAAAGGGAGACAAGCAAAGGAAGAAGGCTGTCACATGTACAAGGTTTGGGAATAAGTATCTCAGACTACATCGCTGTAAGTCAAGAAGTAGCAGAAGTGCGTAATACAATAAGTCTGCTCAACAAAGAAAAATTAAGGAGAATCATATTTTTCATAGAGAAAGGATATCATTACAACATGGACTGAGATAGGACGTGTGTACAATTGAAGAACAAAAACCAACAAGATCAAGTGGATATGGAAGGTGTGCACAGGATTGTCCAAGTCAAGGTGCTGATATCTTAGTAGGGATCACACACATCCGAAGAAGGGAAATACAACGAGAGAGATCGAGATCTTTAGTCCTAGTGCAGAAAGGTGCAAGACGGTGCATAAAAGAAGGATCAACCCAAGGAGTCAATGAAGAAGCAGTGACAAGGTCTTGGAGGCATACAAGGTTCAAGGGTCTGTGTCATGGTCATGGAACTTGTCATCTGAAAGTCTATAAGAAGAATTTCTGGTGGGTTTTCCTCTCCAAGAGGGAGAGGTTTTGGCCCTGGTTCGAAGAGCCTAAATTTGTGTCTCTTGTGTTTTCGTAATTGACTTGATGAAATCAGAAGGACATAATAAGCTAAGAAGAGAAGACATAAGTAAAAGAAGTAAGCTCACAAGTAATTATCAAGAAGAGGATTTGAATTAAACCTAGCCCTACCTAATTCTCAACATGGTATCAGAGCTAAGGTGCTGAAGGCAAGGGGTGTACTTGACAAGGAGACATTCAAAGAAGCAATAATCAAAGTGAAAGTGAAAGTCAAAGTGTGCATTGAAAAGTCAAATCAATTTGCAAGGAAGATTCTCAAGCCATTTCAAGAAGACCTTCAACCTTATTCGAAGGATCCACCCATCAATGTGATAATCTTTGTCATCAAAGATTTATGACATTGAGAGCATTGTTGGAAGACACATCATCAAGCACTATCCAACAATATTCAACACCTTTGAAGACATCATCATTCTGAAAACATCCTTTATCATCAAGGATCCAAGGTCACCTTCATCTTTATCATCATCATCATCAAGGAGGCTGCTAGAAGAAGGAAGTCACCCTATTCAAGTAAGTATCTATGACCTCATTTGTCAAAATGACTTATTGCAAAGAGAGCAACAAATTGGTTGGGTCATCAAATTTGAGTGCATGGAAGAAGAGGACAGATTTGAATCTAATCGAAGATGAAGTTATGGACTACATTGAAGGATCTACAATTCAACCCTCAAAAGAAGATGCTCCAACTCATGCCAAGTACATGAAAGGAGAAATTAGAGCCCAAAGGATTCTCATAGAATCTATTAAGGACTCACTCATAACCGATGTATCAAAATTGAAGTATGCAAAAGAAATATATGAGAAACATGTGGAGCTATTCTCTGTGAGTACTACAAGAGAAACAATCTCTCTGAAACAAGAGCTATACAAAATGAAATTGTCAAGAGAAGTAGGAATCACTTCATACTTTGAGGATTTATGAAATAAGAGACCAACTGCAGGAATAGGGAGAAGTAATGTCTGATACTGAGATGACTACCGTGGTGCTGAATGCTCTACTGGAAGAATGGGGAAACTTCACTTCAAGCTTATACGGGAAGATAGAAGCAACACCATTCCACGATTTATGGTCTCTATGTAAAATAAAGGAAACAAGATTAAAAGCCAAAGCTGATACAGGATCAAGTTAAGGGTATCAAGCCTTTCCTGCCATATCCAGGAAGAAAGGAAGATTCGGAAAATTTGGTCCTCGGAATAAAAGAAGAAATATGGACAAAGTACGATGCTTTGGATGTAATTTGGAAAGGACAAGAGGAAAAAGGAAGAAGCCCATGTCACAAATATAAGGGAAGAACCTGATATAAAGGAATCTAAGAAAGAAGAAGCGAGAGATCTATATTATTATTGAGATCATCTTTCTCTTTAAGTGATTTCTGTTGGTTGTAAAATAGTATGATAGGAAGCTATGTATATTAATAGCATCATAATAGAAGCATGGTAGGAGCTCTTGATGAAACAACTCCTGGAAAACCTAACTGATAAACAACATTGATGAAATGCAGTCATCAAGATCAAGGGTCATCATGGAAATAGGTGCCGACATTTTCTAATGATTCACTGGTTATAAAGAAAGCAGAAAGGTTTCATCGAGAATTGTACGCTACAGAATTCTGGGATTAGGATGTGATGACATATTGATTAAGCAGGTCAATGGAATGAAGTTCTTCCTTCTAGTAAAATTGCTACAGGATGACTTAAAGGAAAAAGGTATGAGGTATATATATTTATATGCTGACACTATAGGTTGTGAAGTCATGTCATATGGTTGCAGGTAATGAACTTATATCTTTAGAAGTATGATCAGAGAAAGGAGGATCTCTTCCATTACACAAGTTGTTATTATCAGACGAAATCAACATAATATGTCCTCATTTGGAACATGAGGTGGTTGTATACAAACAAGGAATTAGAAATTTGAAGTTCCTGGGAATGAAGATGTGTGGAAAGAAAGGAAGAGGTCATGAAGTGCAACCATGTGAAGAGACATTTATTATCCGGAAGCCAAGAAGATCTAATCAGGAGATCTCCTGGGAGGATATGTAGACTCTGATAGAAGTCTGGTAAAGAAGAAGACCCTTGACAAGACATATCTATAGGAGATGTGTCAATTTGAATAGAGGATGCCGATGCCTATAGGAAGATGTCATGGTGAAAGATCATCACTAAGGTAACTTTTGATTTAAAAGTTCATACGTATATGTTTATCTGGATGAATCTATGGAGGGCTGCCAATCATGTGAAAGGATGTAAGATCCTTGGAGATGGTTCGAAAGAAAGCAACATGACATAAAGGTGGACTAGATAAGGAAGTCTGATGAATCATTTTCTGATAGTTGAC
Source organism: Pinus albicaulis (assembly GCA_034641835.2). NCBI lineage: Eukaryota > Viridiplantae > Streptophyta > Pinopsida > Pinales > Pinaceae > Pinus > Pinus albicaulis. The sequence continues at coordinate 1,414,152,480 of CM076575.1, forward strand.
ATGACTCGTGGATGAAGTGATGGATGATCTGTGCCCTATGAAGCCAAAGGTTGAAGATTCCTCAATATCGAAATCCATGACATCGAGGGGAGGAATTCTTCCTGAGCAGGTGGGTGTCTCACCATTGTTGCTGTAGGTCCCTGGTTGAGAGGGAGCCCGGTGATAAGTTTCTTGCTTGGAAGAAACTTGAAGTATGTCCTTCTTGAGTTAAGAGGGAGTGACGTATATGATTCTTAAATACATGTGTTATGCACTAGACCAGGATTAACAGTCGCAAGTCTCAACGTAGGCCGTGTGGAGAGAATGGATAAACACATCATTCTGGTCTTCTCTTGGGAAGACAGAATGGAGGATTAGGTAATCATCTGGTGTTCGATACTCTTTGAGAATGTGATAGGGCATTCAAGATAAGAGTAGTCGGGGACCGATATTCCTTGAGGGCTAGCTACCCAAGAGAAGAATAGTCCAAGAAGGTCATACTCTGGGAACACCTGGGTGGAGTATGTACCTTGTAGAGACAATGACTATGGCGTATATAAGTCATGTGTCTTGCTAGCATTGTAGCCCATTGTCTCATTGAGAGATGGGGCTGTTAGTCAAGGCCTTGCACTAAGACAATGCTGGTTGATATGATACTATACAAATACGATTACCAATCTGATTCTTCTTCTTATGAGATTTTTCAGTTTGAAAGTGACCTTGTACCTGTATGAATACCTCCCTAGTTAAGAGGGAGTGTTGAAAAATGTAACTAAGATCGGTCTTCATATTGACTATGTAATTATGTATTTATGTAACGAAGAAGACAAAGATAATAAAATGTATTTTTTTGTTATGCTTGCTTCATGGGTTTCATGAGCAAGGTTTTTATTATAGGTCAAAAGACTTCTTCTTGATGTCTTTTAGGGATTTGTCATATTGTCATAAATGTACTAATTATGAGTCATGTATATGAAGAGAGAAGACAAAGAAGTATGCCTCAAGACCTTGTCATATAAGCCTTGAAAACATGGCTCAAGAATGGCGTAAATACTCTTCAAGACAACCTACAATACGCTGGAAGAACTCCTCTACAAGTCAGCCTATAAATAGCTAGCAAGTCGGCTCATGAACTGTCACATCTCTTCATGGTCAGGTCGGCTTATTACAGGACTTGACCACTATAAATAACCTACTGTGTTGCGCAGAACATAACATAATCTCAGACTCTTTTGTGATTTTCGGCAAGATTTCAGTGATAAGATTACACTGACTTCAGGAATAGTTTTGTGATTAAATACAAAGGAAGGATAGAAATACAAGTGAGGAATTAGAAGTGGAACAACGAAGTATTCAAGGGTGAATCTATCTGCAATAAGTGTGAGTTTAGGATTGCGTAAAAGGAAGACAAGCAAAGGATGAAGGCTGTCACATGTACAAGGTTTGGGAATAAGTATCTTGGACTACATCACCATAAGCCAAGAAGTAACAGAAGTGCGTAATACAATAAGTCTGCTCAGTAAAGAAGAATTAAGGAGAATCATATCTATCATAGAGAAGGGATATCATTATAGCATGGACTGAGATAGGACATGTGTACAATTGAAGAACAAAACCAGCAAGATCAAGTGGAGATGCAAGGTGTGCATAGGATTGTCCAAGTCAAGGGCGTTGCTATCTCAATAGGGATCACACACAGCCAAAGAAGGGAAATACAACGAGAGAGATCAAGATCTCTAGTCTTGGTGCAGAAAGGTGCAAGACAGTGCATAAAAGAAGGATCAACCCAAGGAGTCAATGAAGAAGCAATGACAAGGTCTTGGAGGCATACAAGGGTCAAGGGTCTATGTCATGGTCATGGTACTTGTCATCTAAAAGTCTATAAGAAGAATTTCTAGTGGGTTTTCCTCTCCAAGAGGGAGAGGCTTTGGCCCTGGCTCGAAGAGCCTAAATTTGTGTCTCTTGTGTTTTGATAATTGACTTGATGAAAGACATAATAAGCTAAGAAGAGAAGACATAAGTAAAAGAAGTAAGCTCACAAGTAATTATTAAGAAGAGGATTTGAATTAAACTTAGCCCTACCTAATTCTCATCAATTCCTAGACAAGGAAATAGAGGTAGATAGGTGATTAGTATTTAATATATTCAAAACTTTAAACAAGTATATGAAACCAAAATTGAGAGGGAATGAGATACTTATCTTGAGGAGTTGTTGTGGGCTCCCCCCAAACCTTTGAGGGATACCTAAAACTTATAAAACAAGAAAATGTCTTCCCAAAAATATGTTAAACCTACAAATAAATATAAAATATACAAATGAAATATCTAAAGTTAGGAACAAGTGGCTTAGTAGTGTAAGTCCTTTATGTCATTCTCTTCGGGTTTCACTCTCTTGGGAGAGGATTCTTCTTCAACCACATTTGCATGATCTCTTTCTCTTTCTTATTTCTAGGATTATTGAGACACTCACTTCTATAGTACCCATTTTATGGCAATGATAGCATTCAATCTTGGACTTATCAACCTTCTTTCTTGGCCCTTTCTTCTTGAAATTTCCCTTGTGATGAGCAACATAAGCATTTGAGACTTCTTCTTTGTTGGTTACTAATGAGATTCTTAACTCTTCTTGACTGCAAGCTGTCCATAGTTCCTAAAAGGTGGGAGCTTCTTTTCGGTTGTTGAGACCTGGAGCAAATGCACTTCAAGAAGGTGGCAACTATAATAGGGTTGTGATCGCAAGTTCTTTTTTTGTCACTATTTCATCAATGACAAGAAGATCATTTCTTATTCTTGTTATCTTCACAAAGAAAATGGCTACAATATCTTCCTTAGTCATCTTAGTGGTCCTTAGTTCATTTTTCAAGCTTACTACTTTTCTAATGTTCTTGATGGTAAATAGTTTTGACAAGGCTTCATACATTTCCCGAGCATGGTCAATGTTTGCTATGTAAGGGACAAGGTTGTCCTTTATGCCTTCAACCATTAGTCATAGCCACCAATTCCAATTCTCTGAATTTCACCTTATCGGAGTCACTAGAGTCTTATGTGGGCTTCTTCATTTTTCCCTTTACCACATCTAATACCTTGTTCTTTTCAAGGATGAGGTTAATCCTCTTTTTCCAAGATCTGTAGTTTGAAGCTCCTTCAAGCTTGTTCTCTCCCTTGATAGTGTTAGACATCTTTATTGAAGATAGGGAAACTTCTTTAAAGAGTTACTTCTTATGAACCTCTTATATTTCCTTGATCAATTCCTTGAGACTGCGTTTTCCTTCTTTTTTCACCAAAGCTCTGAAACCATGTTCAAAAATTAGAAAGGCAAATTTTTTTTCCAGTTCTTGATTATTTACTTGTGATGTTATTTAATTCTTATTATATTCTTTTTGTCTTCTTTCTTCCTAGTTCATAAAGCAAATATCAAAGCAATAGCACATAGATCAAGGACACCAGATATAGGTCAGCAGCCAAGGAAAAACCCCACTCTAGGGGAAAACCTAGTTAGTAATTCTTCCTTCAATAGTTTTCTTGAGACTCTAGACCTTGACTCACACTTCCTCCACACCAAGTCAACCTTCCTTTTGATACTCTTTCGACCTAGTAGTAGCAGTGACAACAACAACATTATGCAACACTTCCTTCGACCTGGAAACTTCGACCTTCCTTTTGAGACTTCAATCTTGGAGAAAAGACTCCGATCTTGCTTCTAGGAGTTCGATTTTGACCCAATACAATTTTTCAAGGCACCAACACTCAAAAAAATCAACTTCGACCTATTCTTCCCTTGGCAGCAGCAACATGCAACAACTGGTAACAACAAAACAATGGGGGACTTCGATCTGCCAATCTAGCTCATGTGAGAGAGAGAGAGACCAAAATTTTGATTTTCCTTCAATCCTTCAACTTGTCCAAACTCCAACTCCTTTTGATCCCTTTCTTGACTTCACACTTTTTCCTTATGCAGCAATAGATATTGAATTTTGGATGTGAGAGTGTGTCTTCCAATTGAGTTCGATCTGCTTGTATATATAGGCTTGCGACGAGCTCAAATTCCTGGGGTTGAGGCTGACTTGATCACATTAAGGCCGACTTGGTGTGGAGGCTCCATAATCATATTTGACTCAATACTAAACCTAATTATATGATTCAAAACCCCAGGATGGGTCAATTTAAATCTGTAATGACACTATAAACTCAGAATAAATCCTAGAACTCCATAATGGGGACTTTGACCCAAATTAATGTGACCCAAGCATGAAACCCATGATTTAATAAGTCATTTAATAATAATATAAATTCTTTTCTTTATTCCATTGACAAGTACATTAAATATTGACTCAAATACAATTTATGAAAATCGAACCTAGTTACAATCTTCAACAATTTATTCCGCAAATACTTCTTTTGTCCTGATGTACTTATAGAGTACAAGTTCACTAGCTTGTCATCCATAGCCTTGGAAGTTTTCAAATTTGCAACAAATGGAACAAGATGATCTTTAATGGTTTCAACTATGATCCTTTGTGCCCTTACTTCCCCCTTCTTATACTTTGCTAGTTCTTGAGTCTTGTCTTTGCTAGGTTCACTAATTTCCCGAATTACATATTCCATTACCTCATGTTCTATTAGTGCCAGGTCAATCCTTTTCTTCTATGCTAGGTAATTTGATGCTCCAATGAGTTTATTGCTCTCCTTGCAAAAAGAACCCATATGACCTGTAGATTCAGACATAGAGTAATAATATGATACTTGATAACCAAGGTTCTCCTCTTCCTTGATGATGTCTTCAACCTTTCTTGATGCCCTCAAGACCTTTGAAGAAACTTCAATAATGTTCTTGAAAGATATTTCGTAGGATTCCTTCAACAATAGCTTTCAAGAGTGATGAATGATATCAATATCCTTTTGGTGCTTCCTTTTTTCAATGAGCCTTTAGCTAGATCTCCTTCTCTTAAGAGACAACCCTTCTTGTAGTCTTCCTCTCAAGCCTTCCTTTGATAAGAGCTTGATGTAGTCTTGATCTTCTTCCATTTAGAAACCTTCCTTCCAAATCAATAGGTCTTCTACTTTCTTTCATCCACAAATGATTCCCCTTTACAAACAAACCCTTCTTTGTGTCCACAAGATAATCCTTCCAGCTGCCTTCTTGTTCACCTTAGCTCTGATTCCATGCTAGAAAATGCAACATGGTAGCTTATTAAATCAATTTTCCTTTACATTAATATTTGCTTGTGAACTTAGTTAGTCTTCTTGTGTTCTTTATTTGGATCTTTTCATCAAACAAATATCAAGAACAAAAACAACAACAATAGAGGACACAAAAATTAGGCTTTCAACCAGGGAAAAACCCAACCAAGGGGAAAACTCGAAAAACTCTTCTCTTCTTATAAAATCCAAATACCAAAACCTTAGACCAAGCCCTCCTCCAAGTACAAAGTTAGCCCTTCCAACAAGTCCTTCCTTGATCTAACACCAACCAACTTCAAACTGCAATTGCTCCTTTGACTTGCACCTTTGACCTTGTAGTAGTTGCAGAGACCCTAATCCAACTTTCTCTTGAGACCTTCCTTGAGCAAGACAACTCCTCCCTGTTGAAATATGTAACTAGGTTCAGTCTTCATAATGACATGTGTAATTATGATTTTATGTACTTAATGAAAGAGAGAAAAATAAATTTATTATTGTAACTCTTGAGGCATGGGTTTCATGCTCAAGAGAATTTATTTTATAGGTCAAACACCCATTTAGTGCTTCTAGGTTTGTTATAAAGTCATTGAGTCATTGTCATGTATGAATGACCCATTTGGGCATGTTACATATTGTAAGAAAAATTATCTGAGTCAAATTAGAGTCAAAAGACCTTCCAAGACCATGTCAAACATGCAAGCATCAAGTCAGTCTAAGGACACTCCAAGTCGACCTATAAGGAGCAATTCGACTCTATGTGAAGCCTATATAAAGTAGACCTTGACCTCATTTGGAGGACACACTCACACTCACACAAGTTTGATCATAAGGACGAAAAGAGGTGCGAAGAAGAGGAACACTGACGAAGGAGAAAAAGTTGAAGTTTTGGACTTGTTTTGGGCTCCTTATCTCCACACGTGCGAAGGAATTAGGGTGCATATTGCTGCAGTGTAGCCGAGTTGCAAAAGTGAAGTTAGGTCATAAGAAGGGTTGTTTTGGAAGCCGAGTTCTCTAAGAGAGAGAATCCACCCAAATAGAGAAGCAAAGTTGCAGTTGCAATTTCTAGGCAAGTTGCAGTTGCAGTTGCAGTTTCTAGGCAAGTCAAAGTTGCATTTGTAGTTTATGGGAAAGTCAAAGTTCTAGTTGTAGTTTCTGGGAAAGTCGAAGTTGCAGTCGCAGTGTCTGGGCAAGTCGAAGTTGCAGTTGTAGTTTTTGGGCAAGTCGAAGTTGCAGTTTCTGAAGTTGTAGTTGCAGAGTAGGCCGAAGTTGCTAGAAGAAACTATTCAAAGAGGAAGCATTGACTTGGTCTTGGAGAGGTTCTTGGTCAAGGGTCTAGGTCTTGGAATTCATCAATTGAAGATTCTATAAGAAGAAGAATTCTTGTGGGTTTTCCTCTCAGGTTGGAGAGGTTTTGGCCCTAGTTGATTGCCTATATATTGTGTCCTTTGTCTCATTGTTTTTTATGGTTTGGTAGTTGTTTGATGTACAAAAACACACACAATAACAATCAAGTACAAGAATAAATTAATTAAGAAAAGTAAAAAGTCCTCACAAGCAGTTATCATTTCAAGAAAAATCATCTTATATATCTGTCCTAGATTTCTCAACATGGAATCAGAGCTAAGGTGACAAGTCAAGGAAGGGAACTCAACAAAGGACACTCAAGACCTATGTCACAAGGTTCGGCGAACTTCAACCTTGACGTTCGAATTTTGGCGAACCTTAAAATTTTTTTGAGGTTTGGCGAACCTCATCGAACCTCATAGTCATTAACCAAGTGCATAGATCAAAACGCATAACCTCATGTCACAACTCAAGCTTGTAATGTATCCTTGCAATTTCCATGATCGTGATAACATTTTTATGTTTATTGATGTTGATATCTTACTATTTTATCCTATTTTTCAAATTAAACTTAGCATATGTATATATATAGAAAATGTATATAGACGAACCTAATGGCGAATCTCATCAAACAATTCGAACACGAATCGAACCTAATCATTGTCGAACCCGAACTCAAACTCGAACCATGTGACATAGCTCAAGACCGAAGTTCTAAGGCATCAAGTGTATCAAGAATCAAGAAGATCTTCTCATCTCCAAAGCGTTTTGAAGACAAGGACTACATCATCATCTTGAAGGAAGTGTCAAAACTCTAGATTGATGAAAGAAGAAGTCTACACTAGAAGCATTCTTGATCCTCACTCAAGTCATCATCAAGGAAAGAGATCACAAAGACCCTACCTCTACTCAATTTGAAGAGATCTACAAATCAAAGTAACTTGAAGTCTACTCATCCAAGAGAAGCAAGATCAAGAACGTTATCGTCCTAATCAAAAGATCTAAGGTGATCTCCATCTCTTTGGAGTTAAGGATCACTTTTGAAGAAAACCTTCTTCATAAAGGAGAAGTTTGCTATTACCATCAATATCGAGAAGACAACAGGTTGAGGAGCATCTTCACAAGTAAGTATATTTATGTCTACATTTGAATATGTTAAAATGTCTTCTTGCAAGGAAAACAACAAATTGGTTGGGGATTCAAACTTTCTAGCATGGAAGAAAATGATAGATTCGAACCTCATAGAAAATGAGGTCATGGAACATGTTAAGGGCTCAATCACCAAACCTCCAGAATAATATGCTCAAGCACTTGCACGATATATGAAATGGGAAGTAAGGGCTCAAAGGATTTTCATAGAATCCCTCTAGGATCCCCTCATTCCCTATGTATCTAAATTAGAAACATCAAAAGAAATATATGAGAAACTTGTAGAATTGTTCTTTGTAAGCACTGCGGGAGAAGTGATCTCGTTAAGGCAAGAACTCTACAAGATGAAGATATCAAAGGAAGAAGGAATAGCTTCATACTTTATGAAGGTATCAGAAATAAGAGATAAATTACAGGAATTGGGAGAGATAATGTCTGGCAAAGCAATGACTACCATAGTGCTTAATGCACTACCGGAAGAATGGGGCAACTTCACATCAAGTATCTATGGGAAAAATGAAGCTACTCCATTCGATGAACTATGGTCACTATGCAAAATTGAAGAAACAAGGTTGAAGCCAAAAAGTGATGTAGGGTCGAACGAGCAAACTCAAGCATATGTTGCCATGGCAAAGGGAAAAGGGAAGTTTGGAAAGTTTGGTCATCAAAAAAGGAAGAAGAATATGGCAAAGGTTCAATGCTATGGATGTCAAGAATATGGGCACTGTAAAAGAGATTGCCCTAAACTTAAGAAGGACAACATCAATAGAGGAAGGGAAGAAGCCCATATCACCGAAGAAGTGGAAGAAGCTGAAAGAAGAATCCAAGATGAAGGAAGTAAAAGATCTGTACTATGATTGAGATAGTCTTCCTCACCTAGTTCTTTTCAAGTTTCTGTTTCAATTTTTCTATTGTAAAGTATAACTATCATGGTAGGAATCATTAGAAGCATGATAGGACACATCATGTTAGGAGATGGCATCATAAAAGCATATGATTGAAGGGAAGAGCTCGTGACATCACCATAAAGAAACATGAAATATAACTGAAATAGAAGTCTATGGTTCTCACCTATAGAAGAATGTAGTTCTTGGGTAACCTCATTAGAAGCATAAGTAGTACTTATGGGAAAAAGAAAGTCATCTAGCATAAAACTCATCATACATCTTTTAGAAGGAGCATTTGCAGGATGAGGATGATCAAGATCCTCCGTTGGAATCTTCATCAGAAGGTTCACCTACTGGAAGAAGCAAGTGTCTTGTCGGATATTCCAATTTGTCTGGAATTCATGAGATGATGGTATGATGTCAAAAGAAGTGAACATGTCAAGGGATTGAAGTTCTTTAAATAGAGGAAGTTACCGAATGAAGTCTAGATGACCAAAAGAAAGAGATGAGGTATGTATGCTTGTACTTGATAAAATAGAGTCATGTCATATGGTTGCAGATATCATGAATGAGTTCCATACCTCAAGTGCATGGTCAAAAGAAAGGATCTCCTCCTGTGAAAGGATGCATGAAGGCATGGTTCACACATTGACTAAATGTCATATGGAATATGAGGTGGTTGACAAAATCGAAGGAACTATGATTGGAAGTTCCTGGGAGGAAATGTGTGAATAAAGAAAGGAAGAGATAATGAGAAATGCAACTATGAAGGGAATCAAAATCCAAGGACTAGAAGAATTGACTATGATTTCGCCATGGGAAAGATATGAAGATCCTGATAAAGTCGGAAAAGGAAAGAGACCTTTGACATTGTACATCTTTTTGGAGAAGTGTCATTATATATGCAGGATGCTGATGTAAACAAGGAGATGTCATGATGAAAGACCATCACAAAGGTATTTTTGATTTAATGATTTTTAAATAATATCTAGATGGGATAGTGCTTCTAGGTTTGTTATAAAGTAATTGAGTCATTGTCATGTATGAATGACTCATTTGGGCATGTTACATATTGTAAGAAAAATTATTTGAGTCAAATTAGAGTCAAAAGACCCTCCAAGATCATGTCAAACGTGCAAGCATCAAGTTGGACTAAGGACACTTCAAGTCGGCATAAAAGGAGAAATTCGACCCTATGTGAAGCCTATATAAAGTAGACCTCGACCTCATTTTAAGGACACACTCACACTCACACAAGTTTGATTACAAGGACGAAAAGAAGTGCGAAGAAGAGGAAGACTAAGGAAGGAGAAAAAGTCGAAGTTTAGGATTTGTTTTGGGCTACTTATCTCCACACGTGTGAAGGAATTAGGGTACATATTGCTGCAGTGAAGCTGAGTTGCAAAAGTGAAGTTAGGTCATCTAAAAGGGTTGTTCTTGAAGCCGAGTTCTCTAAGAGAGATAATCAACCCAAACAGAGAAGCAAAGTTGCAGTCGAAGTTGCAGTTGCAGTTTTTGGGCAAGTCAAAGTTGCAGTTGCAGTTTCTGGGCAAGTTGAAGTTGCAGTTGCAGAGTAGGTCAAAGTTGCTAGAAGGAGAAGCTATTCAAAGAGGAAGCATTGACTTGGTCTTGGAGAGGTTATAACTTCTTGGTCAAGGGTCTAGGTCTTGGAATTCGCCAATTGAGGATTCTATAAGAAGAAGAATTCTTGTGGGGTTTTCTCTCAGGTTGGAGAGGTTTTGGCCCTGGCTGATCGCTTATATCTTGTGTCCTTTGTCTCATTGTTATTTATGGTTTGGTAGTTGTTTGATGTAGAAAAACACAAACAATAGTAATCAAGTACAAGAATAACTTAATTAAGAAAAGTAAAAAGTCCTCACAAGCAATTATCATCGCAAGAGAAATCACCTAATATATCTGCCCTAGATTTCTCAACACTCGCATGGTCAGCGAGGTCTAGATAGAGTATTCTACCTTCTAGCAACAAGAGACTACACTTTGTCCTACTGCAACTCAGATATGCAATTTTTGGCCTCCTTTGTAGCTATAGAAACCCTAGACTTTTGCATGTGAGAGAGAGATAGCCCCAAAACAAGTCTCCTTCTTCTTATAGACCTTTGCTCTTCATGTCTTTTTGCTTCATAGCTATAGATCAAACTTTTTCCTTGAGATTGAACTTCTTGGTGAGTGAATGACAAATGAGGTCGAACTGCTCCTTTATATAGGCTTTCCAAGGGGTCGAATTCCCTCCGTTAGGTCAACTTGAAGTTGCCATGGCTGACTTGTACTTTTGGAGTTTCCAAGACTTTCTAGATTCAAAATAAATTCTTTTTCCAATTACATTTTGCCTGAAAGAGTCTTATAAACATGATGGTGAATCCTTTGACTCATGACAATAAATCCAAAGACCTAAACAACCCTAGAAGCATGAAGGACATGCTTTTACCTAGAAGACCATCAATAAGAAGCATGAAACCCATGCTTTAATAATAATAACTTTTTTTTCTTCTTCTTTTGTTTGTTACATAGGATACATATTGAAATGAGTAAAACAACAATTATGTAGACCAAAACTATTTACATTTTCAACAATATATATATATATATATATATATATATATATATATATATATATATATATTGAAACTGGGCACATTTCTTAGTACTTACTGCTATTATAGATTCTATAACAGATGCCTAATATACTGATAACTTTCAGAAGCATTTTCTTAATGAAATATATGATGGCTTGTGGCCTCTTCCGGGCCTATGTTGGTTCGAATTGTTTCTTGATCGCCAGTCTTCATATTCTCAATCAGCTAGTGCATAATCCTCTCCCTTCAGATCCCTTTGGCTTGAATCCCCAAAGAGTTGCCAGTTGGATGTCCCAGTCTGAGCTTCTTTGTGCAAATTCACCACTAGGTTCCTTATCGTGTTACTTTCTACTTCAAGAATGGGAATTTGATGTTTTACCTGAATCAGAACATATTATAAATGCAATTTGCGTAAGACCCTGTTGTTCACTATCATGAGTTTTGGAAGTAACAAAGAAAATATAATTTTTGTTGCTTTGGTTCATTTCTTTGTGAGAAGAAAGAATCCTCTGGATTTCTTGTGAATCTCTGTAGTCCATAAGTACAAATCGAGAGACCAGAGGCCAATCCATAAGGAAAAACCGTGTCTTGGCGGGTCAATAGACCCACAGCTCCAAACCCAAGGTTTATTTTAAGAAGCAACAATGAACTTCGAGGAGAGATACCATAGAAAATACCAGAGCCATAGAGGTGCAAATTCTTGAGGGATGAACTTTACAACATAACACCCACATAACTCGAGTGCCAATCCCCCCAATTAACAGATATAGTTCTACTCCAGTGTATTAGGCCCAGTGAACCAGAACCCCCAACACTCAAAATTTGTAGGCCAATAGAACCAGAGACTTCCACGAACAAAATTGCAAAGAACCAACCACGTTAAGAAGTGTTGAGAAATCAAGATGCTTGTATATTAGGATTGATTTCTCTTACTTGGTAATTACTTGTGAATGTTTGTTGGCTTCTTCTTAAATTTAATTTTCTCTTCATCAAGTAATTACCAAAATATGAAGATCACAAAAAGACAAAGAACACAAGAATTAGGCTCCAAACCAGGGAAAACCCCACAAGGGGAAAAACCCAAGAAATCCTCTTCTTATAGAATCAAATCAAAATGAGATATCCAAGACCCAAGACCAAGAGTGCCACAAAGACCCTAAGTCAGCCCTCGTCCAAGTCTTCTTCAACAAAGTCAAAGACAACAAAGTTAATGCTGGTAAAACCTTGTCAAATCTGATTTCGCAGAGTTTCCCCAATACCTTCGCACGTGAGAACAAACACAAGCTAGAAAATTGAATTTTCTCTCCCCTTTGACTTTGCTCTCTCTCTCCTTTGACTTTCACTGATTTTCTTCTTCTTCTTGCACAAAAATCGATGTGATTGAAATAACGATGAATGAGGTTGAACTTGTCTTATTTATACATGTCTAGGAGGGTCGATAACTGCCCCTAGGGCCGACTTGTCCAAGGAGGGCCGACTTGGTCTTGTGGATGACATTTTGACTCTTTAACTTAAGACAAAAATATTTTTTCCTTTTCTTACAAGAAGTCCAAATGGGACTTTGACTCAATTACATTTCTTTGACTCATAATAAAGTTTCTTTTTTTTGACTCAATTGACCCTATAAGCATGAAGAAGATGCTTTGACTAGAAATAAGATAATAATAATGAATATAATAAATATAGCAATAGTACATTTGAATTACATTATGAAGAGAAACATTAGTTACATTTCCAACACTCCCTCTAAACTAGGGAGGTATTCATAGTGACATAACAAAATATTCTCATAACAGTGGATTCAGATTGATAAGCATCATCATAATTAGCATTGTCAAAAATAGCAAGGCCTTGACTAACAAGCTCTGTCTCTCCACTAGATCATAGCACAATGTTGGGAGGTATAAATTTGGACACCGCCACCTCTCTTAGCACATCCCCCATCCGGATGTTCACCAAGCATGCCGTTGCAGGACTATTCTTATCTTTGATACCCATCCTCAAAGCATATCAGTCCTCTTGACTATTCCTATCTTGGATACGAATCCTCAAAGAATATCAGTCCCAGATGCTTATCCAATCCACCATTCTCCTTACCAGTGCCTTCACTAGGTTTACGACTGTTAATCTTGGCCATAGTGCTTGAAGAATACGTTGTCCACCTTCACTCCCTCTTAACCAGGGTTGAGATCCTCACTCCCTCTCAAATAGGGAGAAATAACCACAAGCCAAAGTTTGTGTCAGAAATACTCATCAATGAATTGACTACCTGTTCTTCCATGGAGATCCGTTGTAGCTTCTTGGCTCCTATCTGCATGACACCATAATTATCTTTGACCTTCCTGGTTTTATGATAATATTTATATTGAATCCAACGTGTCGTCAAATAGTTCATCAAACTCCTTATGGAGCCAAACTTCTTCATAGCTGATTTGCACAAGCCTTCACATCTTCTTTCGTCATATTGTAATAGAATTCTGCTTCACACTCTTCCAAGAAATCATATCAACTCCTAGTTGTCGGTAGTATCTATATCAACAACATTACGTGTCAAACCAATCACTTTAGAACTAATTATAGCTCCCTCTTTCCGGCTGAGGTGAGTGAACTTCTTCTCGATCAATATCAAAACCAACATATCGTCAAGTGATCAACAAACTGTCTCATGACTTCTTGTATTGGTTCACTGCCTTTTCTGCCTCCATAGTGTACACACTTCTTCCTGGAAGTCATACCATATCCCAAACATCAGAATTTCCAAAGGTAATCGACATATATCCTTCAATCAAGTTGTAGGATTCTTTATGTCAATCCTTGCTGCTGGCTTCCTCTGAGGTCTTCCTTCGCATTACTTAGCTTTGCAGTGAATAACAACCAATAGTAGTATCAACATATGTTGAAATTCTGATGTTCTATGTTGTTACAATCACTTAAATTCATAACTTATTTATTCTGCAAAATAAGTTCAGTAATTGTAGATAGAACATAAACAATATAAATCATATGCACAATGGAAGACAACCAAGAATTCTATGAGACACAAAAAAGTTAGGTCAATGACCAAGGCAAAACCCACAAGGGAAAAACCCAACTATATTCTTCTTCTATTAGAAATCAATTGTTCAGCAGAGATACAAAATACAATGAGAGAATGAAGAAGTTCCCCCAAATTTGAAGAAGGTCTCTAATAGCAGTATGCAAACACTGAATCACTTTGGCTCTCCAAGATCTGCTCTTGCTCTTCAAGACTCTCTCTCTCTCTCTCACACACACACACACACACACACACAATCTTCCTCTAGACTATTCAACTCTCTCTTTCTCAAGTTTTTATTGTCCTTTCACAAGCACAAGTAAGTGTATCAAGTGAGCATGGGAGACACCAATATATAAGAAGAGCAAGGAGGTCGAATTCATGCGGGAGTAACTCCTATGCCTTGAGGAGGAGTTACATATGCCAAAATAGGGGTGTAACTTATACCATAAAGGAGAGGAGTGTAACTTATGCATTTAGGAGAGAAGTGTAACTTATACATTAAAGATGTGAAAATAATTTTTTTATGACTAGTCATTAAAGTGTGCAAGACAGTGTAAGAGGTGTGTAAGAGCATTAAAGAGAGAGATGAAGGAATCCATTAAGAGAGAGAGAGAGAGTAACATATGCATTAATTGAGGGGAGTTACATATGACATTATTGAGTCTCATGATTGAGAGACTTGAATTTCTTTTTAATAATAATATAATATAAAGAGGATAATAGTAATAATAATAATAATAATATTGATGATTAAGTTAAAAATTAAATAATTGAGATTGATTAATGGGAGGTTACGTGATTTTCCATCATATATATATGATTGCGAATTGATGGAAGGTGATTTACTATTTTTGGAATGTCATGGTTTCAAAGATAGACATGACTTTCTATTTTTAGAGAGTCACTTTAGAAATGTCAGAAATGAAATTTTATTCAAGGAAATTCATCCCATAGTTGCCAATTTTTAACAACATAAGTTTTGCCAATAATCTGTTCTGCTGCCATATGTCAAACAACCATCCAGAAGAGTCTTAACGACTTGACTTTTCTTTCAACTATCTGATCAAGATGCATGCTTTTGCCATTTTTTGCCCAAGTATATTGATGCATAATGTACTTCCGTCAACTCCTTCTGAAGATAAAAGTTTCCTTTTGAGATAGCTGATTGCAAGGTATTTGAAAACTTCCTTTAGAGTAAGTGTACTTCTTCCTTCCATGCTGTTATTTAATTGACTTCTTTGATCAAGCTGCTTTTTTAGACGTCTTTGAAGATGATGTAGAATGATGAGATTCCTTCTTTGTGATAAGAGTAACCTCATTTCTGCTTTCATGCTGCTTCTAGGTTGTTCTTCAATGCATATTGATAAGCTGCCTGCTCTTTTTGTAGAATAGACTTCTGCTATGTTTCTTTGATTCTTCCATTCAAATGTTAATTTCTGGTAGTATTACTAGGTTGATGCCTGAAACAAAATTTCATGCTGGAGAGACTTTTGTAATGCTGCATAATGACCTCGACTCTGCTATTGTAAATCTTGTAGTCCTTGTTTGCTAAGTGACTGCTTCTAAATCTTCATGATGAAATTAACATCTGTAACTGCTACGGTGACTATAAAATACTTGTGATTGTGTAGACAACTTTGATGCCCCAAATTCTTATATTCTTGCTTGCTAGATGATAAGATGACTGCTTTCAACTCTTTGTGATAAGATGCAACTGAGTGCTCCTTCTGGAGTTCTTTGTAGACTCTATCTCTTTTCAATGCTATATGCTTCTTCAATAACTATAATTTGCGAATCCCAAGAATCTTCTATACTTCAAATGTAACTGTAACTGCTACTCTAACTGCCATTTTCTAATAAATAAATGAAAACAAACTGCTTGCAAACCTGGTATTTTCCAACTTCTTCAATAGTAGAGATCCTTGTTATGTTCAACCTTAGGTTTCTTTTCAGCTTCTTCATCTTCTGTAATTTGTGCTTCACTTCTCTCTTTCCTCTTCTTGTTGTTCTTGTTCTTAGGATCCTTGGGACAATCCATTTGATAATGCCCATATTCATTGCAACCAAAGCATTGCACTTTAGACATGTCTCGACTTCCACGTGGCTTGTTGTTGTTGTTGGATCTACGATGAGGTCCAAATCTTCCAAACTTCCTCCTCGATCTGGCAGCAAATGCTTGAGAATTTTCGTTATTGGGTTTGGTGTCATCCTTAGCTTTCAGCCTTGCTTCTTCTAAAACACACAGAGCCCAAAGTTCTTCAAATGTTGGAGTATCTTTTCTTGAATAAATGCTACTTACAAAACCACTCCAATATGGAGGTAGAGCATTGAGTAGTGAGGTGATTAATTCAGAATCTGATATGACTTCTCCAAGCCCTTGAAGTCAATCCTTTAATTTTTAGACTTTCATGTGGTATGAGGCCACATCTTCATCTTTTGATATCCTTGTCCTATAGATTTGATTCCTTAGAGAGATTTTCTGACCCGTAGTATAGACGAAATATAGTTTAACCAATTTGTCATGGACTTCTTTGGATGTGGACAGATCTGAAACAAAAGAGATGAGGTGATCCTTGATAGATTCAAAGTGGACTCTTTAAGCCCTAATTTTTTGTTTATTGTGCTTGGCCACTTCTTGAGTCTTACTTTGGTCTGGTGTTGGAACTTTACCCAGAATGAAATCCATGCCTTTATTTTCTATGAGAACCAAATCAGTTCTCTTTTTCCAAGCTTTGAAAATAGAGGCTCCATCAAGTTTGTTGCCTTCCTTACAAATAGATGCCATTTGACTGGGAGGTTGAGACATAGAGTATAGTAAAGTACTTACTTGATGATGCTTCCAGTAGTCTCCAAAGATGTTCTTGAGTGGTGGCTGCTATGGTGATTTCTTTAAGGATGACTGCTACAAGAATGTCTTCAAGCTGCTACAATAGTCTTCTTTAAAGGTGAGTGATGACTGCTACAAGGATGATGATATTTGAATCTTCTTCTTTTTGCCCTTGATAAAAAGAATATCTTCATGTATACTGTATAACTGCTGCAATAAGTGTTCTCAAATGTAGCTGCTGCAAGAGTGTCTTGAGAACGAGATAACTGCTGTAGAAGTATCTTCAAATATGCCAACAAAAAGTGATCTTCAAGCTGCCCTTCCTTCACCTTAGCTCTGATACCATGTTGAAAAATCAAGATGCTTGTAGATTAGGGTTGATTTCTCTTACTTGATAATTACTTGTGAATGTTTGTTGGCTTCTTATTAAATTTATTTTCTCTTCATCAAGCGATTAACAAAACATGAAGATCACAAAAGACAAAGAACCAATGTGGAAAAAGTCGGAGTCGGGATTAAATCGGCAAGGGTAAAAAAGTTGAAAAAATCGGCAAAGTCGGGATTTTTTTCGAAAAAGTCGGCAAAATTAAAAAAATACAAAATTATTCAATTTTTTTAGCATCTAAAGTATCCACAACATCAAATAAATGCATTTCCACATAAACATGTAAAGAAAGCTAATATATAATATGTATATGAAGTCTAGTGCTACATCACATATCAAAATAGTGAATTGAGTCCTGAATCTTGAGTCTCAGTCTCAAGAGTCAAAATATCAACAAAAAATATAATAATGTATATCATGAGTCATCTCCATGTCACAAAGTAAGTCACTAAGATGAAGATCCCCTGCCCCTTTTACGGGAATAGGGAATGGCTTTGCCTTTTCCTCTAGAGGAAGAAGGCCCTGCCCCTCGGGAATTAGATGGACCTAGTCGTCCTCTAGAAGAAAAAAAAATAGGTGGCCTCTGTGCTCTGCCACTGACGCTGCCACTGCTACTGCCCATCCTAGATGGTGTCACCTCCTCCTCCACATCCTCCTCCTGCTCTGCCTCCTGACTCTGCTCCTCCTCCTCTACCACTGGCTCCTCCTGCTGTGCATCTGCTTCCTCCTCCGGCACTAATGCCTCTGGATCCACATCTAACCAATCAGGGGTCGATTCCATGACCGGCCTCTCAGTCTCGACCCTCCATGCAGCAGTGGTATCAATATTGTCCAATGAAATGGCATCCATATCAAGAGTTTTCTGAATTTGTCTCATCCACAATCGAAGATTGTAGTAGACATACACCATGTCATTGAGACGTTGGGATTCCAATCTGTAAAAGGGTCATAGATTATAAATTAGTACTTGGAAAATTTATATAGTAAAAAATTAAAATAATCAAATTATTTCAAAAATTTAATTTGAATTTTTTTTACCTATTGCGCTTTTTGCTATGTATTTTGTCAAAGACACTCCAATTGCGCTCACACCCAGAGGAACTGCATGTCTGGCTGAGCACTTGGATGGCAAGCTTTTGGAGATGGGGTACTCTACCACCATAGCTTGTCCACCAAGCATCTACAAGTTAAAATAAAAATGAGAAGCAAAAATTATGAAGAGACAATGAATTATTAAATTTGAAAGTTGAAACTTGAAACAAACTGAACAGTTAAGCTTACCTGGCATTTTGGTCATCCTACTCTTAATAGCCATGCTAAAACCAAATGTGCCACCAGCCATCCTATATATTTCCATTTCTTTGGAAATTTCTTCACGTTCTTGCTCAGATACCACCATCATCTCAACACATGTGAAGAATCCATCCATCACCTCGGCATCAAATCTGAAACCACAGGAGTAAGAAAATGCGGGGTTGAAGTAGATACCTGCAGCATGAATGGGGCGATGGAGGGTATTGTTCCATCGGTCATCAATCACTCTCCATATGACCTGTTGTTTCTCTAACCCCTCATCTCCCTTATCTGCACAATAAGCACGAATGGCTTCTTTGGCCCTATCCATGGCCTCATACAAGTAGCCCATTGCGGGCTTCTCTCCATCAACCAACCGAAGAACCCTTACCAAAGGTTCTAAAATGGCACACACCTCCTCTACTCCTGCCCAAAACCCCTGATCATATGAAACAAGTCTGCATATGCCCTCTCCCTCTGGTTTGCGGCTAATAGATAAGTCACGCCAATCCTGTGAAAGAAACATGCTCTTCACGTCCCACATAGAATTCAACAGAGACTGAAGAGATATGAAAGTAGTGGCAAAGCGTGTTATCACAGGACGCACCAACTCTTTGTTGTTGGTGAATCTTCTCATCAAGCTAAGCACAGATGCATGATTGTAAATAAATATTGTTATGCTCTTGGATGATTCAACAATATGTCTCACCATAGGAATCTTACCTATATCCTCCAACATCAAGTCAATACAATGAGCAGCACAAGGTGTCCAAAACAGGGTAGGATACCTCTCCATAAGCAACCTGCCAGTTGCAACATAATTTGCAGTGTTGTCCGTTATGACTTGGACAACATTCTGTGGGCCTATTTCCTGAATGAAGATGTCCAACAACTCACATAATAAACACGCATCTTTAATGTGCGCAGATGCGTCAACAGATTTTATAAACATTGTCCCCTTGGGACAACTAACCAAGAAGTTAAGAAGGGTCCTACCCTTCTGGTCAGTCCAACCATCTGACATGACTGTGCATCCAGTGTGTTCCCAAGATGCCCTAAACTCCTCCAGTCTAGCAGTGCAATCATTCTTTTCCTCTTGAAGAAGAGGCCCTCTCAACTGTGCAAAGGTAGGGGCTTTGTACCCCGAGTCAACGACAACAACAACATCAAACATAGGTTGGTAGAATGGGTTTGTCTTGGCAATGTTGAA
The DNA here is from genome assembly GCA_034641835.2 of Pinus albicaulis. Taxonomy (NCBI): domain Eukaryota; kingdom Viridiplantae; phylum Streptophyta; class Pinopsida; order Pinales; family Pinaceae; genus Pinus; species Pinus albicaulis. The sequence continues at coordinate 1,414,172,366 of CM076575.1, forward strand.
AGGAACATCACTCCATAGAAGACATCTACTCACCAACCTGTCAGCTTCTGCCTTTTCCTTTTTTTTAATTGTTGATTTGATTCCAGTTTGTGCACCGGGTGTGGTTCTAGGGACAAAAAAGGATGAAAAAACTGAGGGGTTGGGAGTGGAAGGTGATGCTGAAGCAGAAGAAGCACTCTCACTTACCCCTAGTCTTGAGCTCCCTACAAGTTGCCTTTTCATTACTGCCCTGGTGTCTTTGCCATCTTCTTTTTCCATCAAGGCTTTAATGGCCTGTCGGATCATTTCTGGACCCGGATTTGGGCAAAGTTCTATATTTTGCCCTGGAATTTGCCCTATATGGCATTTTAATCTATAGATACCCCCTGACATATGCTTTCCACACAACTTGCAAGACAAATACATTCTATTGAGTCCTCCAGTTCCGGGTACAGGATCAGGTTCACCATACTGCCAGAAAGGATCCAAATTCCTTGGCATTTTGTTTGAAACTTTTTGATGTTTGAACCTGGGCACAATACAAAAATTAAAAAAAAAAAAAAAATTGCCCATCACATAAATTAAAAATTAAAATCACTAAATAGTAAACAAGGGTTAGAATTTTTTTTATTTGAAAATTCTTGATTCTTGAAAGTTGAACTATTGAAATTTTAAGATTGTCGTGAGCAAATAAGACTGGTATTAGATATTTAAAATTTCTAAGTTGCACCATCATACCATACATACTACAAATCTTCTAATTTTAATAAAAGTCTAATATCCAAAAAATTAAAAAATTGGAAGCAAGCCCATAATTTATTATCTACAAAAATAGTAACAATTAGAGCTATCAGACAAAAATAAACTAAAAACGAAAATTCCATATATAGAGAGAGAGATTGACCACAGAAAATATAGAGAGAGAGAATGAATGAAATAATGAACCTGAATTTTAAAAAGAGTAACAGAAAAATAAGCAAGCAAGGCTTAAAGATATTGCAGCATGTTTAAAATGAAATATTCGTCAAAACACAGTTCAAATCAAAATAATCAAATGGATTGTCGTGAGCTACAAATGGACTGTCAGAACTATGGTGGTTTGCAATATAATTGCATTCATAGCTTCAACAAATTCAATACAATCAAGTATGGTTACCCTTATCGTGAACATGCACATTGCATAGCTGTCTGGAGTCTTGAGTGACGAGTCTTACCTGGCGGCAGCAGCAAACCCGGCGGCCAATCTGCAAGCTCGTGCTTTTTGAATGATGAATCTTGGACAGCGGTTTCCAATCTCCCAACGCAAACTGTAAATGAGGTTATAAACCCTCTGCTGGACTCTCCTGGACTCTCCACAGTCAACGCGAGACAAACAAATAAGTTAATAACTCATAAAAATCGAACTTCCGCCTTTTATTACTGCTGAAGAGTAGCTTCACGATTTTTTCCATCGAATCGGCAAAAAATCGCGATAATAACGATAAAATCGGGATTTTTTCAAGTTTGAAAAAATCGGGAAAAAGTCGGCCGATTTTATCGGCGCCTGCAAAAAATCGCGATTTTTTCCTGACTTTTTCCACACTGCAAAGAACACAAGAATTAGGCTCCAAGCCAGGGCAAAACCCCAGAAGGGTAAAATCCCAAGAAATCCTCTTCTTATAGAATTAGATGAAAATGAGATATCCAAGACCCAAGACCAAGACCAAGACTGCCACAAAGACCCCAAGTCAGCCATCCTCCAAGTCTTCTTCAGCAAAGTCAAAGTAAACAAAGTCAATGATGGTAAGCCCTTGTCAAATCTGGTCAAATCACAGAATTTCGGACTTGCAGTTTGGACCTGTAATTTTGTGGAGTTGTCCCAGTGCCTTTGCACGTGTGAACAGAAACAAGCTAGAAAACTGAATTTTCTCTCTCCTTTGACTTCTCTCTCTCTCTCTCCTTTGACTTTCGCTGATTTTCTTCTTCTTCTTGCACAGAAATCGATGTGATTGAATTGGTGATGAATGAGGTCGAACTTGTCTTATTTATACATGTCCAGGAGGGTCAAATAGCTGCCCCTAGGGCCAACTTGGTCTCGTGGATGACATTTTGACTCTTTGACTCAAGACAAAAATATTTTTCCTTTTCTTACAAGAAGTCCAAATGGGACTTTGACTCAATTACTTTTATTTGATGCATAATAAAGTTTCTTTTTTTGACTTAATTGACCTTAAAAGCATGAAAAACATACTTTGATTAGAAATAAAAAAATAATAATAAATATATCAATAGTACATTTGAATTATATTATGAAGACCGACACTGATTACATTTCCAACAAGAAGAACCAAGTTGAAAACCACAGCATGTTCTAGATAATGGCTGACCAAGTGGGGAGCTTTCCCGCATTCCTTCCAGCACCTTGCAGTATCACGATGCTCCATAATCTCACCTTGCTTGGGATATATTTTACTCCAGCATTCAAATTTCCAATTCCCTGAAAGCTCGAGCATGTGCAAGGGGAGCTTGGGTCTCATCACATTTATTATCTCACCTTCCTAGTGGGATTGGTGCATGATAGACATGGCATATTAATTTTCTAGTTCTTGTCTTTAGTGCATGAGATAGATTAAGGTATGGTTTGGTAGGCTAATAAACCATTAACTGTGAGCTCCCCCAATTTTAAATCAATAGCCTCGTTAGCAAGAGAGTTTGCTGATGACTGTTCTCCTTTAGGACTTGATAAAAAAATATTTTTTGAAATCTAGTGACCTGCTGAGCTCATGCCAATATGGAGGAAAGTTTGTTGTCAGCTGGAAGAGATTTCTTGTTCATCCACTGAATGATTAGGCTTGAATCTCCCACCACTATTGGAGATTGAATTCACGCATCCACTGCCATACACAATCCCTAAAATAATGCATATGCTTCTGCTTGGTTATTGGATGAGATTCCCAATCCCCAGGGGTACGATAATACTGTTTTCCCTTCAGATCAATGAGGACCCCCCACCCCACCACACACCCGCTGCCCATAATATATTGAGATACATTAAAAAGAGATATTTGTTGATATTGTACAATGTCTTCCAATATTTTGCTGAATAATTTTATTGTTTATAAGTTGGCTGATATTTTCCAATATTTTTCCTGAAATTTTATATAAGTTATATTCTGGGCCCTCGGCAATTATATAAACAGACATACATATCCCAGCCACAAGCAAATGAAGACAGACAAACTCACTGGCACCATCAAGTGTTGTTAGTACAGAAGGGTGGGTGAAATGTTAACACATCAGTTAGGGACTTGCATCTCAAACCTTGCTTATGATTGTCCAAGCATTAGGTCCATGTTCTTCATGAATCATTCTTGTCATGTAGAGAGTTTAAAAGTAGGAGTCAGGACAACCACAGAGATGTCAAAGGATTTCCCTTCAAGGCTAAATGTCTGATGATTCGTACATTGCTTTGCCTTCTGTGATACTCTGGCAATATCTTGATGCTCTTGTGCGTCTATGTTTACCTGTAAAATAAAAATGATTTGTTGTTATTTTCTACCTCTTGCTACTCTTTGGCCCTCAAAATATCCAACATTTCCCCCCTTATCAGCAATGTAAAGGTACATCAAGTACTCTACACTTTGACAAATTCTGTGTGCTGACTATTTTATGTTTTACATGTTCTTGACTGCAGTTGGAATTTGAACCTGAATATGCGATGGAGTCATTTGGGAAAAATCCCGATATAGATGAGAAGCCTCCAATATCTCTTAGAGAGTTTCTGTTGAAAATGAAACCCCTTTTGGTTGCGACAGAGGGAATAGAAAATGAAGAAGAATGGAAGGTATGTGCATTTTTATGTAATTCTATATTTGTATTGCATTTGAGAATCAGGTGAACCTTGTTTCCTGTTTTCCAGCAATGTTCTAGATGAAGGTTTGTGTTTCTGCAATGTATGTGACAGTTATTATAATGTATTCTTGTTTTAAATATTGCATCTTTTTTGAATAGAAGGCTTATTGTTCATAGTTAGAGCAGCAGCTCAAAACTAGTATGTGATTCAGGAAGGTAATAACTAATGAGGATATGCCCTTTGTATCTGAAGACTTCTCTACTTGAGTGTTGTCTATCCATGTGCCTGTCATTCTGGTGTGTTGGAATTTGGTTGAGTTGGTGACAAATCTCTGCTCTTACTGTGTTTGATCTTGCATATGGAGACCTGTTATTGTCAGTGTAAAGGAACTTGACATAAGTCACATTAAAATACATGACTATGGTTATCACCTTCTCCGCACCTACTGTGAGAATCTTCCGCATTTATCTTGAAGGTGATTAGATTGAATATTGAATAAGTACAAGGTTTGAGTAGGGGTTTGCTTAGAAATTAAGCTAGTGCCAAGATTGCTTTCTTTTTAAGCTGACTTAGATTAGAAGCTAAACAATTACCCATGAAGGCCTATTTTTAACACTAAAAGCTGAAAGCATCACCAAATCAAGCACTTCTCAAGCTTTTGATTAGATCTAATCAATGCCTGTTATCAGACTTTGTTACAATGCCTCTGTGGAGGCCCGAGGGGATAGTCAGCCTACATATAGCTTTTTCTTGGGATCCATCTCTGCAGATTATCAGTGCTTTCCTTGGAGCTAATTCAATGTGTGAGTCAACAAGTACAGATGAAATTAACCATGACAAGAACTAAGCATCCACATCAGTATTTGATAAGACTGGAATTAGTGCTTGAAGAGTTATTTTCAAGGGTGAACCTACGTCAAATGTGATCTTTATCTGGAGAGTAAATTTGCATATGAATGATGTGTAATTTAGAATCAGAAGGATGCTTTCTTAAATAAAGCATGCTGCTAAATTTAGCCTATGAAGGCGCTGTCATGTCTGGTGCTAATTCTATGGCCAGGGGGGCACCACTCTGTCCCATATTTGGCATCTTTGTGGGCTTAATTTAACATGAAGATAAGGCACTTCTTTAAGGATACAAATAGAGGTCAATAATGGATCAGAAGCTGATTTGAGGATACTATATTTAGTTGTAGACAGATCCCAATACAATGGTATTTTGCAAGAAAAGCGTCAGCTATGTTTGGAACCAGGTGCTTCTGCTGTCATTAAGTGTTATTACTTCTTATGTGAAGCCACAAATAAAAAGGGAAGGTGCTGGCTTTTGAAGGTACAAATTAACTTTAAGTGTTGTTTCTATGTGGGCCTAAAAGAAAAAACTTAGAAGCAGTCATTTTAGGACTGTCTGTGGTCACGAGGAAGATTTGTTATTTATGGCATAGTGAGGCATCTTTAGAAATGCTTTTGAGAGGATCTATTTGGCCAAGAAAGGCGTCGCTTTTCTTGAGGAGAACCATATGCACAATCAGATCAGGTGATGCTTAAATTCAGTGTACATCCATCTTTAGATAAGCAAGATAATTTTGAAACAAGACCTCAAATTTAGAGTGCATCCACAAGTATCAAAGGAGCAGACAAGAGGATTGATCATCAATGCCATTTTTCTCTTTTATTCAGCATCCAAGCTTTCTTGTCTTCTTGACCAATCATCTTAGTCTGTAACAGCAGTTTTATAGCTTGATAAGTTAACAAGGTCTTGAGTATTGAAAGTGGTCCACATGCCGTTCAGTCCTTTGAGACTTGTTTTTATTTCTACCAGGATTATTCAGTAGCATCTCAGATTAATGGAAGCAAGTTCGCCTAAGTTATATTTTGCTGTTGACAATTCCATATTGGTTCTCTTTGCTTATAATCTCAGAGTTTTAAGTATTTTACGTTGCAAGACTTAATCTCGTATTACCTGCTAGTTCTCTTCTCTTTGTTTTTCTCCATCACCCATTGAATTTTGTGCTGGTCATTCTTAAACAATCTGATTTTAAGCAAGGAACATCAGAAAACATTGAAAACGTAGAATACATGTTAAATAGCAGTGTAACATGGGGACTCGTCCCCCCACCTAGGGGTCGAGTTTCCTCGCCCCTTTGCGCTCCAGGGTCTTGGGGATGTCTGGGGGGTGTTTCTCCACACTCCCCAAAAACAGGAAACTCAAGGAAATGTCAGGGGGGCGTTTCCTCGAAATTCGGGGGCGTGAGGGGGCATACAAGGTCTGGTACGGGGGCATGCGAGGTTGTGCGGGGCCCAGAAAAAATGATTTTTTTTTAATGAAAAAAATTGCGAATTTAATTTTAATTAGGTTTGTTTAGCTTTTTCATTTTTTTGTTTTACTCTGTCGTTTGTCCAAGCTGCCTCCGCCGTTTTTCTCTCTCGTCCGAGCTGCTCGCACCTCCGCCGTCGAAGTGCTCCTGCTCCCAGCGTCTGCTGCCTCAGGCTCCCTCCTGCTCGTAATGCTCGCTGCTTGGGCTCCCGCCCTCTGTTGCTGCTACTGCTGCTCCTGCTCGCACTGCTCGGGCTCCCTCCCTCCATTGCCGCTGCCGCTGCCTACCTCCCTCCACTGCCGCTGTTGCTGCCTCCCTCCGCTGCCTGCCTCCCTCCTCATGGACCATGGTAAGTGCTCTATTTTTTTTTTTTTTGTTTAAATTTATAATTTATAATTTTTTTTTTTGCAATGCTGGCTGTGCGGTATTTTTTTATTTTTATTTTTAATTTTAAGTTTAAAAATGACAGGCATAACAGTGAACACAGTTACTGTGTTTCAGACACTGCAATTTTTTTTTATTTTTTATTTTTTATTTTATTTTTATTTTTTTGGCAGCGTTTGTAACACAGTAACTACTAACAATAAGTTGTAAGTTTGTAACTAGTCTTTGTTGTGCCTGCATTTTTTTTTCTTTTCTTTTCTTTGTTTTCTATTTTTTTTTTTTTTTAAATTTCGAAATTGAAAATTTTAATTTATTTGCAATTGCAACCTACAAGTTTGAAGTAACAAGTTAGTATTTATTTCGAGCCGGAACTATGAGCCAAAGTCATTCCAATAACATTGGTAATAGTGACAACACCTATAGTGCTAATGAGTTAGAAGATGCACAAGAAGAAATTCAAAGCAGTCACAAGAGTGCAGGAAATAGCCCTTAGATTATGAAAGCCCACCAAGAGATCTGGAAAAATTTGCAAAGGGGACATTTAATCCTCAAAAACCACTTCTAATCTATGCAATCAAACTTCCTAAAAAAATCCAAAAGTTGGTGGTGGCTCACGTGATTGGGTTTGCAATATTTGTGGGCATCACTTTGTTGGCAGCTATACCAGGGTGAAGCAACATATTTTAGCAATCACAGGTAAAGGAGTCAATATGTGCCTCTCAAAGCACTTGATTCCAGCTCTAGGAGAGCAACTTTGGAGGCTAGAAAGGGCAGCCACTTCAAAAGGATTGTTTTCTAGCAGAAATGTTGATCCATCCAGTGTTTCATCAGAAAAGACAAAGGGTTCTATAGGTGCATCGCATTCTTCTGGAATGGGTGCTACAGTGTCTGGGATGTACAATGTTCTAGATCGAGATGACGTAGATGATGCAAATGGCAAATTTATTTTTTCCATTGGAATTCCCTTCCATGTTGTTCGTTCACTTTATTACAAGGAAATGGTCCAAGCAATTGCAAAAATAGGGCCTTCATATGTACCACCTGGAGAACATAAGCTAAGAACATCAATTTTAGATAGACAAGTGTCTAAAATTAATGTGCAAAAAGAGAGAATGAGACAAACATGGTTGAGGTTTGGTTGCTCTATTGTTATGGATGGATGGACTGACATCTGAAAACACCCAATAATCAACATCATAGTGACATTTGGAGAAGGTCCATTCTTTCTTAAAGCTGTTGACTGTTCTGGAAAGCACAAGGATGCATCTTTCCAATTTGAGCTTCTTCGAGAAGCTATAGAGGATGTTGGTGTTGATAGTGTGGTGCAGGTTGTGACAGATGCAACAACAGTTTTGAGATCAGCGGGGTTGTTGATTCAAAGCAGGTATCAACATATTTTTTGGACTCCTTGTTGTGTGCATGCACTCAATAATGCACCGAAGGACATTGGAAAAATTCAGTGGATATCAGATTTGGTGACAATTGCTAGAGATGTGCGGATGTTTATCTGCACCACCACACCTCCTTGGCCATGTACAGGGCTCACACGAGGAAGGAATTCCTCAAGCCCACCGATACTAGATATGCTAGCTGTTTTCTCTTATTGGAGAGGATGTTAGAAGTACAAGAACCACTACAATCCTTGGTTGTGAGTTCAAAGTGGGGAAGGTGGTCAAAATCAAAGACAAACTCAGGGAAGAAGGTCAGGCTTTAGGTGTTGGACAATGATTGGTGGGCGGATTGTGCTTATTTAGTGTCATTCTTGGGCCCTATTTTGGAGGTCATTCGTTACACTAATTTAGATTCTCCTAGTCTTGGAGAAATCTATGAGACCTTTGATATCATGTTGGGTCGTGTGAAGGCAACCATTCAACAGAGGGAGCCCTCATTACAGTTCTATACATTCGAGATTCGATCCATCATTCAGCGTAGGTGGGATCGCACGAACACACTTTTGCACATGACATCATATGCATTAAACCCAAAATGGTATGTTGAAAGGCCTGAGAGTGCCTCCTCTTGATGATCCCGAGGTAAAGAATGGCTTCCTAGCTGCAATTACAAAGATGTACAGTGAGGAGGGGGCAAAGTTGTGAAGACAATTTGTTCATTTTGCATCTCTTAGTGGCCCCTTCAACACACATGGTGCTCGGGCAAATCGCATAGATCTAGCCCAAGATGACCCGGTTGGTTGGTGGAGGATGAATGTGGATGGTGCTCCAGAGCTCAAACATCTAGCTATGTGTTTGTTGTCTTAGATTGCTAGTTCCTTTGCAACAGAGAGGAATTGGTCCACATATAGCTTCATCCACTCTATCAAGAGGAATAGGCTTACCTCTAAAAGAGCTGAGAAGGTAGTTGCTGTGCACAGTGCCCTATGTCTTGAGCATAGGAAGACACCTGAGTATTTGAAGGGACCAACAACACGATAGGATGTTGATCCAGAGGATGATGCACATGTTGATATGCAGGAGAGACTTGATGAGACACAAATGGGGTTGGTTGTTGTGCTACTTAGTATGTTTGAGAATCCAAGTGATTCTGATTCAGATGGTGACATGGTTGATCCTGATTTATTCGTGCACCAGCTGGATACACAGACTAGTGGGGCATTACCTTGAGCAATTATGCTCGTTTATGATGATATCATTTGATATCCATATGTTATGTTATTAACTTATTTGCTTTTAATTTTTATGCTTCAGACTTGAGTTGTAGATTTCAATTTAAACTTTGTTTTGAATCTTGATATAATATGATATCTTAAACTTTATTTTCATTGTACATTGTTAGTAGTTACATTATATAGTTACAAAGTTACAAACTTACATGTATGATTGATCATTGTATGATGTATGTTTTAAGTTTTAAGTTTTAAATTTGTTTCAATTATATGATTCATCGATTTATAATTTTATCATTTATCCTTCATGATGTAAGTGTTATGTAATGATAAAGATAAAGACATTAACATTATAAATATTAAATTTTCAATGATATATCATATATTTTTATATTTTATAATTTTTATGACCCTGATGACCCCCCACGTTTCCTGAAAATTGGAAGGGAGCTTTTGCATAGGCAGATGTACTTAGATTTGTTGAACCTGGAATCACCTTGGTGAGATCTAGATTCTCGGTGGCCCATTTTCATGCTATAGAAGTGAGGAAAATTTCAACAAAACAGGGTGAGATTGTAAAGTTGGAGAATCTAGATCAATTGAGGAGAAAGTTACCGTTTTCATTGCAATCGAGGTGGTTATAATTGGATATTTAGAAGTAGTTGCCTGTAAGTAATGGCAAGAAACTATTGTCTCAGCCACAATTTTTATTGAGAATTCACTATCTTATTTATCATGCTTGGAAGGATACTAGTGGGATCAAGAATTTGTTGCGATCAATTAGTGCTCAAATGAAAAATTTCTGAACTAAACTGAGTCCAATGTTTACTCAATTTTTCTTTTGATTCTTATCCAAGAAACTGACCTGATTTTTTTTTAATTTTTTAAATACTACGTAGAATCTTGAAATGATACTTAACGATTGAGCCCATAAAAGGCAAACTCTTAGCCTGTGTTGACATATACAATGCACCATTCTCCTTATTTTCCTCACAAGGTATCTTTATAGGTATACTGCATTGACCTTTTCCCATCTCTTAATGCAACATTTTCCTTCACGTTTACTGTCATTCAATATGGCAATCATTTTATTGTCATGTGCAGTACATCTCTTGTTGCATTATCATTCTTATATGAAGTAGCAAAGATTTTAGTACTCTTTACCAATGTGGAAAAAGTCGAAGTCGGGATTAAATTGGCAAGGGTCCAAAAATTGAAAAACTCGATAAAGTAGGGAGTTTTTTGGAAAAGTCGGCAAAATTAAAAAAATACAAAAATATTCATTTTTGGAAAAAAATCCCGATTTTTTTTGAAAAAATCCCAATTTTTTGGAAAAATTCCCGATTTTTTCAAAAATAAAAAATAAAAAATCATTAAAGAAACTACCTTACTCATTTTTTTGGAAAAAGTCCTGATTTAATCCCAGTCGGGAAAAAGTCGGCTGATTTAATCGGCCAGTTGAAAAAATCGCCATTTTTGGATTAAATCGCGATTTTTTGTTGACTTTTTCCACACTGCTCTTTCCCACCAACACCGTTGCCACATTTCCTCTTTAACATAGTCATTTGTATGCCTATGCCTTTTCTTCTTTAAGTATGTAAATCATGCATTTTCTTATTTAACTATGCGAAATCATGTTCTCTCTCTCTCTCTCTCTCTATATATATATATATATTATCACAATGACTAGTTATTTACAACATAAACACTTGCTTTACTCGATCCTTTTTTTGCTTATCACAATAGAGTAAAACATTGAAGACAACTTATTTGAAACCTCTTTGAATCCAGAGTGCCCATCAATTCCCATGATAACATAGAGTTTTATGGTTGGTGATTTTAGGAAGCAATGCTTATATTGCCTTTTTTTCCCTTAACAATGGTGGTGTTTGATTGATTGTCTTGGATTTGCAATGGATTAACAACTTCTTTCTTTCTTCTAGGGCAATGATTATGCCTCTTTGTAATATTCTTCCTCTTATCATCATTAAATGACTATACTTTTCACTTTGGTTTTCATCTTTGCTGAATTGATTCTCCTTGGAATTATTTGTATGGATCTTAACAACATGTGCACATGGGAGTTTACCAAAACCCATGCGTATGTGGGAAACTAAAATTGGTGAAAAAAGGAGATCCATTCATACAAGAATCAATGAACACATTAATTACATCATTCATAATAGGGCAAAATGTTCATCTCTTGTTGAACACTGCATAAAGCAAGACATACTTTAAAATTGACGAAATGAAACTCCTGACATGAATTGATAATTGGTTTGAAAGGACTAGGGAGGCAATAGAGATCATAAAGATCCTTAATTGCCTTCACATGCATGATGGTCTAATTTCTAGCATAACATGGCTTCCAATCATTAATAAACTAAATGATAATGTGGTCTCTTCACCTTCATGTAGGTTTGGTTATCCCTCATTGTGGGGTTTATTTCTTTCTTAAAGTTTAGTCTTTGATATATTTCTTGGGTTAATTCTTTGATGTACTATTTGTGATGTTGACGACCTGTGCTTGAATATATTCATTATGAAGTCAATATATAAATGTCATTAGCATATATGTCCATTTATGTTGTCATGTAGTCAAATCATATTCTTTGATGTATTCTTTGTGAGGTTGACTATCTATGCTGTGAAAATTTCTGAATATTACTTTATGCAGAAACCCTACTGTTAAATCTGGTTATACTTCTCCTACTTAATCAAGTTATTAATGCTGAAATCAGATTAATATCGAAATAAACACATAACAGACTTTCACCGATACAGATCTAAGCAAAGATACATGCACATAGACAAAGGAAACAAGATTTTCTGGACAACTGTCCTCGGAAAAACCTAATGCGGAAAAATCGGAGTTCTGGATGTTGGAGGGTTTATATTGTTAAGTAGTTTCTGAATACAGCAAATTTGGGCACCTTATTGGTTAACTCGACAGAGAAAAGTAAGATCCACAACTAACTTGCTCTTCTGGAGACTGAAAACTTGAATGATCCACACCCTCAAACAAGATCCAGCTCCTGTGTCAGCCTTGCTAGCCTTTGTGTCCCTCTGCGCTGGCTTGAAGAGGGCTGCGTAACCCCAGACTGGGTGACGCAGTCCCTACAACACCCTGGATGACCTCTGCGTAACCCTGGAGGTCTCTTGCTGGCTCAGCGCTGCCCTTTCTGGGCCTGCGTAGTAGCTGAAGCCCTCTGCGCTGCGTAGCTGCTGCTGCTTACCTTGCTCCTCTGCGCTGCTCCTGGTTGCTGCCTCTCTGCCTCTTGCTAATTCTTGGCACTGGGATCAGATCATCCCCTTAGCCAATACTACCTACCCCTCTCCGCAGCTGAAACACTTCTGAAAATTCTTAGCAAACCCATCCTAGAATTTCAGCTTAGTCTCAGTGCTCTACCTCCGTGTGTGTGTTCTTCAATTGATCCCATGCCTTTCCTTTATACTTTTCTCGTTGGGAAACCAACGTCCATAATCTAATCTTGAATCGATGGCTAAGATTAAAAGAAAGCTTGATCTGTGTGACTTGAGTCATTTCCATCACATGTTTAAATTAATTGCCTTTAATATTTTAATTTTCGTAAGTTAGACTTTGTTGAAAAGTGTAACTAGGTCGGTCTTCATGTTGACTATATAATTATGTATTTATGTAAAGAAGACAAAGATAATAAAACGTATATTGGTGTACTTGCTTCATGGGTTTCATGAGCAAGATTTTATTATGTAGATAGACTTCTTCTTGATGACTCTTAGGTTTTTGTCTTCTAGGATTAAATAGAATTAAGTGTCTAAAACATGAAGGATCTAGTTTAGGAATATTTGCTCCAAGACCTTGTGGAAGCAGCTCACAACAACGCTCAAACAATGATGGAAGTCTAGTGTTAAATGCAGTGAAGAAATAACTCATCAACGCTGGAAAATACTTTGTTCAAGTCGGCCTCAAAGTCAAATAATAGGTCGGCTTATTTATAGACAGGAACAACTATTTAAAGGAGCATGCGTATTTCAGTTTGACACACAATTTCAAACAAGTTCTGAGATTTAATGCGAGTTGTAGGACTGAAGTGAAATGCGGACATCTCCAAGAAGACAGTGCAGATAAAAAGACAATGCATAGTGCGGATTTAAGAGGAAGTATTGTGTGGGATAACAAAGCAAGAAATGCGGATCTGAAACAAGAGGTGTAGGAAGAAGATTACGGAATACAGGAAGGAGATTGCGTAGAAAGATAAGGGGCAGACTGCGGATAAGAAGGTACAATTTGTGGATGGCAAAGTACATGAGTGCGGATAGCAAGGTACAGAACTGAGGATAGTTGCAACAAGATTTCGGATCAGTGCAGGAAGGATACAGTGAGGTTATATTTGATTTTTAAGGAGTAGACTTAAGAAGACTATTGCAAGGATAAGTCACTGATATATTATTGTTAAGGGCAGCTGATTTGAAATAGAATTTGTTGAAGTTGAGATAATCATCACAAGGAGAAGAGGCAACAATAGTGAGGAAGGTAACAATTCAAGCAATTCAAATACAAGCATATGCAAGGTAAAGATCAAGGACTGATGCAAAACTAAGCTAATCGGTGAAAAAAAGAATCAAGGTTGAAGAAGCTGGATCAAGGTCTTGGAAGCATATCTAGGTCAAAGGTCTGAGTCTGGGTCATGGTACTTGTCATTTGAAAATCAATAAAAAGAATTCATTGCGGCTTTTCCTCTCCAAGAGGGAGAGGTTTTGCCCTGGATCTATGAGCCTAACTTTTGTGTCTTATGCATTTTGATAATTGACTTGATGAAATATTAACTAAATTGAAAGAAGAGAAGGCATAAGTAACACAAGTAAGTTCACAAGTAATTATCAAGAACAGAATTTGTGTTAATCACCAGCCTTCCAAATTCTCAATGGACTTAGGGTCCTTAATTGACTTGATGAAATGTTGTGAAACCAGCTCCAAAAATAGAAGAAAAGAGATATCAACGCCTTAGAAACAAGCCACTTCGAGGGGGCAACCTCCAATACATTACATGAATGAACAATTCTTTGATGATACAAATGACAAAACCTCCTCTCTATATATAGGAGTCCATGGGGCCACAATGTAATCCTAGTGGGGCCACAATGTAATCCTAGCCAACCTAACAATAATAATGTAAGGGCACAATAGTAACAATATGGGGGTTATAGGGGTACAACAATAACAATAAGGGGTTTAAACTAATATCAATAAGGGACTATACTAGTAATATAAGGACCTAACATGCTCCTCTCCTTCAAAAAAGTGTTGTCCTCAATGCTTGAGTAGCTCCAGGTGCTTTTGTATAAAATTCTCATCCTCCCATGTAGAATTTTCAGTGGGTAAGTTCTTCCATTGATGAGATACGCTGAAATTGATCGATTTCATAGTTGTCGAGTTCTTGTTTCCGTGACTGCTGCAGGTTCCAATATGGTTTTTCCTTCCTCATCAAGTTCTGGCAATATTGTTTGAACTGGAAGTTTGTCCCCTATAACCTTTTTTAAGCATGAAACATGGAAAGCTGGATGCACTCGCGAAGAAGTAGAAAGCTGCAATTTGTATGCCATAGTACCAATCTTTTGCAACACCTTGTAAGGACCATAGTACTTTGGCGATAATTTTTTATGCTTCTTAGCTTGCTTGAGGGACATTTGTTTGTATGGTTGTAGCCGTAAAAATACCCAGTCTCCCACGTCAAAAATTTTCTCGCTGCGATGTTGATCTGCCTGTTGTTTCATTCAATTTTGTGCCAAATTTAGGTTATCCTTTAAGTGTTGGAGAACTTCTTGTTGATACTCTATGTGATCCTCAATTGCTTGAACCCTAGAATTTTCCCTTAAATAAGATGTGATGAACGGTGGATGATATCCATAAAGTGCCATAAATGGCATCATTTTTGCTGTAGTATGGAAGGAAGTGTTATACCACCATTCAGCGAGGGGTAACCACTTGACCCATTTTGCTTGCCTATCAGATACAAAACAATGAAGATATCCTTCCAAACATTTATTCACTATCTCTGTTTGACCATTGAATTGAGGATGATAAGATGAGCTATGAGCTAGTTGAGTACCCAAACAAGAAAATAATTCCGTCCAAAAATTTCCTGTAAAAATGGGATCTCTGTCACTTACAATAATCTTCGGGTTTCCCTTCCTACTTTTGGTGTTTCCATAAATACGGTATATTGTACTTGCTAATGGATGAGATAATGCACAAAGTGTGCCGCTTAGCAAGTAAATCTATCCTTCTACTGCTGGTGACACTCAACCACTTCGGACTTGAATAAAACTGTGATAAATCCATTGAAATATCACTCAATTGACTTGGAATGAGGATATTTTATGAAGACCGAGGTCTTATTGAATTTTCTCAACATTTTCTTGGCAAACCAAACATTCCGCCACAAAATTTTGAATATCAGATTTAAGGCCATCCCAAAAAAATTCTTTCTTCACCCTGTGGTAAGTTTTTAAAAATCTCAAGTGTCCTCCTAAAGGAGAAGTGTGCAATTCCAAAAGAATATTTTGTTTTAGTTGGGAATTCTTGCAAATATATAAGTGATCTTTGTACCATAAGGAATCATTTTTCCAACTAAATGTATCAGATGTACTAGGATCTTGCTGCAACTTTTGAATGAGTGTCCAAACTTCTTCATCCTTCTTCCATTCATCCCTTGCTTCGGTTATCCAATCTGGTTGGATAATAGAAATGGCACAAAGCAATGCTTCCACCTCTTCATCCTTTCTTGAGAGTGCATCTGCAACAACATTTAGCTTCCCTTTTTTGTAGACGATTTCAAAGTCATAACCCAACATCTTTGTGACCCATTTTTGCTGCTCTTCTGAAGATAGTCTTTGTTCCAAAAAGTGTTTAAGATTATCATGATCAATTTTTACCTTGAAGTGTCTTTCCATTAGGCAAGGTCTCCATTTCTTTAGTGCATGTAGTATTGCCAACATTTCCTTCTCATAAATAGCCTTTTGTAAATACTTTCCTTTGATTGAACGACTTTCAAAAGCAATGTGTCTTCCTTCTTGCATTAAAACAACACCAATTCCATTTCCTAAGGCATCACATTCCACAATAAAGGTTTTTGTGAAGTCTGGCATAGCTAAGAATGGTGCTAGGCACATTGCCTCTTTAAGATGTTCAAACACCTTAGTTGCTTCAGGAGTCCATGAAAATGCATCTTTCTTCAATAATGTTGTTAGAGGTGCTGCTATTCTCCCATAATTCTAAACAAACTTGCGATAATACCCTGTTAACTCGAGAAATCCGCGCAAGTGCTTTATGGTTGTGGGGACTTTCCATTCCTTAATGGCTTTAATTTTGTTAGGGTCTACCTTAACACCCTCGTGAGATACAATATGACCCAGATATTCCACCTCTTGTACTCCAAAGAAACATTTGGATGTGTTTGCATATAATTGTTTCTCCTGCAATAGTTTGAGCACCCTGTCAACATGTTCAACATGATCCTTCCAAGACCTGCTGTAGATTAGTATATCATCAAAAAATACTAGCACAAATTTTCTAAGGAAGGGTTTGAAAATGGAGTTCATCAACCCTTGAAATGTAGAAGGTGCATTGGTAAGGCCAAAAGGCATGACCAAAAATTCATAATGACCCTCATGAGTTCGAAATGTTGTTTTCAGAATATCTTCAATCTTCATTCTAATTTGATGATATCCTGAACGAAGGTCCAACTTGGTAAAATAAATTGCTCCATGTAATTCATCCAATAATTCATCAATCACAGGAATGGGAAATTTATCTTTAATGGTGAGCTTATTGAGCTCCCTATAATC
Organism: Pinus albicaulis; assembly: GCA_034641835.2. Lineage (NCBI taxonomy): Eukaryota > Viridiplantae > Streptophyta > Pinopsida > Pinales > Pinaceae > Pinus > Pinus albicaulis. The sequence continues at coordinate 1,414,189,329 of CM076575.1, forward strand.
CGGACACATTCGCCATGATCCATCCTTCTTGTGTACCAATACTACAGGAGCGGAGAAAGAACTTTGACTAGGTTGAATTATACCTGCCTCTAACATTTCTGCAATCATGCGTTCAATTTCGCTCTTTTGGAAGTAAGGATATCTATAAGGCCGGATGTTTGGAGAAACACTTCCTGGAATCAAATGAATAGCATGATCATGATCACGAATAGGTGGGAGTCCTTTGGGAGTTTCAAACACCTTGGAATGATTGTCCAAGACTTGTTGGAGATCTGCAGAAATAGATGATTTTGATGTTGGAATTTCTAGTGAGCATAATTGTGCAATTACGCCTCATTGTTCTTTCTTTAGAAGCTTTGTCATGACATTAGAGCTTATTATCCTTCCCGGCTTCCCTTCAATACCCCGTAATTCGACTTCCTTTCCTTCTGAAAAAAATTTCAAGAAAAGTTCTTGAAAATTAAAAGCTACCGTCCCCAAAGATTGTAACCATTGCACTCCTAGTACAACATCAGCACCTCCCATAGGAATGGCAAGCATTGGACTAGTCAATACATATTCCCCCATGGTTAGCTTGATATTATGGCATTTTCCAGAGAAATTTATAGTTCCTCAATTTGCAACCATCACTTGACATTCTGGTGCTGGGTATAGGAAACAATTTAATTCCTTGGCTACCTTACAATGAATAAAATTATGGGTGCTACCTGAATTAATCAACACTATTACCTTTTTCTTCTTGATATGTCCTTCTATCTTGAGAGTTTGAGGAGTGGTAATTCCTGCCAGTGCATTACACGATATGGTCGGATTCATTTCTTCCTCTTCTAGGGCTGGTTCCTGGTGTATATCCTCTTCTTGTTCATTTTCTTCTTCCTCTTCACAATCTATGTAAAATAATTTCTTCCCAGCACACTTATGACCTTTAGTGTATTTGCTATCACAACTGTAGCAAAGCCCTTTTGCTCTTTTTTCTTCCAATTGTTGTGGTGTCAACCTTGTAGGTTGTGGAAATCTAGGCATAGCAACACTTCCTTCTTTATAGAAGTGAGTGGTAGGCTTCCTTGTCGCTATAATTTTACATTCAATTTTTCTTGCCAACCTGAATGCCTTCTCCAATGAATCAGGTTCCAAAACGCGAACTTCATGTTGGATGTTATCCTTTAAAGTACCTATGAAGAGATCAATCCTGTGTTCCTTTGAAATATCAGTTACCCTTCTATTCAATTTTTGGAAGCCCTCAATGTGCTCCCCCACTGAACCCTTTTGTTTGAGATTTATCAATTGGCTAAAGAAGGTGTTGCTCTTTGTATCCTCGTAATGTGCTATCATTTCCTCCGTAAAAATTGACCAAGTGACAATTTTTTTACGGGAGCAAAGCCATCGATACCATACAAATGTATTTTGTTTTAAATGTAAAGTTGCAATGCGTACCTTTTGTGTGTTTTGCACATTATTGAGATCAAAATATTGCTCCATCTGTAGTATCCATGTTATGGGATCCTTGCCATCAAACTTCCTCATATCCATCTTTGGAATATGGTGGTTCTTCCATCCAACCTTAGAGTTTATGAAATCATGATTAACATTTATTTTGTTCTCATCATGAGTTTCCTCTACTATATTTTCGCCATTAGGAAACATTTCTTATATCAACTTTGCCAAACCTTCGATGTCTACTTTTAGATCATTCTTCATGTTTTCCATGTCGCCTTTCATTTTTTCATCGATCTTAGCTTCCATGTCATCCATCTTAGCTTCCAAACCATTCATCTTAGCTTCCACGCCTTTCTTCAAACCATCCATCTTAGTTTCCACGCCTTTCTTCAAAACTTCCATTTCATTTTTTGTTGCTCTTTGCGATAGTGAAATTTGGTGCACTTGCTTTTGTAATTTTGATATCTCATGTTGTGTTTCTTCGTCTTCATGAGTCATAGTGGAGCCTTCTGAAGGCTTGATGGGTGTTGAATTATTTTTTTCGGAGCATTTTAGAACCCAATACTGATATCTATTCTTCAATATGCCCTTGGAATAAATTCAAACTAATTTTTTTTCAAACGAGACTTATGTAATTCGAAAAAAATACACACCTTTTTCTTGCTTTTGAGGACCTCGATATTGAAACTGAATTATCTCTGTGATTTCAGATCTTCAATATCTAAAATTCAGCCCCAAATTAGTCCTTTGAATCTTCTTTCGAATGCCACAGGTCTAACCTGATTTGGATTTTTCAAGACAAAGCTATGCCCAATCTCCCACAATGACCTAATTATGGACTAGTTCAGTAGAGCGAACTTGTACGACTTGCCATGTGTCACTGTTTCCTCCTTTGGCTCTGAAATTGATAGATAGAAAACTACAGTCCATGTACTTGTGACCACTTTTTACAACATTCCAATCTGATGTTCAGAGAGAGAGCTATGAAGAGTTTCCCACGATCACCTCTTTGAGATGAAATTCAAAAGCCTGAAAAATCCCTAACTTCCACAGACCATATCTCCGCAAATATTGCGAACCAACAACTGAATTTTTGCGACCATGTTCTTCATGATTTTGGCTTTGTACTCTAAAAATTTCAGCTTTTGAACCTTCGTAGAAAAAAAGTTATAGCGAAAATGCCACGATGATCTGTTTAGGTTAAATTCAGGAGCCTGCAAAATGACCTAACGTCCATAGATCATATCTCCGAAAATATTGCGAACCAAGCTTTTGAAATTTTGCGACGATGTTCCTCAGGCTTTTGGTGTCGCACTCTAAAAATTTCAGCTTCTGAACCTAAGTAGAAAAAAATTTATAGCGCAAATGCCACGATGACCTGTTTGGAGCAACGAAATCCTAGAATCACAAAGCTCTGATACCAAATTTTTGTGAAACCAGCTCCAAAAATAGAAGAAAAGAGATATCAACGCCTTAGAAACAAACCACTTTGAGGGGGCAACGTCCAATACATTACATGAATGAACAATTCTTTGATGATACAAATGACAAAACCTCCTCTCTATATATAGGAGTCCATGGGGCCACAATGTAATCTGAGTGGGGCCACAATGTAATCCTAGCCGACCTAACAATAATAATGTAAGGGCACAATAATAACAATATGGGGGTTATAGGAGTACAACAATAACAATAAGGGGGTTAAACTAACAACAATAAGGGACTATACTAGTAATATAAGGACCTAACAAAGAAGCTGGATCAAGGTCTTGAAAGCATATCTAGGTCAAAGGTCTGAGTCTGGGTCATGGTACTTGTCATTTGAAGATCCATAAAAAGAATTCATCGCGGGTTTTCCTCTCCAAGAGGGAGAGGTTTTGCCCTGGATCTAGGAGCCTAACTTTTGTGTCTTCTGCATTTTGATAATTGACTTGATGAAATATTAACTAAATTGAAAGAAGAGAAGACATAAGTAACAAAAGTAAGTTCAAAAGTAATTATCAAGAAGAGAATTTGTATTAATCACCAGCCTTCCAAATTCTCAACAGACTTAGGGTCCTTAATTAAAAATATTAATTAATTAATTGATTATCTCCTAAACTGGATGGAATTTCCCAAATCCCTTTCTGGGTATTGGAGATCTCATGTACTCTAGTCCCTCCACAAATTTTGGGAGTTAGAGCACATCCGATGCTACCCCACCACTCAAGAAAGCTCAACACTCCCTCTTAGCGAGGAATGTGCTCTAGTACAACGCTGCTTCACCTTGAAGCTCTGCACTGATCTCTGGTGTGGGTCTCTGCACTGATGCTTGGCCTATTGACCTTCATCACTGCGCTGTTGCTGCCATTCTGTTCTGCTGCCCATGACGCTGCCACCGCCACTGCCACATCTGTACTTCAGCTCCCTCTCAATCTGTTGCACCGTGCTGCCATCTGCTGCACTGCAACTTAAATTGTTGAGAGAAACAACTGAAATTTCTGCCCAATCTTTGACAGACAAGTCAGTTGCGCTGCATCCTCATCACTGAAGCTCTATCGGCTGCTGCTCTGCGCTGTCCTCTTGAAGCCACTGTGCTGCTGCAACTCTACTCTGTGTAAGCCAGCCTGCACTACGTTGCTAAAGTCATATCAACCTCCTCTGCGCTGCGCTGCCACGCTACTGATGCATCTGCACTGCGCTGCTCCCTTCAGCCTTCAACTCCGCCTCTGCTCCATCCGTGATTCTCTGCACCTATTGATCCACTTGTCCTGCTACTGTCTTAAGGCTCCCGTAGCACGTATGTTATCCAAGAGCTGAGCTAATCAACGATCTCGCCACTACTCTATGGCTCCTTTACAAATCCATGTCGCCCCACTTTCGTGGTTCATGAGCGCTCATGGCTACGTCATTTTTGAACCATCATTCGCCACAACAGCCTTGGAAGTAGAAGCTTCCTTGTCCTTCTTCTTTTGTGGACAATTGTTGGCGAAATGTCCTAGTTTGCCGCATTGCAAACACTTGATCTTAGATAGATCACGCTTCTTCTTTCCTTGTTGCCTCTTTGATGCCAAGGCTGCATTTTCTTCTTCTTAATTCTTCACCTTACTGGATCTCGTGTTGTATGCCTCTTGGTGAATTGGCGGAGTTCTTCTTGACGAAGGATTGCCGACATACTGTCCCAGTTGGGAAGGTCCGCTTTGCCCAAGACACTTTGGACAAAAGTTTCCCAGTCCTCTGTGACTGCATTGAGTGGAGTCCTTACCATCACATCATCCTCCACCTTTGCTCCCATGGTAGACAACTAAGTCATCTGACATGGGGATTCGAGATTCGATGGACATGGGGATTCGAGAATCGGATTTGGGACACGGTGACCCTTAGAACAGAACACGTCCGGATACGTTATATATATATATATATATATATATATATATATATATATATATATCAAAAATTAGATATTTTTTACACAAATTCATACAAATTCGTTGATTCAAACATAGATTTAAGATCTTAGATACTCATACATAATACATTGATACATTGATAGTAGATACATCATACGATTGTCAATCATACATATTATAATTTACAAATTTACTCAGAAAGACAAGATAGTAATATACTGTAGTTTTCTCATTAAGTCATCAGAATCAAAATGTGTTACATAAGTACACTGCCAATGGCAAATAGAAGTAGAAAATACAAAACAACTACAGTCTACAAGTCTACAAGACTACAAGCTTGAAGCCTCAATGAGTCAGAGTCAATGAGTCATCAATCCTCATCATCATAATCAGCGTCATTGTCCTCATCCCGATCATCATGCTCACCACTGATCTCCTCTGCTGCATCCTCCTCCTCTGTCATCTCTACATCTGCTGGTGTGGAGGATGACGCCTCTACTGTATCGGCGTCATCAAATGTGACAGGCTCTAGCATTGGTGCATTGAGATCCAAGTTGGTCAATGCCAACTCAACACTGCTGTCCAGACCCATATCATGAAGAAAGACATCCTACATCTTTGTCTTTCCCTTCAACCAATCCTCCCTTCGCCTATAGATGAGACGAAGGTTGGTGTGCACATACACCATTGTCTCTGCCTTGGACTGCTCAAGCCTGCTCTTCTTCACACTGTACAAATTCCCATATGTGCTCCAATTCCTCTCGCAACAAGAGGATGAAGTCACCTGAGAGAGGAGCCTCATGGCTAACTGCTGTAGAGGAGGATTTGTTGCCCCATGAGTTGCCCACCAAGAATAGGGCTTCTTAGCCCCCTGTCTCGAATCACATCGTAGCCTGCAAATCGCCCAGTGCCAGTGGAAAACTTTGCAAAGGCATCCTCCACCTCATCAAGGGATGCCCTCCCCTGAAAAATCCTCCTGAATGCATCTTTCCTCCTCGCTGAGATTTCACCATCCATGTGAGGAGGGAATATGCGGGAAGGTCCACCATTCAGCCACTCATGGCTGTAGTATTTTGGGTTCAATGAGTGAGCCAAACAATGTAAAGGTGTGCAATTCTTGTCCCATCCGCTGACAAGAATATCTTGTTTGCTGGTGAAGAAGGCCTCTGGTGATGTCTCATACTCTGGGCACTGACTCTGTAAAACAATGGTCCTCACAGACTCAACCATGGAATCCCATCCCTCATAAACCTCTCCTAGATGGGTTGGTTTGTATCTGCAAATCGGAGCAAGGAAATGATAGGCTCGATGATCTGAATAACTAGATCTTGTAACAACCCGTTCCTGAGTTATACACAATGATATTAGCGTGTGTACGATATAGACATTTGATAGCTACACCTGCCTACCTCGCACACATCGCACTAGTACACCTAACTACTAATATCAAGCTTACCTAAGTTAGAAATTAATGATAAGGTTTCAGATTAAAATTGTGTTTGATTTAGCATAAAGTATATAAAAAGGATTAATGAAAAGAAAAGAAAATTTTAATTAATTAAAATACATACATATACTCAAAGTTGAGTTAAATATTATAACATAAGCCTTAATCTTAAATATACTCTAAAGTCAAGTCGTATACTTCTAAATAGATTAAATAAACACAAATATCACACCTCCTCTTTAATGCCACTGACATCTCCTTAAATGATAATCGTACCATCCTTTAAGACGACCTTATCTTGATGGAGAAGAGGCGGTGAGGAGGTTGAATGGTGGTGGGGAAAATTTATATAAGGAAGCTGATTCGAAGGAGGGGGGGGGTGAACTTGGGGCTGATTACCAAATGATATGATGAAAGGAAAGAATTTGTACTGAGGAGGAGTCTCTGTTCTTCTTGGAAATTTGGGCACGGGGGCAGAGGAGACATCCTCTGGGTCTGGGATTGTTCCCGGATTGGCTGGGAGGACTTGATTTTTTCGGTGAACTGTTTAACTATCCACAACATCACACAGCATCAGCATCACGGGAGGAGAGCCACCATTAAAATCATCAACTGCATTCCAGGTATTTCTTTTAGGTATAGAATTGTTTCTCAATTCAATTCCACTGCAAATTTTCATTGAAATACGTTACTGCTGAATATATACTTAGATTAATATTTGTCTGAAATTAAATTTCTGTGTATGGAACCTTACAGATCTATCTTCTCCCACCAGATATCATCCAACACTGTGTCCTTCACTTTCTTTGAGGCTGCTTGATCCGTCTTTCTCCAAAAAGACCAAAACTCTGAAATAACCGTGGCCCCAAGAGCGGTCTTGACCTCCCTCAACCTCTTCAACATGATGAATGAAGAGGCAAATCGTGTATCCACAATCTTCAACAATGATAGATTGGTGTACTCCTTGTAGATAGTGAGGGCATTTGTATGGTTTTGTACAAAGTTGCAGATATGCCATGCACCCTCAATAATGGCTCCAATCCAAAGCACATCAGAGGCAATAGATTTCAGTGCCAAGTTCAATGAATGGACAATGCAAGGTGTCCAAAATATTTGTGGATATTTTGCTTCCACAATCATGCCAACAACCTTGCAAACAGGTGCATTATCTGTAATGATTTGCACACAAGAATTGACACCTACATCTTCAATAATTTTAATAAATAACTCACCCATATATTATGCATCCTTGTACTGTCCAAGTGCATCCCACTGATTTCAAGAAAATTGGACCATTCAAGTATGACACCATGAAGTTGATGAGTGGGTGGCGTGCTGGATTTGTCCATCCATAAGAAACAATGCTAACCCTAGATGTTGGCCACGCTAATTTAATAGGCTCAAGCATTTTGTCCACCTATTTCTTTGCCTTCATCAACAATGTGGTTCTGAGCTTCTCTGATCCAGGAGGCACATACCCTGATGGAGCCCCATGACTAAGAGCTCGACACATCTCAATAAATAGAGGTGAATGTGCAACATTAAAGGATATGAAGTTCTGATAGAAAAAAAATGCAATGGTGAGATCAAGCTCTTCCCTCTTCTCTTTTTGAAAAATCTTGTCCATTAGACCAACTGCAGTTGCCTTTCTCTTTGCTGATTGTCCCCTACTAAAAATCTCAAATGGGAACTTGTTGCTGGATTTCCTTATGAATGGAAGGGGGTCATCATTCTTGTTTTGTTTTGATTTTGATGCCACAGTTGCCGCACCAGCAAATTGCTCTTTCTCCAATTCCTTCCTCTGTGGCGACTCAACTGCTGAACAAGTTTGAATGTCACAACCTGGCAAAGCCAACAGATGAGCTTTCACACAGAAATTTGTGCTAGTGAAATGGGAGTTGCAAAAATTGCATTTCCATGAACAATTGCCTCCCTTTGCCTTGCTGCCTGGCCCTGCCTCTCTTGTGACATATTTCCACAATGGGTATTTGGGGTCATGAGTTTGTTTTCCCTGCACATTTGAAGCTGTTGTTGCAGCCCCACTTCCAATAGATGGAATACCTGTAGAACCTGATGAAATAGGGACAAGAGGGGCATTTGTAATGGGGACATTCTTCCCCTTTCTTTGCCCCTGTCTTGCTGCCCTTGATTAAGCCATGAATACTGTAAAAAATAAACAAAAATGACCAAATATATAAAACATATGCACATGCAAACACTAACAACAAATTAAATGCAAAAACATAGAGGGGCAGTGCACTTATCGGATGCTCGAATCTCTTTGAAAAAACTCCCTTTCTCCTTGCTAACCCTTGCTCCTTGCTCACTTCACAAACAAATAATTGTGAGAATGAATGGTCCAAATCCCAGTTTTATAACTCAAACATTGCACTTTTTCACTGGTCGAATCTGGCTGTACGAGATTCGATCGTGTCCGTATAGTACACGATCAGGATTCGATGTGTCCGTAGTGTCCTGTACGGACACGATTGAATCCTGTGAAATGGGTACGAATCTGTACATATCGTATCTGATATGACGAATTCGGGACACGTGGGCCCCACCCAACGAATCCAGTTTCTTAGGCAGACAACTGATCTCTGATCGCTTGTAATTTAAAAAGGAAGGGCTCTATTTCTTCTCCCTCGGCCATCATTAATGACCGCAACAATTCTCTAGAATTATTCTCCTCTGGACGAACTTTCCCTCATATAGGGTAGTTAAGGCCTTCCACATCTCATTAGCCGTTTTCTTTTCAGCTATGTGTGGAACTATATGATCCTTAACCCCATCCATTATGAAGCGTTTGGCATGTGCCATAGCTTCCTCATGCTTCGCTAAGAGAGCAACATCGATTGGCGTGGCTAGGACTTTTTCTGCATTGTCCCTTAAGCCGTATGCCTCCATGACTACCAGGATTCTGGCCTTCTAGACTGCAAAGTTGGACAGGCCGTCCAACCTATCTTGATCACGTAGTTCGTGAGGTGCCATTTGCTCAACAAATTTGTTGAAACTCCTCCTCTCTATGCTAGAGATTTAGATCTAGGGTCCTTGGCGAAATAGGCACCCTCTGCTCCCTCTGACAACTGACCTCCTCTCTTGGAAGTTTGCCAAATCAAACGATTCAGCTCTCTTCAATCTTTCGATTGGTCTGTAGATTTCTTTTGCTGGAAACCTTCTGAGAAGTTGATATCCTCCCGCTCTTTGTCACCTAGTGCTTAGGTTAATTTCTGAATCTTCAAAAATTTAACCCCACCAGCAACTTTTGAAGCTCTGTAGCATTGCTTCCGACACTCTGAAACAACAATGGCTTCAGATTTGTGTCACCCTAGCTGACCTTTGCGTGAGCAAACAATCCCAGCGCTGTCTCTGCGCAGTAAATACATGGGCCTGCGTAGGACCGTGTCACTTTGGCCTCTATGTGGCTCTGCACCCTCTGCTGCTGCGTTGTCCCTTCTGGTCCGACTTTCTGTGGCTGCTGCTGCTTTCTTTGTTGCTTTTTGCAACAAGGATTCTTCAGTCTTCTGTTGGTGATCCTGCTAGATCTACAATCGCTCTGAGTTTAGAAAAATTGGATGAAAAATTGGCTTAGAGTTTAGAAACATTGGCGAATCTTACTAGTCCCCAAATTGCAAATTATAAAATGTTTGTTGATATATTTGTAAAAACATGCAAATTTCTAATAGTGTTATATATAGGATTTATACACTTTTGGTGATTCTTAAGGTAAAATAATTTTATATTATAAATTTTGGGCGAATCATTTTTAGAAAAAAATGGAAATTGGCGAATCTTTTTTTTTGGAAAAACCATGGAAAATCAGCCCACTTGCGAATATTAGCCCCTAAAATTTTCCATGGCTCTGATACCATGTGAAAATTTCCGAATATTACTTTATGCAGAAACCCTACTGTTAAATCTGGTTATACTTCTCCTACTTAATCAAGTTTTTAATGTTGAAATCGGATTAATATCCAAGTAAACACATGACAGACTTTCACCGATTCAAATCTAAGCAAATATACATGCACATAAACAAAGGACACACAAGATTTTCTAGACAACTGTCCCTAGAAAAACCCAATGCGGGAAAACCGGTATTCTGGCTGCTGGAGGGTTTATATTATTAAGTAGTTTCTTAATCCAGCAAATTTGGGCACCTTACTGGTTAACCTGACAAATAAAAATAAGATCTATAGCTAACCTATTGTTCTGGAGACTGAAAATTTGATCGATCCACACCCTCAAATGGGATTTACATGACTCAACCACTTTCTGCCTCTCGAAACCCCAGCGTTGCCCTTGAAGCTCCTGCGTCAGCCCTGCTAGCCTTTGCGTGCCTCTGCACTGGCCTGGAGAGGGTTGCGTAACCCCAGACTAGGTGACGTAGTCCCTACGCTGCCCTGGATGGCCTCTGCGTAAACCCGGAGGCCTCCTGTTGGCTCAACACTGCCCTTTTGGGCTTGCGTAGCACCTACGTAGCAACTGAAGCCCTCTGCGCTGCACAACTGCTGTTGCTGTCCCTGCTCCTCTGCGCTGCTCTTAGTTGCTACCTCTCTGCCTCTTGTTGATTCTTGGCACTGGGATCAGATAATCCCCTTAGCCAATACTATCCCTCTCTGCAGCTGAAACACTTCTGAAAATTCTTAGCAAACCCGCCCTAGAATTTCAACTAAGTCTTAGTGCTCTGCCTTCGTGTGTGTGTTTGGCAACTGACCCCAAGCCTTTCCTTTATACTTTTCTTGTTGGGAAACCAACGACCATGATCTAATCTTGAATCGATGGCTAAGATTAAAAGAAAGCTTGATCTGTGTGACTTGAGTCATTTCCATCACATGTTTTAATTAATTACCTTTAATATTTTAATTTTCTTAAGTCAGACTTAGGGTCCTTAATTAAAAATATTAATTAATTAATTATCTCTTAAATTGGATGGAATTTCCCAAATCCCTTTCTGGGTCTTGGAGATCTCATGTACTCTAGTCCCTCCACAAATTTTGGGAGCTATAGCACATCCAATGCTACCCCAACACTCAAGAAAACTCAACATGGATATATTGTCATATATAACTATCCTCGATATTTAGATGATCAACTTAAATAGTCAAGTAAAAGGATAAAATTTTCTAGTAAAGGACACTAAGATATATACAATTCGACTATATAAGGTTGAAGTTGATAGACATGTAAGGTTGTTGAAGATGATATTTATTTTGAATCATGGAGGACAAAATAATTCAACAATTGCCTTTGTTATGATGATGAAACTTAGTTGTGTCTTGATACTTTAACAAATACATTTGTATTGTAGAGAAAACTGCAATCAACCATAGCTATATTGTTGATTTTTCGTGATATTTTAATCTGATAATTACTTCTAATGATTTCTTTACTTAGCCTTTCATGAGTTCACATTCATTATTAAGCAATTACACAAAAGATCTTCAATAGTAGAAACAAAAAAGCAGTAGGATCATAAAGAGACAGCGAAACAAGAGACACAAGAATTTTACCCTGGTAAAATCCACATGGGGAAAAACCCAACAACCTTTTCCTTAGACAAATTATTCAATTCAACAAGATATACAATTTTATCTTCCAGTAAAAGACAAAGTCAAACTGACCACAAACATGCCCAGGTGAAACCCAGAGACAAATTCAACCTACTGAAATTTCGGCGTCTTGAAATTTCAGACTGTTGCCTTAGAAATCGGTCTGCTATTGCCTCAGAGACTAGGTTTGCCTAGATTCTTGACTTGCCCTTTAAACTTGAATTGCCTCCCAATTGATGAAGTTGAATGGGTATATATAGTGATTGGATGAACCCGAAGTGGTGTGTTCGAAGGGTTAGGTCTACTTAATCTTTTGGAGAGCCGACATGACATTTTTGGAGCCAAAAATTTCAAAATTCCATCTTTTGAAGCCAACATGAAGAGCATGTCTTATACATAAATTTGAAGGACACAAACATTTAATTATGAAGACCGACCACAACTACAAAATTTAACACTCCCTCTTGGCTAGGGAGGTATTCATAATGACTTAACTAGATGTTCTCTTGTTGAAAAATTTCTCCAAGGTTGAATGAGCTAGCTATGTTGATGTGTCAATCCACTACCCATGGAAAGCAATTTGCATCATCATTGTGCTAAACAAGTCGTCACTTGGATCAATTCACCAATTATCCAAGTTGTCACTAGGAACTTGGTCAACACCTGACCTATGGTGAAACTTGGGCTATTACCATTCCTACATGCTAATTGGATGGTAATTCTCCTACCCTATTCTAAAGGCACCCACTCACCCACCTAGGGAGCACTCCGACCCTTGATGCTCTCTGGCCCATTTTCCCTAGCCATATTACATGGCCCTCGGTCAATATCTTTGACTCGTCAATATTCTGACCTAGGGAGAATGTATGCCCTTTAATGCTACAACATTAACATTCCCTCTGATGGAGGGAAGCATTATCAACTAATCTAAGCTTGTCGCTGAAGTATACAGACTTCAACCTTGGACAGAGGCTTTGTGAGAATGTCAACATCCGTCTCCTCTGTGGAAATGCATTAGAGCCTCACTGCTTCCTTCTGTACCGTGTTCTAGATGTGGTGGTTCCATGATAACTTGTCATCATGGTCGTCTCCTGCACTTGATCAAACAATCCTGCAAGTAGCTTCCGAAGCCACATTTCTTCACAACTCGCAAAACTAGCTGCAAAATACCTGGCCTCTGTAGTCCTGGGTGCGACATATGTCTGCTTCTTGCTCAAGTAGAATCCAAACTGAATCATCATCTTGATGTGCTCTTCATGTCTTCAACACTCTTTGCCCAATCTGAATTTGTATATCCCTGCAGTTGCTTCCTTCGCTAGAACCATCATCGCAACTGCTTGACATTGAAGCAAATCCTACTATAGCAACAAGCTATTCCCTCCGCCACTTAGCTTTTTCAGATTAGTAAGCATGGGAGTGGCCAATGGACTAGCTGTCCATTATCCAAATCTCTGAATGATCGTGATAATATGCTTACTCGACTTTTGCGACACTTCTAGTTCTAAGAAGCAATGTGTCCAACCAAGATCCTTCATCTTCAACTCAGATGTCAACTCCCTCTGACATTGAAGCAGGGCTTGACTGCTCCCTCTATCATGAAGGCAAAGCTTTTTGCCACTACTGCTCTTGTCACATGAGTCCTTCTACTCTCATCAGAAACAAGTCATATAATAACAAGATCAACCAAGACTCATAAAATATCAATCAATCCAAGCTCAATGTGTCTGCTTGTGATCGTACAAAACCTTCTTTAGTCTGTAATCATGAGACTTCTCATGTACCTCAAAGCCTCGAGGTAGCTCTATGTACACTTCTTTTTCCTCAATTACTTCATCGAGGAAAGTGATCTTCGCATCCACCTGGTGCAATTCTCAAAGCAATAGAAATAATAATAGTTCTAATAGAAGTGTACTTGATCGCTGGAGCAAATGTCTTGTCATAGTCTTCTCCCTCTTTCTGGGAGAACCCTCGAATCTCGCTTTGTACTTTTCTATGTTTCCATCTACCGCATACGTTTAGATTCACTTCGAATTCACTACTTATTTTCCTCAGATCTCGACATAGTCTTCGTTCATGTATCCTTTAAACTTGCTGGCCTGCTTGCTCCATCTGAACTAGGAGCTCTTCCGGTTATTAGGCACGGTTCTAGATGTCAGTACAACTTCTCCCTCTTGATCACAAATCACTTTGGGAGAATACTCTTGTCACAATCTTCGCTTCATTCTTCCCAATGCTTTCGTTTGCTGCCAAAGCCTTGACAACCTTTACGATATACCCGCAACTCTCACTAGGATGTTATGGAAGAAACGATCATAACCCAACAAAAAGAAACAAAGATAAGAGGCTAACTGATAATAAAACAATAATAATTAAAGAAGAGAGATATAAAATACTTATCTTTTGAGGATTGGAGGGAATTGTCATCTCCCGCTTGATCCTTTCCTTCTTGCATCCATCAACAAACTCATCATCTTCGTCCTCATCATCAACCATTAATGCATGTTGCTACCTTTCCATCCTTGCATGAGCTAGGGCTTCTTCATTTAGCGAAATCATTGTCTCTCAATACTTTGGTTTTTGTTATGTTGTTGCCTAAAATGTACACCTAATTGTGGGAAAAATTTCCAACCCCACAAGGTATAATCATTATGACACAACGCTCAGAGCAGGGGCCATCACCTATTCTCTGCTCACTCCTTTTAAGTTATCTCCTAGATAAGCTAAGTGTTGAGAAATCTAGGGCAACTAGATTAGGGCGATTTCTCTTACTTTGATAACTGCTTGTGATGATATTTTACTTGACTTGATGCACTTGTAGTAAAATTCTTCTTATCTTGATTATTGTAGTATTCTTTTATCGTCAAACAACTACCAAATAATGAAAATCAATGAGACAAGAGGACACTGGATAGAGGCTGCTAGCTAGGGCCAAAACCTCTCCTCTTGAGAGGAAAACACACGAGAATTCTTCTCTTATTAGAGTATATTTAAATGACAAATTCCAAGATCTAAGACCCTTGACAATGAACCTTCCAAGACCAAGTCAACCTCTCCTCCGATCAACTTGTCCTTCACAAAATCGACCCAATTCAAACTTGCATCAATGCTCCAGATTTCGGCTTCACTTCAGTAATTTGGTCACTGCCACAAGTCTGCAATTTTTGGTCTACTTGCAACTTTTGCAGTTTCGCACATGTGAGTGGTTTAGGGAAGAATTGTATTCCTCTTTTCCTTTGCTAGGGTTGATTCTCTTCCCTTGGCAACTTGACTTGGAAATTGATCTTCTTGGCACTTTATTTAGACTCCTTTAATGACTGTGCTTTTTCCGCAACAAGTGATGCCCTAGGCTTTTCACTTGTGTGAAAGATTCATCCCTAAAACAGATCTTGAAACTTCAGTTTTTCTCCTTTTTTGTGTTCTCCTCTTCTTCACTGGCTATAAGGCTTCTTTTTCCTTTGAGATTGTACATGTTTCTTGCTTCAACGAACTTTTTGGATATATCTTCAAATGAGGTCGAGTATTTTTTATATATACGCTTCCCTTGGAGTTTGAACAATGCTTCACAAGGCCGACTTGTCTCAACTTAGGTGGACTTCTCTTATGTAGGCCGACTTGGTCTTGGAGGAGGACATTTGACTCTATTTGACTTACATAAATTTCTTTTACATGATACAAAGTGACCAATAAGGTCTTTCATATACGACAATGACTCAATTGACTTTTCGACTATATGACAAACCTTAGAAGCACTCAATAGGTGCTTGACCTACAAATAAAATTGGCCTTGAGCATGAAACCCATGTTACAAAAATAATAATAATAATAATTTTCTTTCTTTTTATAATATACAAGAATCAAGAGTACATTTCATATTTATGAAGACCGAACCTAGTTACATACTTCAACACTTCTTATTAACTAGGGAGGTATTCATAATATATACAAGGTACTTGGACTTTCTCATTTGAAGAATTATCATAAGAAGAGTCGGATTGGTGAGCCATCTCATAAGCTATTTATTCAGCTTATATCAGTGCATCTCATCATATCAACCAACGTTGCCATATAGCAAGGTCATGACTAACAACTTTATCTCTCCACAAGAATATAGCACAATGCCGGGGAGACAATGACTTAATAGACACCTTCATCATTGTCTCTCAAGGCACATACCCCGTCCGAATGTTCACAAGGGATGTCCTTTAAGGACCATTCCCATCTTGGATTTACAGATCCTCATGGAATTTCCTCTTCGACTACTCTAACCTATTGGATGCCCTACCTCATCCTCAAAGAGTATCGATATCAATTTCAGATTCTTACCCAATCCTCCATTCTTTCTTCATAACATAAAGAAAACAATGATGTGTTTATCTCTCCCTCTCAACTAGGGAGGATCTATGTGAAAATTCCAAGTTCGGAATCCTACTGCAGCCAACTGAAAATACTTCACCTACTTGTTATATAATGAACAAGTTATTTACAATGTTCTACTGGAAATACTGAAGCAAATTACTACTGCAACCTTCACTTAATTAATTAAATATGTCGAAACAAGAAACTGAACAATAAAGAAATACATCACACAGGACACCATCGCTTTTGGACAAACGTCCTCGGAAAAACCCAATGTGGTAAAACCGGTGCAACAGATCTGAGGTTTTTATTATTAAGCAACAGTTATTTTTGAATACATCTCTGAATGTCTCTCTGGACAATTCAGTTACAAAGAATATCACTGATAGAAAGATTAGTGAGGTAACCTCACACTATCACTGGAAATCCCAGTTGATCCGGCCACTGAATGAGATTCTTCTGACAGGTTCTGTGTTGCCTTTGCGCAGTCCCAGCGTCAACCCTTCTGGGCACTATGTCACTCAGTTTGTGGATCGATATGCTCCCTAGATTCTTCGATTTCTGCCTCTCGGTTTCACACTTCGGCTTCCAACTTCTGAAATCGATTCTTCATCGAAATATTCAGATTTCCTCTTTGCCCTTTGCGCAGCCTCTGCGTGGCTCTGCATTATCCTCTCTAGCTCCACGCAGGGGCTGCTGGATCTCTCTCTGCCCTTCTTTGCTGATGATTCTCTGACCGAGAAAGATTTCTCTTCGGAAACTGTCTCTGCCCCTCTTTGCGTGAGAATCTCTCAATCAAAGTTTTCCTCTGAGCACTGCTCACTTCAGAAAATTCGATCTCTTGATCTCGCGGTGTGTTTTTCCAAATGACCGTCAAGTCTTCTTTATAGTCTTCTCGTTGAGACTTCAACGACTGAGATTAGATCTCCAATCAATGACTAAGATTACATTTTGACTTGATTTGATTTTTCTAGAACATTCACACCCATATTCTATTAATTCACTTTAATTATTTTATTTTCCCAAGTTTAGACTTAGGGTCACTTAAAAATAATTAATTTTGTTAATAAAATACAATTCATGTGGAATTTCCTCAAACAATTTATGGGTTAGCTGGAATACATGTGTTTAAGCCTCTCCACAAAGTTTGAGACTTAGAGCACATCTGATGCTACCCCAAATCAACAATCTACTCATTCTTATAAAAGGAATATTCTCAAGCTCCCTCTTAACTAGGGGCTTGTTTCCAACAACAACTATCTGCTCTTCAGTGGAGATCATAGTACTATAATCTGCTTGCCGGGCTCCTCCTTTTGGCATTATGTCATGAACTTCAACTTCTTCATCATGGAGCCTTCTTATTCTTTGTAGGGCATTGACCATCTTCTTCATCACTTCCCTTCAGCGAATTATAGTGTTGAACCAATAGTCATGTCATCCTTTTCTTCATCGGGAAGTGACCTTGTTATCATCATCTGGCTATCCTTCATACAACTACCTCTTCCAAGTCATGTTTCTTTCAGGATCTACCATCCAATCTTAGGTAGACCTGTTTCAACCCAACCAAATGCTTTCTCAAAAATCAAAATGAACATTAAATAAACATTATCTTTTTATGATGGCCCTTTGTCATGACATCTGCTTCCTGCAACGTCAACATCATTTCGTGTATTGTATTAGTCCATCTCCAAGACATGCATTACCAAGGTTCTCCTTATACATATTAGGGTCTTCATACCTTTTCCATGGAGATGTCATAACTAATTTTTCAGATGTTGATTACTTATCTTATCTTATGTGACTATAGATAAATCTTTCACGAACTCTTCCTTCACCTTCTTCACATATTGCTTTCTTAGGATCTTCTATAGATGTTTCTTTCATCAGAGGGACCATGATTGTCAACCACCTCATATTCTTCATGAGATCATATTATGTTGATTTCATCTTGTCAATATATAGAAGAGTTCAAGGCACATTGTCTACATGCCTTCATGTATCATTTTTATGGAAGAGTTTCTTCTTCTTTCATCATGCTCATGAGATAGAGCATTTTAACCATTCTATCTGCAACCATATGATGACATGACTTTATCGATCAAATATATACATACCTCTTTTTGGTCATCTAGACTTCCTTCAACAACATCCTTTCCTTGCTTGAAGATGAAAATACTACAACCAACTTGACACGTTGCACATCTTTGTCATCATACCATCATCCTTCTAAGCTGTGGATCCCACACTAGGTGGAATGTGATGCTTGCTTCTTCAAATAATGATGAACCTTTCTAACAAGGATTCCAATAAAGGACGATGAGGTGAGATGATTTCTTATCTTGCTAGATGACTTTCTTCAATCATATAAACTGTTACTTCGGTTGCCTTTCTATGCTTCCAATGAAGATGCCATGAGCTACTTCCTTGCTATCATGATGACTACTTCAACGATATGGACTTCTACTTCGACTATCCATGCTTCTATGATGATGTCATCTCAATCTCTACTGCAATGTATCCTATACTTGTGATACTTACCATCATGACTGCTATCTTCTACAAACTGGAAAGAACTAAGTGAAGGAGGTTATCTCAGTCATAATAAAGGTCTTTCACTTCCTCCTTTGATTTCTTTATTTCTGGTTCTTCCACTTCTTCAGTGATGTGGGCTTCATTCCTTTCCTTTCTCTTCTTGTTGTCCTTCTTGAGTTTAGGACAATTCTTTTTGAAATGCCCATATTCATTACATTCATAACATTGAATCTTAGACATATCAATTTTCTTTCGAAACTGATTTCAAGGCTCAAACTTTCCAAATTTCCCTTTCTTTCTTGCCATAACTGCATACGCTTGAGTTTGTTCATTTAAGCCAACATCGTTCTTTGCCTTCAATCTAGATTCTTCAATCTTGCATAATGACCACATATCACTGAATGGAGTGGTTTCCTTCTTCCCATGGATGCTTGATACAAAATTCCCCCATTCATCTGGCAATGCATTGAGTACTAGGGTGGTCATCTTTGGATCAGACATTGGTTCTCCAAGTTCTTGTAGTTGGTCTTTAATTTGAGATACCTTCATGAAATATGAAGCTATCTCTTCTTCCCTTGAGACTTTCATCTTAGTTCGATTCTTAAAGTTATGATTTCTCTTTTAGTGCTTACAGAAACAACTCCACTAATTTGTCATAGATCTCTTTCGCTGTCTTCAATTTTGCTACATAGGGAATGAGTGAATCCTTGATTGACTCAATAAGGATTCTTTGAGCCTTTATTTCTCCTTTCATATACTTTGATAGTGCTTGAGATTGCTCTTGAGATGGTTTGGTGATTGAGCCCTTAACATATTCAATGACTTGATTCTCCATGAGAATTAAATCAATTCTCTTCTTCCATGCAAGGTAGTTCAAGGTCCCAACCAATTTATTGTTCTCCTTGTAGAAATAAGTCCTTTGGTTTATAGATTGAGACATAAAGTATAAAGTACTTACTTGTCAAATGAAGATACCTCCTTCGATGATGATATCTTCAACTTAATAAGGACAACAAAGGAAACACACATCACACAACTCATACCCCAATTGATAAACAAAACCTCGAACCCAACATGAGTTAAGAGAAGGCGGATAAAGCGCCAATTTATCATTAGCCTTTGAGGAATCTATCTTTATAATGACCTCTTTGGCCTTCAAGATTTTCATGCTATGAAGATACTCTTGTGCCACCCCTATGGCTTCATGAATTTGCCTCCCCTCCAAGAAATCAAATTGTTCTTGAGAAATGGACTTTGACAGGACACACTTTATCCTTCAAGCAAGAAGCTTTGGAATTACCTTGTAGACACAATTACATAAGGATATAGGCCTAAAATATTCAAAAGAAGAAGGGTTGTCGACTTTGGGGATTAAAGCAATAAAGGTAGAATTGAAGGCTGGTAAAATCCCACCTTCCCACTTAGATTCATTTAAAGCCCTTAACAAATCAATGCCCTTAGTGTAAAATTACACTATAAAAAATTCCACTGCCCAACCATCCTGGCCCGGGCTCTTATCCTTTTGAAATCTTGAGAGAACAATTTTAAGTTTCTCTACAGACACAATGCACATCCTCCATCAAGGCCTCCACAAACCTTGGGACGAATTGAGCCACACATACCGCTTCAACAATAGTAGTTCCCACAAATTTTGAAAATGTAGATTTGAAATGGCCTATGCCTAGAGAGGCGAGGCCCTCAAAAGATGTGACCTCTCGACCCTCAGGTCCCTCCATACGCCAGATAGTATTTGTTAATTTCCGCCCCTTTGCATAAGCATGAAAGAACTTGGTTTATTTTGTCCTCATAATCCATCTAGATAGCCCTACTCTTTAGGTTCCAGGTAGCTTCCCTAGTGTCCAAAATATCTTTCCTCCTCGATTTTAGGCTACATAAAAGGTTCCTGGATTCATGAGAAAAGGAGCCCACATCACTGGAGGCAAAGAAAGCTTCAATTTGTTGTTTAATAGCCACCAAGTCTTCCGTCTTCTTCCTATTATTTGTAGCCAATTCCTTCGACAGGAGTTTTATGTGTTTCAGATTAGTCTCAAATTGTGTCGTGGTGGACAACCTTGATCCCTCCACGAAGTGACGCCAATTGGACCATAATAACTCATAAAACCTCGTGTCATTTATCCAACATGAATTCATTTTAAATGGACTAGCTAGTTTATGCAAAGGACCCTTGATTTTGAACATAATAGGGGATGATCAGATACACCATCAGAGCCCACCCATTGAGGTTGGAGAGGGAAACTATGGACCAAAGCCTCAACCACAAGAAACCGATCTAGTCTTTTTGCAAGAAAATATTCCCCCTAATGCATATTCCTCCAAGTGGGCAAAATATGACCTAGAACAATATCAGATAGATTCTTGGATTCAATGTGATGGGAAAAAAATATGAAAGTGGATCAATTCTGGCATGCACACCCCAAGATTCAACCACACCAAAGGAGAAATTTAGGTTACCACTGATGATTACGTTATCCACATTTAGAAGTAACTTGTTAAAATATTCATTCCATAAATCCACACTGTCCTCATTTGGACCATATTTATTGATGAAGGAGAAGGAGCAATACAACTCGATAGAGACACCAAACATGCCTAAGCCAGAGGAGATAGTCTAGACATTATTAATCTGGATTTTTCGAGAATCCCACCCCAAGGCTAAGCCCCCCCGATCGACCACAAACATCCAAAGCATAGAATTTCCAAGTAGGAAGGACGAATTCTAAGAATTTAGTGATGGACTCCCCATCCCCAAGAGTTTCTTCAAGGAAGTTGACATTAGGTTGTTCCTCTTGAAACAATCTTTGCATTGCAAATTTTTTAGGACTATTCGCCAAACCCCTACAATTAAAAGAAAGAACCTTCATTTAGACGCCCCACGAATGGCCAATAATGCTCTAAGTGCCTCATCATTTGACGATTGTCTTCACATAGCCATTTCATCACAAGCCTTTGATATGGCTTGAGAGATATGGGACTTCCTCCCCCTTCCCTTTGATGGGAGACCAAAACTCGAGATATGACCCAACCCACCAGAGATACTCTCGGAAACAGAGAGAATAATCCTCAACCTGAGACTGTGTAATCTATTGCTGCCATCCCTAATACCAGAAAAACTCAAGGAGACTGATGCCCTAGGAGGTGTGTAACCTAAAGATCCCATAGGAATGGAACAATAGCTTTTACAGGGGATAACATAGTGAAATTTTTTTGAGGAAAAACCATATTCATACCCAAAGAGGGGCAAACCCTATCCATACCAAGTTTCGAAAAAGAACTAACAAGTAAAGAGATAGGAGGAATGGGATTAGAAGTACCCAAAGATGGAGTGTGAGACACTGACATATATTTTGTAGATATTGGAACCACAGTAGATTCTGCCGAACATTGGAGTAGTCAACATGGAACTTTGGATCACAAAGCCCATTGACGCCGGGATATCAACAACCATCCCCTCATCAGATAGCAAACCCCTTTCGATATCCACCGCCACGACCTCAATCTTTTGTTTTTTGTGGCCTATTTTGAGCAAGATTGATTTTTAAAAGGAAGTTTGCAACTTTCGACCAAATGTCCATATTTGTGGCATCGCCAACATTGGAAAGGGAGCCCTTCATAATCGAGAATTTGAAACTTGACACCTCCCTTGTCAATATTCATCATATCATGTAGCTTCTTTCTTAGGTCTAGACTGGCTAAGATCATGGCCACAAATAGGTCCTTCGACTCTTGAAAAGAATAATCTACCTCTAGAAAGCATCCTAGGCTATTCCCCAAATTTGCAAAGCTTTGGGGATTCCACATATGAGTTGACAGACCTAGAAAACACACCCACACAGGGACAACATCTAACTGCTCCTAGCTAGCATCAAATGTAGGAGACTAAAATTTGAAAATGATAGAAGTGGAATCAATGGACCAGACATCTTTAACCACTAATGCCACAACCTCATGAGATTTGATAATGAGCTAAAACCAGCCCTTTGCCAACAACAGTATCTTTGGGACCTTAGAAACCCTCGAACAAACCATATGATCTCGCTACTCAATAAAGGTCTCCATACAAAACTTTCGCCTGTGTGCACGATCGACCAAAGATTTCTTCGCTCGGTCTATTGCTTCAGACATTTCCACATTGTCCTAGAGATATAAATTGTATGGAGCCGGAAGAGCGTCTTGTTTTAAAACCCTAAGCTTTTTTCTCTTATCAATAGGGTTTCCTTTATCGCTAAAATCCAAAGGATTAGGGTTTTCCAATTCCACCTCTAGATTCACCGGGCTAGAACCATCATATGCAGGAAACGAACCATCTTGAATCTCTGGGAACTGAGGAAGAATGAGCCCCATCGGAGGAAGAGGCACAATTTTTATAGGCACGTTCGAATATGCCTCCGACACCACCGGAAAACCATCCTTGGAAGAAAAACCAGGTAACACGAAACCCCACTGCGAATTGATGGAAAAGGCATACCCAAATTTGGGAATCTCGTTAGAAAAGACCTGGAAAACCCCAACAGACCAGAACCAAAGGTGGGTGGGACCAGTGGAGGAAAACCACCATCAAAACTGGTGTGAGAAAAATATACTAGAGTAGTGAAATGGTTTACCTAAGTGTCCACCGAAGCGGGATCTAGAAAATTGATGGACGGGGGTTGAGAAACCCCAACAGGCAAGCGATTCTCTGGCCACGAGAAACCTCTAGAAACTAGGAATCTCCTTCCAACATTCTTGATGAAAGAACTGGTTCTCTCCTCGTGGGGTCCAAAACCACCAGGGAAGACAAATATAGGACCCCAAAAAAGGGTCACCGAATCATAATCAACCAGATCCGGGTCAGCCATGCTCCCCACTCAAATTGTGCCAGGGCCCTTATCAACACACCTCCAAAAAACTTGTGAATAAAACCTAGGAGTTGGCAAATAAAACCCCACCAGAGCAACAAATAGGGAGAGGACAAGTAAATCCGTTAACTGCCAAGGGTAAAAACGCCTTCACAAAGAGATAATAGGCAGCAAATAAATCTGCCCCACCTCCACGACAAAAGGGGAAAAGGAAATGAATAGTGACGCTTCCTCAAACCACGTAGACCCATGTGAGGGTATGCTGTCCGCAGGCCTCGAGCAATCAAAACGCCAACCATTATCGCACACCTTGAAACCCTAGACGAGAGTGCTCCATTCATTCACTTTCTTGGTTCACTAATAATTACTGTTTATGTCATTGCATTTCATTTTGGTTTATTCTAGTTATCATGTACTTTTTGTTTATAACTCATGAGTATGACATGAGACATGGTGAATTAGAAATACAATAATTCTTTGGATATGAAATAACAAAGTGGGCAAATGAGATGTGATTCATGAACTGCAATGTTATGATTTATCATGCTATTGCTATCACGGTTTTCATTGTTCAATTGAGAATGCTTAGTTTAAAGCTTGAATGTTTAATTATTAGTTATTTAGTATATTTTTTATTTTTATATATTTGGGACAAGGTCCCCTATGTGTTGGTCCCCTATGTGTTTGTACCTCTGCCCTTCCCTGTTTTTTCAGGGGGTCTTCACACCTACTAGGTACACACCCCAGCATCCCCACATAACAAAAACTTGGTGTAACACTGCTTTATATATTGAAGCCCCTTGCATCACTGACTTTGTTTCAATTATATGTTTTTCCTTCCGTCTTTGTTTATATTCATGGTTTGATTAAATTTTGTTCTGCTAATTTCGTTGTGTGTTTTCTACTCATTTCCACCATCTGAATTATTTTATCAGGAGTACTTAGAGGAAACAATGGAGAGAGCCCCACATCTGAGGCAGCTTCTACATTATTACAGTGGTCATGGTAGAATGACTGCTCGACAGGAGCAGAAAGAACTTGAGTCTATTGCAAGTCGCCTTCCTGATGATGCCCATCCATCTGTGAAAATTTTTATGGATGGTGCTCTTTTATCTCTTCAGGTTTGTTTATTCATCATATTTTTTTTACCTAGTACGCTAAAGATGGATGATGTTGGCTATAAGTGGTTCCTATATACATTTTTTTGCTTTGAGATCTATTTGAAGCATTTGATCTTACACCTTTTTGTTTACCTAGTTCAGTTTAAACTATACAATTTTATGCATTGTTGCATTCAAAATTGCTTGAGAGTTTTTTTTTAAAACCATAACTGTGAAATTATTTTAATTTAAATCTGCAAAAGCCTGCAGAAAGATTACATCAAAGGTCTGCTTTGAGTTTGGCAAACAAAAAGCCTTATTCGTATACAAAATCCCCAGTAATTCTTTGCACTATGTTTCATAACGTAGACCTAATATTCTAAGAACCTTGAAAAACATTCTATTTAGCAAATAGCATGACGACTGGCAGATTCTTCCTGGCTGACTTTTGGAGAGGCAAGAGTACTGCTTTACCATGTCCATATCTTCAGCAAGCTGGTTCACAGTTTCATATTCTAGTTTACTGACAATATTTGACTAGATGTTTTTGATTGATCTCCCTTGGTAAAGTTTATCACCATATTCCTGAGTACATTGCATTCTGCTTCAAGGACAACAATCTTTTGTTTTTCTTTCCCAAGGGTACTTAATCACTTCAATTTGAGGATTTGACTTAGTTGTCTTTCTCATGAACTTTAGAGGTGACGGAGTATAAAGATGACCTGTTGCATTGGAGTTGCTCCTCATGACTTCGAAGGACTCTTCTGATCTCTTGTAGCTCTCTGTATCCATTGAAGCTGTGCCAATTCCAGAATCCACAGCTATATTCGGATTGCTGCAACCTCCCAATTCCAAGATTCATTGCCACACATTGCATGCCCACGCTAACCCAGGTATCCTATTGCTCTACTAAGAGTGATAGTGAACTGAATTCCAACTGCAAAGAGTAGGACAAAAACGAACAGACAAGTAATTGGACAAGAGTGCTGGTTGGTATTCTTGAGTTAAGAATAACTTGAAACCTAAAGAAACCTTCTTGCACAGAGCAATCTTGGAGGGGAATGAACCCCTGAAACTGCCTACAGCTAGAAACAGAGAAATGAATAAATTCACTACAAGATCGACAAAAACTTGTTCAAGGCCACATTGTGTTGCATCCAAACTTTCCACGGATGATTCCCTTTTAGAATTTTTTACTCCCACTGCGATCAGGGAAATCACCCGAGAATTCAAATGCACGTGAAACGATTATATCACTCATGCGATGGGGGGGAGGGGAGGGTGGGGGGGTATGGGTGTCTCATTACATAATTTGCCCCGCGCTTGGTTGATGTCTAATGGTATGAGCCATGTTAAGAATCAAATGATTGCTTCTCTTCTTGGTGTTTATGCTTAATGAAGTGGATGGTAGTTAATAACTTCATTAACATTGAGAACCCCTTTTTAAAATGATATGGCAATGTTAGCATAGTGGTTGGCTTCACTATTATTCTTCTGCAGTACATGATAAAATGAAATTTTGGGGAAGTATTCAGCTTCTTGTTGAGCTCTAGCTATGATAGATGCTGAGGAATTGTCTCTGGGATTAGAGTTCATAATCATGTAACTTATGATTGTTTTCAAATCACCAACCACAATGTAATATTCCAAATAGGAAAAAACAGTAATACAAAACACAATATACTAGAAACTACAACAACATGGAAATAAAAATGCAAACACCATAAAAATAGACAGAACAACTAAGCCATTTTATTAATAAGGGGGTGAAATATAAGTACAACGGTGCTCAAGAATAGTAGCATTCAAGCCGACAGAGATGGCTAGAATGACCCTCAAGTTCCCCCACTCAGAACACTGTGTAACTGCTGCCCTGCTGGAGACCTCACTGCGCTGCCCCTGCTGGAAATGCTGGAAATGCAATTGCTGGCTGAAAAGGGGTGTGTAGATAAGGCTGTCCCAGTGCTCGGAAAATGCCGAGATTTGGACATCGGCTTCTACTTGCAAAACCCAGAAAAACCCAGAAAGGATTTCCAGATTGGCAGACTCCGGAAAATCACTCTCGTAGGGCATGAAAACGCACAACTGCTTGGTATGCAGTGATATGAGCTGAACTAACAAGTAAAATGCTGCAACAACTCCTCCGTAGCTCAAATGTTGAAGGGCTGATCCCCTCACTGGATTCCAAGCGACAATGTTATGGAATCTCACCCTCCTCTTTATCTCTCTATTGCCGCACTGCGTAAGTCACTGGGTGACTGCGCTGTTTAAGAGGGCTGCAAATGGCCAAAAGCCGGAATACTGAAATCTGCTCACAAGATAGAAGGACTCCTCTCCTGAGCGGGCACTCGAAGTCCCCTGAGGACGAGGTTGGGATCTCTGCTCGGAGACACTCGTGTGCTAAACATCACTGCAAACTCGGCTAAACAGCGCAAGTGTGCCTCAGTCGTAAATGACAAGAAAGTAATAATAATCCAGAATGATTTCTATGGCTGTCCTCACCCCTTTCTTATACTTGTGGAACCCTCACACCTCTGGGCCCACATCATAACTATGCTGCTCTCTTGGTCCCTATCCTCCTCCTTGACTGCGCTGTTCACATGATCTCTTGGCCCCCTCCACTATTGCGCTGTTCCACTTTCACACTGGTGAAGTGGTTTTATTCTACTAAAGGGATTTATGGGTCCCTCTACCCTCTTATTCATCTATCAATTAAAGAAGACAAAATTTAATATTCTAATTAGCCAAAAGCTAATTTAGGAACATTACAGTCCTCCCTGCCAAAACGTTGCTTGTCCTCAAGCAATTGCAAAGATGTGGGCCACCTTGTTGGCCCGATGCAACTGAAACCCAATGCTCGGATCCCATACAAACCCCTCAGTGTGGCTACGCTCCCGTGTCAGGCTACCCGGAACAGACCCCTCAATTCCGGGATACCAAATTGATCTCTCACCACACCTATCATCAATCAATCCTCCCGGATCCCAATGCCACCATGGATGATCATCGCCCAAGTCCCCCTAGCTCAGAATGCGCACAACATTTGGCTATGGCTACTGCATCATTAGGTGAAGACCGCCAACATGCATCAATGCTCCATGGCCCCTGCTGTACCGTAGCTCTGACTGTATAAACTGCCCCACCAACCGTGTACCAACTCATCACCTCTCTCCAATCCAATCATGACTCAATCCAATGCTGATCCTGCTCTCTCGAAGTCGGGATGGACGGCTGAAGGGCTGTCGACATGTGCCCCACTGCCAACTATAAACTATAGTACCCGTGATGACTACGGGTCCCTGCTCTGCTATGCTCCTGACTAAGAAGATCGTACCATCAATAGGATAACAACTCATGATCTCCCGCCAATCCATCCCGGTCGAAGAATCCAAAGTGGTGATATTTGCATACAAAACATTTTTGGAGCGTGGTCGCCAACTCATACTCAACTCATGCTGCTCTGTCGCGCCTGTCAACGAGAACTGCCTGAAAGGGGAAGCCTCTCTCTCTATAATAGGCCCAAGTGGGCAAGGTATTCTGCAAGCCCCATCGATGTACTCCTGGAGAGTGCTGCTCTTTGAAAGTATTGCAGTCCTGCTAATTGTATGTGCATCTACATGCACCTCATCAATGGGTCGGCCCAAAAATGGATGCACTACCATCTCCAACAACTCCTCCCTCTCCTGATCAGGAACATCATACTCCTACTGCCTACTAGCCTCTCGCAGAACTACCGTATCGACCTCCAATATCTCCCGAGGATAAGTATCTGCAACTACTGCCACCATGCTAGATGTCCACACATTCGCTTGCTCCTCCTCAATGGCTGACCCCAAGGTTAGCTGCATATCCGCCACTGACTCAATGTGAGCCTCCATCTGGCTCTCTCCCAAAGGACTATCATGCATGATCTGCATAGCCTCCTCCTCAGCTGACCCATGCTCCACCATATGATGCTCAGGTTGAATCATCACAAGTGACTCATCATCTTGAATATCTCTCATTGAATCCTTTGACTCCTCACCCTGCACGATGGAAGACAAATACGACCTACTGTCATCAACTCCACATGACTGCTCATGCTCCCCAGAAGCATCCTCATATGACCCCATGGACTCATTTGGAGAAGAATCCACGTCCTGGCATACAGAAGGAGTGTCCTCCTGCTCTACCTCTGCCACATCATCTGCATCACTCAAGCATGAGTGATCAGGCCTCCCTCTGCCTCGGATTTGCCAATAACACCCTCGTAGCCCTGTCTCTGCTAAACGTGGTGTCTTCAGATGCTATCCTCATCAATCCTAGGTGAGATGCATCCCAGGGTACACCTAATGCCCTTGCCCATAAGTCCCCTTGGAGGCAACGTTCCAAGTGCCTGCTGCGTCGTATCATGGGTCACTGCATACCACCAAGTGTCTCTGCACTCCTCATCATTCCACTGTATGCTGCAACTTGCCCCTGTACACCACCGGATACTGCCAGTTATGACTATACCATCCTGTACCGTATAGTATCTTGCATCTTGATATCCACCACTCTCCTAGTAAACCCCCCATGAGGTGGGCTACATCTCCCCATCTGCTCTAAAAGATTGGAGCAGCCCAACTCCTCACATGCCATTGACAATGACATCACTGCTCCTATATCCCATAGATCAAGTGTACCATATACCAATGAGAGAGCACCGTCTCTATGTACTACCCTGTCTAGTGGCCTGTCGATGCCACCTTCTCTGAACAACTCTTGCCAAAGTAGGCGAATCACCCTGTGACTCCACGCACGGTTGATATGTTGAGATAGCTCTTGAAAATGGTGTACCCTCCTATCGAACCATCTTGTCACTAGGGATGTCTGGGGCTCTGATAGAGATTTGAAAACGTGTGTGCGCCCGAACATCAAACACATCGCACAACGACTACCATCACCTATCGACTCTATCATGTGATGGGAAATCCCACCTGGATCCCAACAGTAATCTGGCCCTCGTGCCCCTCTGGTAATCCATGGACTCTGCTAAAATGTGGCCATGGATTTATCTGACTGCCTAGCTTGCTTCATGGGGTACCAACTCAGTACCTCTCGCCATCCAACCCTGAGAAAAGAATCAAATGCAAGAATCCCCGCACATAGAATAATCCCTCCATCCTGCGAGTGCTGCACCCTGTCTATGTATGCCTGAAGGGGGGTGCTCTGACACTCCAATGTGCCCTCTAACTGCACCATTAGGGAATCCAACCGTTCCCCAATGTGGGCCAACTTTGTCGCTGACTCGGCACAAACCAATCTCATGCCCTCCAGCTCCTCGTTCTGCTGTAGGATAGCCTCTCGTATTGATGCGGCCTTTTCCTTCAAAACTAGAAGGTCGACTTGAAACTGATGGCACTGCTGTGTGCGACCATCGCCCAATACTACCATATCTCCTAGCGTTTCATCAAGGGTGGATACATCTCCAGGCACCCCACACATTTGCTATGCGCTACTATCCTGGTCATCCCCTCTGGTATGTCTAGAAAACTCTACCTCTCTCAATCCAATGCGCAGGGGTGAGTTGATAATGTTGTAGATCCTGTCAGTGCGTCTCTGAAGCGAACAGTGCTGGAATCCCAACGTGTGGTCTCTATGTTGCCCCTCATCAATGGGCAGCCAAAAGGATGGTTGCACATCCTCCTCCATCATGGGCTCGACATGAGCCTCCAACTGCTCCTCCATAGACAACCCAACATGCAAGACATGTTCATCAGTCAACTATAGGTGGTTGATGTGTGCTCAACTAATGGATGTATGCTCAACTGCCTCCTCCAATCTGTCTACTGGGGCTACCAAAGGCAACTCCAACAAGGGTGACTCCTGCGTGCCATTAACCTCATGCTCAATCGGCTGGAATGTAGCTAGATGAAATTCGTCCTCCATGAGTATGTTCTCTCTCATATCATCACTAACTTCGCCTCCCATCTTCGTCTCTGCAGTATTATTATTAGTGTTTCTTTCAATAATTATGCTCTTCTTATTTTCTTCATCTGTAGGTCAGCAACTACTGTTTCTTCTTGCTGCCCTTGCTAACAACCACTCTTCAAGCTTCCTTGCCAGTCTCTCGAGGCTCCTAGTAACATTTTCAAATTCCTCCCGCTGAGCCATTTTTGGGCACAAGTTCAATCTGGTATTGCAATTGGAAAAATTTGTAAAACGGCCACCACAGCAAATCTGAGAAAATCGTGTTCGGAGAACCTTCCATTTCTCTCAATCCAGACCGAATTTGGAAAAATTGCGTATTATGTAACTGAATTGGTTCGTTCTGCACAAAACCCATGTCTCGGATTTTCGAGATTCATCTTCATTTGCCCGAAACATCCATTGCAAACCGTCACTTTTTATCCCAATGAATTTATGCGTTTTCTGTTTTTGTATCTCTCAGAGAACTTTCCGTTTCTCTCAATCCAGATCGAAATTGGACAAACTGCTCAGATGGAAACTGAATTGGTTCGTTCTACACAAAACCCATGTCTCGGATTTTCGAGATTCATTTTCATTTGCCAGAAATATCCAATGCGAAAGCGTCACTTTTTATTCCAATGAATTTCTGCGTTCTCTGTTTTTGTATCTCTTTGTTTGGTCCGTAATGTATTCTCTATCTTCGGGTGTCATAGACCGGTTGTTCCACAGGTTGAGCCAAGTCTATGAGCTCTGATACCACTGTAATATTCCAAATAGGAAAAGACAATAACACAAAACACAATAAACTGGAAACTACAACAACATGGAAATAAATTGCAAACACCATAAAAATAGACAGAACATTTGAGTCATTTTATTAATAAGGGGGTGAAATATAAGTACAACAGTGCTCAGGAATAGTAGCACTCAAGCCGACAGAGATGGCTAGAATGACCCTCAAGTTCCCCCACTGAGAACACTACGTAACTGCTGCCCTGCTGGAGACCTCATTGCGCTGCCCCTGCTGGAAATGCTGCAAATGCAACTGTTGGCTGAAAAGGGGTGCGTAGATAAGGCTGTTTGAGTGCTCGGAAAATGTCGGGATTTGGACACTGGCTTTTACTTGCAAAACCCAAAAAAACCCAGAAAGGATTTCCGGATTGGCAAACCCCGGAAAATCACCCTCCTAGGGCATGAAAACACACAACTGCTAGGTATGCAGTGATATGAGCTGAACTAACCAATAAAATGCTGCAACAACTCCTCCGTAGCTGAAATGTTGAAGGGCTGATCCCTTCACTGGATTCCAATCGACAACGTTATGGAATCTTACCTTCCTCTGGATCTCTCTACTGCTGCACTGCGTAGTCACTGGGTGACTGCGCTGCTGAAGAGGGCTGCATATGGTCAAATGCCAGAATACTGAAATCTGCTCACAAGATGGAAGGACTCCTCTCCTGAGCAGGCACTCGAAGTCCCCCGAGGCTGAGGTTGGGATCTCCGCTCGGAGACACCTGCTTGCTAAACAACACTGTAGACTCGGCAAAACAGCTAAGCGTGCCCCAGTTGTAAATGACAAGAAAATAATAATAATCCAGAATGATCTCTATGGCTGCCCTCACCCCTTTCTTATACTTGTGGAATCCTCACACCCTTGGGCCCACATCATAAATACACTGCTCTCTTGGTCCCTATCCTCCTCCTTGACTGCGCTGTTCACATGATCTCTTGGCCCCCTCCACTACTGCGCTGTTCCACTTTCACACTGGTGAAGTGGTTTTATTCTACTAAAGGGATTTATGTGTCCCTCTACCCTCTTATTCATCTATTAATTAAGGAAGACAAAATTTAATATTCTAATTAGCTAAAAACTAAATTAGAAATATTACACACAATTAGAGATTGTATGCCTGATTCCTTTTCTATTCCCAGTACTTGCAATAGAGCATAGGCTTCTTCTTGATTGCTGGGTGACATACCAATTCCCTATGTGAAGGACTTACTATTGTTCCACTAGGGTCTATGAATCCCATACGCATGCCACCCCAGAAAATTGATTGTGACTTTACCCTGTATGTTTTAGTTCAATGCAGTCAACTTCTACTTTTTTCCTAGCCAGATTGTTCAAATTCGAGGTATGGAACTGTATCTATCAATATACGACAAATTATTAAATGAATAGACATTTAATGAGTCCACTACAATTTACTTGTGCTCCCCAGAATGCTATGCTGTTGGAAAACCTAGGATAACCTAGAAATTAAGTTGGAAGTTTAGATAGCCTCCTTTATATATAAATATGGTTATACTTGCACATACAGAAAGTTACTATGCATTAGAGGTCATATCTATGCATCAGACGTAGAAAATTGTGTCATGTAGTGCCACCTGGTTTCAATTTGTTTTGCACATCAAGTTTAATGCCCAAACCCCATTGTTCATTTCTGAGATTCAAACTTGAATATAAATTCAATTAAAAGTTCTGGGACTAGAGGCCGCTTGATGAAACATTTTGCTGTATCCTTCCTTTTACAAAACATGAGGAAACGCACATGAAAATGGGGGCGCCTGGGATCCCCCCTAAAAAAAGCTGGACATTTGGATGCGCCATGAAACAGTGGCACTTGGGTGTCTCCCCCTCAAAAAACTGGACCCCTGGCTCCCTCCCAAAACAGGGAGTGCCCCACCTCCAAGGGCATAAAGCCTTCTAAACCCAGTGCTCTATCTAATACCTTTCAAAGTCATTTTGTGTTTTCTATGAGAAGAGTATGCCATGAATCTTAATCGATGTATTTTATTTCTGAATCTGAATTGTGTTTATATCATCTATAAATTTGAATTTAGTATTTGCATTGCACAGTGATGAATTTACGTGGGACGAATTGTTATTGTTTCGATGTTTATTTGTCATTTTTCTACTTTTAGAGATGGGCCCTACTATGCTAGGGACCCTGATATCTCCCTCACCCCCATCGATTTTCTAAAGTTTGGGAGCTGTCTCCATACATGCTATGTTCATTTCCCCGCTCCCATGCTCTGGCATCTCGAAAACATGGTGGGACAGCTTATTTCATTGTGGTTGATCTGTTGTTTTTTTGTATATTGCCATTAATTTGGATTTATAAATTATTGATGTAATGCTTCCTAAATGTTTTACAGAGCAATCCAGGATGGGGTTTTGACAAAAAATATCAGTGCATCAATCAGATTGTGGGCGATGTTACTCGGTATTACCAAGAAAAACAAAAGTAAATTGATTGTGAATAGCTTACTTGTCTTGAAGAGACTATTGGTCCAAGATTCTATACAGGAAAGTTATTTCATTTCGAATGTTCTCATTTGCAAAGAATGCAAGAATCGCTAATAAGATTCCACTCAATGGTGGTGATAGTTAATGAGCCATTCTTTTCTGAGGCATGCCCCTTTTTGTTTTGGAATGCTGACTATTTTAAAGACTGATCATCTTACTGATCAAGCTGATAAAGGATCTGGTCTACGTGTGCTATGAAATTTCAGCGAGGAATCCAGTTTGGAAGCTATTTTACAGACCAAGTGTGAATCATGATTCTTTTGTTGTGACAAGGCTAGAAAGATTTATTCTATGAGTAGTTTCATACTACAAAGGAGAGAAGTTTAATTTTTGTTTCAACATATCTACCAACAGTTGTGATGTGATTCAACAAACACTGTAACTGGATGAATATTACCAGAATAAAGGTTTTAGTATGCCTTCAAGTCATGTCCCGTCAGTCTATTTGCACTATGACTCATGGTGAAGTTTGGATATGATTATACCACAGGAAGGAGCTCCTATCCTAAAATGCTTATAATGACAGAGGTCAAGAAAGACTTTTATTTTGCAAATCTTATGTTTCATTTTATGAATATCTAGGCCCATAATTTGTTTTTGTTGATGCACCTATTAGTTCAGAGTATAAGCATTGTTTTCTGTTAAATCAAAATGAAGATCATGTTAATTTGTTGAGATACCTTTGCAGTAGAAGAGCTCAACCCGGTTGGTCAAAGCCCCCGATGCCAAGTCGTTGGCCTTGTCATGAGGTGTGAGTTCGATCCTCTTTGGGTCCATCCAGGTCAGACTCCATTAGTAGAGTTGACTGGGCGTGTGGCCCCTTTGGGTGGGCCTACCTAGGGTTGTTATTGTGAAGAAGAAAAAAGAAAAGAGAGAAAAAAAAAGAGGGGTCTCAATTGTTTTTTTTTTTTAATGGGTGAAAAGGAAGTACTATTGCCACACTGGGGACAGGTTAAAAAAAAGAAATAAGAAGAGGGGTCTCGATTGTTTTTCTTTTTTAAATGGGTGAACAGGAAGCACTGTTACCACACTGGGGACAGGTTGAACTTGAAGGAAGAGTTCATTTTGTCGAGAATCACGATATTGCTCTAAGATTCCTTCTTTCTTGCTGTGAAACCGTGATAATGGAGTTCGTTATTTTCCTTTATAAGTAAGAGAGGGAAATGGGTATGTCAACAACTGCAAGATGATCAACAGCCATTGAGAGAAAGCCTTCTCTTTTCTCTTATGCATTGAAAAGGGAGTTGAACCGATAACTAGTGTAGCAATTGTTCGCCAAAAATGCAAGCTGCACTGCTGGAAAATAACAGTAAATTTACTTTCTACTATTTTAGGGCCATTAGATTTTGCATGTGACAGGTTAGTCGTCTTTCATTGAAGGACCCTGCGTCCGAGAGGGAACAAAATTCTCGAAGTGGAAATGTCTGTTTGAAAAAATGAATAGAACTGTATAAATCATTGTATTGTAATGTTCCAAGTACGTGATGGCTAATATGCGATTTTTTTTTTTGTCAATCACTTCTCGACTTTGGCTCCAGCTACCGTACATAAAGTAATAGAATATTACTTAGGAAGTTTTGTTTGCCTATAAAATTTAATAAAGAGTAGAAAAGCTCAAGAAAACGAGTACAATATCTTAAGAAATTATAGTAGCATGATAAGGTTTATTGTTTGTTTAAATTTCCACGGAAAACTATTGGCCTGTCATTTTTTTTTTCCAAAAGTAAATATATTTACCTAGAAACAGAATATGATTGAATGCCAATTGGGTATTGCACGATGAGAAAATTTAGACACATGAAATAGGTTTGAACATCCAACTTTGTGTATTCAGTAAAAGAAAAAGAGGTTCATCTTAACCAGATATGAAAATGAAATTATATGCATTGAAAATGGTGAACCCACATATGGAAGATCACTGGTATCACTGGTTATACGATTGTATGCGTTGGGACAACCATGCCCTTTAAAATGAGATTTGAATATGAGAAAAGCAAGGCTATGTTGCCATTCATGCCAGTAGATGTAAGCAAATTTGTCCAAGGCAAAACTGCTTTTCAAGCTTCCGAAGACTTCAAAAAACCAATAAATCTTGGGTATCTCTCCTTTGCAGCATGCAAATTTTGGTGACTTTCAAAATGGAACTCTTTTGGGATAATTTATGTTCTTTGTGGTACTTTAGTTTTTCTATGTTCGTAAGCTTATGTATTTGAATGGTTTTTTTTCATTTTAAGTTTGTTCTTGGTCCTTAATCAAGAGTTCTGCATTAAAAAGCATGGATTTTTTTACTTGAACTTGCTTTATGTTCATTGAAAGATATGTTGATCTAAGAGGGCAGTCATGGCTCAATAAGTGACAGAGTCTCATTGTTAATGAAGGTAGATAAATCATTATCAACAAATTGCTGATCATGTTCACAATCTTTCTTTAAATGCTCAATGAATGAATGAATGAATTCTTTGAGATAGATTTCTCAAATGTAGAGAAACCTTCCATGACTCTTCAATAATTTCGGGTCGCTTATTTATATTCCTTGTGATATTATATCTGATGTATGTTAATGACTGTGATGTTTGTTTGTACTTACTGCTGCAACTTTGGGTACTCGGATAGCCAAAGGGGTCATAAATAGGGGTATAGGACTGAGATATTCTTTAGGCTCACTTATTCTTCTTTTTAATCTTAAATTTTCTTCCTCTTGCTCAGTGACAAAGTGACCAAGGGCATCCCCTGTAGTTTGATGCAATTTCAGGAGTCTCGTAGCTTTGACTCCTGAAATGTCTACCTCATACGACCACTAGTTAGTAATTTTCTTATTTCGTAAATAAACATTTCAATTTGTAGCTTCTTGGTGGCCTTATCATAATGGGTATTGTGCATGGTCGATCCTAAAAAATGATTGGCTCTTCAAAAACCAAATTTTCAACTAATTTTTGGGTCTTAGCAATATCACCTGATTTGGAGCAATGGCACTGTCTACTTCCATGTTTGTGGGTCCTTTTGCATGCTGGGACCGAAATTTTACTTTTTGATTAAGTCATAATGTGGGATCTTTCTAGGGTAACTCGAGGGAGTGGTTCTCCATCCCCTGCATTTGAATGTTTTACATTACTTGTTAAAACCCATATTGACATGTAAAATAACACACATAAAACCATAGATTACACCAAATAGGAGTTCCATCAAATGTACTTGAATTGTAGGAAACATAGAATATCATTGCGTCCATCTACATCCTTGGATTGAATCCATAGTAGTGGACTGTTGCACCTCTGCAAACATCCACATGCTACTCTAATTAAAAACGCTGATTTCTATATATACTAATCTTAACATATTGATCTCATTGCTATATGAAAATCACTTGGGACAATAGAGGATGCATTGTTGAAGTGGGACAACCTCACATGTTGAGATATTGAAATTGAAATGGTTCATATTCAGATGTAGGTACATTTAAATAAAGTCCCAAGTGGAACAACCATTGCTTTTGCCCTTGTTTTTTGTAATTTAAAAATATCACCGTGTGTGGGAGCCATGATTTGCTGATATGATGCAGTTTACATTTAATTTAAATTTTATGACAGTCAACTGAAGGAAGGGATGACCTTTCAGATCGCCAATGTCTGTTGGAGCTTGCGTGTTTTGAAAGACCATGAACCCAACCTGAACTTAATCATTTAAGGTAATGAGCTATTGTTTGCAAACGTAGTCGAGCCAACTGAATAACAGGAAAGTTATGAGATGTGATTGGCACAGTGGGGTGGAGGACGATGCCCATTCCACTTGGGAATCAAGGAGATAGGCTTGTGGCCTCTCAGACATATAACATATGCTAGGAAAAAGATATGAGCACACAGCTTTAAAAAAGAAGAGGGGGGCTCTCTTGGGGGTTCGTTGGTTGATTGGTTGGCACTCTCTCTTTCTATATCTCACTGGGAAAATAGAGTGATTTGCAACTGATTGTGGGAGAATATGGGCATTGTGGAGCATTGGTAGTGGAAGATAGAGTGGCCTTTAGTTTTTATGTATAGCTTGTGTAAGAGTTAAACTTTTGTGAATTTGGGTTTAATGCCTGTGAATTGTGTGAGGCCACTGGACTATGTTGTCTATGCCTGTGTGGTTAGTGGGAAGCTCAACGAATCACTGAATAAATATGGTGCTTGTTGTATGGCTGATAAACCACTTGAACATGGCATTCTGCGTCACTGTGGTGATTGCTGAGTAGCTGATAAACCACCTGGATAGTGGACTGCGTGGTGCTTGCTATGAAAAAACAACAGATAAACTACTTGGACATTGGATTCCAACTCTTGGATTGAGCAATACCCCATCTAGACCTTGGGTGAATTCCTGTGAATGAATTCATATTAACGAGTGGGTCGATGTGGACCTTACTGCTAGAGTGCAGTTGATAAACTAACTGGACAATGGACTCCATCTTCAGAGTGTTTAATCAAGCCTTTGATATGAATTCTTTGAGCAAACATTCCTTAGACATTAGCTCTGGCTCGAGGGTGGTCAACTACAAGAAAGTTGCGGTGTAGCTGGCCTATGGTTGGGTGGAGAGTGGAAGCCCGCCCTTAAGTTGCCAGCTATCTTAAACCACACCGATAAGTAGATTGCAATTGCATATGTTCATGGCTATGTTTATGATTGGTATGATATCTTGTATGCCTATGATTTCTAATGAGCGTCTGTATTGTGCTGCTCAACATTATGTTTATGATTGATATTAGAACTTGTATGATTATTCCCAGTTAATCTAGACTATGATGTTCAACATTATGTTTATAATTGAAATATGAGTCTGTGTGTTCTTAGTTAATTAATGATAATAGTTATCTGAATGAATTTAACCAGTTTGCAGGAGGTGAGGAAAGTTTAATTGAAAGGTATCAATTCCCTTGGTGTGGTTATTAAACTGTATGAATTTGGTGTTTGGGGTCTTACTCTTCTTTGTCTTTGAAACTAGTGCTTTTTGGTCAGGGGTTCCTATCCCTGTTATTGGACAAAACTAAGGAAATTGAAGTTTTGTGGTTTCCTCCTCTGCAATAGAAATTCACTGAAAATTCACGGTTTTAGGACCTCTGGTCCTTACGCCATAATACACACAGATTTTGGGGTTCGAAGCAGTACCCCTTTGTTTTATAAACCCCGAGCTTCAGTGATTCTATCGATTATTTGAATGGCAGAGCAAACGGATGCAACATTTATACAAGTAGAGTGGAGCCTTAGAGAGAATGCAGTTCTTTGTATAATCCGTTAATCGACAAGCATGGATTAACCTATTGATCCTTTTAACTAAGGCACTTAACCAAAGCTTAGTCAATGTTTAATCAATGTTTAAACATTGTTTAATTAACAACTGAACCTACCAACCTAGGAATGTCATGCCAGAGGAAACACAATTCCAAAGGAAAAAGGTGTTAAAATTGGACAACTAGGTCCAAACT